>JAJOZX010001887.1:0-315000 GCA_023014485.1 Bathynomus jamesi | reverse complement strand
TTTTTATAATCCATTTGATCTTGTGCTAAAAATCGATTAACTTTTAATTTGCATTTTATTTTTTTTATATATATCGAAACCTGACCATAGGCAGCAGTGTGTTAAAACCCGGGCAGAGTTCCAGTATAAATTTGTATTTTTATAATCCATTTGATCTTGTGCTAAAAATCGATATTTTTCCTTACAAATCTGTACGCCTCACTGGTAATCCTTTAAGGTTTTAATTTTTTATTTTTTATTTTTACTTCTCTGTTTATTGTATATATATGTATGTATGTATGTATGTATGTACAGTGGAACCTCGCTTAACGAGTGCCTCGTATAACGAGAAATTCGTATAACGAGCCAAAAGAATGGGGGAAAATTACCTTGCATAACGAGCGACACTTTGCTTAACGAGCAAAATATTTCGTCAAAATTTAAAGCGTAGACAAAAACAAATGTCTCTAGACAGTTTCCTCGTGAAAAAGGATCCAAAAGAAAGTGAAAGTGCCTCTAAAAAATTTAAAGCTAGTGACTGTGAGCTCGTCGAGAATGTTATTGCATTGAACGAAGACGATTCTCCTCCTTCCCCTCAATAACCCTCTCCTCCTCCCCTGTCTCTTCATTTCCTTTGCGTGCGTCAGGAGCACCTTCTCTCTTCGTAAGTTATTTATAAATTTCACCGTTTACTAATTATTTACATTCTCTTTTGGGTTAATTTTTATTAATAATCTTTCATTTCATGCAATAATAATTTAAAAAACGCCTTTAAATATCATTATAAATATTATTTTAAGTATTTTTTAAGCATGGAACGCATTATCATATTTTACATTGATTCCTATGGAAAAAATTGCCTTGCTTAACGAGCATTTTGCATAACGAGCACAATTCGGGAACGAATTATGCTCGTTAAGCGAGGTTCCACTGTATTTGTATATATAGATATGTATGTATATATATATATATATGTATGTGTGTGTGTATGTATGTTATTTCTTTTTTCTTTTTTTTTCTTTCTGTAACCTATATATAGGCTTAACCTTTTTATGTACTTTAGTGTTCCTGAGGATGTCATTAGACGAAAGCGCTTGAGCACCATTTTGTGTTTCCTTTCCTTCGTGGTTTTATTCATCATAAATATTTTTCACGTGTTACTTTCGTGAAATAATTTTCATATATATATATATATATATATACAGTTTACATTCTGCGGAAGACACTTAAAATTAATGACATAGTTTATCATTTCATATTTAAGTTGCGTTACGTAAATTTACTTTAGCTTTATAGGCTTCGATACACTACATTTCTTCAGATCATAAATTCCTTTCAAATAACAAGTCACTAAGTTGGTTCTTTGTGATCGTTTGGACTATGTTAAGGGGTAAGTAAGCAGATTGTGGCGTCAGAAAAGCCTTTTGGATTATACAAGGCAGAGATAAGAGCGTTGAGGAAAAAAAAAAGCAGAATTCAGATTTCGGTCTGAAATGGCTCTGAGCATTTGTCTGAAAAGATTCAAAGACAACGAAGAGCGAGTTAAATTTTCTGAAATACAGTATTTTGTTTTGTGTCATTCACTAATTATTCAAAGAGACTCTCTCTCTCTCTCTCTCTCTCTCTCTCTCTCTCTCTCTCTCTCTCTAAATGCAAGCTGATGTTATTTGTATTCATTAGAGTTTGATAATGTAGCCGCTTTTAGAGCTTGTTTTCGCTTCTGTGAGTCATTTGTTCTTATTTGTCGGTTTCATTTAAGATTCCCTTCTTATCTCGGTCCGTTTTTCTCCCTTTTAACTCCAGAGAAAACTTTTAAAAACAAAAGTGTGTTTTGTGTATAGAGTTTGACTTATTCCAGGGGTGCTCCAGGGACGTAGCCAAGGGGTGGGGGGACTGAGGCGGTCCCCCCCCCCCTTGGAAAGTCCAGGAAAAAATCTGCGGTAATTACAACCAAGGTTCACCGCCAAACTATAACATTTAACAATTTGGTATCTCTACATAATGGAAGGAGTATATATATATATATATATATATATATACAGTGTGTGTATATATATATATATATATATATATATATATATATATATATATTATATATATATATATATATATATATATATATATGTATATATATATATATATATTATTTAAGCGATATTTTGCGTCGGTTTTTTTTTCAAACACGTCCAAACAGCCGGGGAAACTGAACACAGCTCGGTGCGCCAGTTAGTTTTGCATGCACTGCAGCATAGTACAGTGTGACGAGTGGGGCGTGTTGCATCATTGCATGTTCGTCAAGCTTCGTTAATTCGTTATGCAATATTGCGATGAATATACGAAAATTTTTCAAAAGAAAATCAGTTGAGTCGGTTGAAGAACACAATGAAAGTGATACAGCAGAACCCTCCCATAAAGTTATTACTTATTAGACAAGCGGAAGACGATGCACATCAACCAGAACTAAGCGATGAAAATGCAATTGTCAGCAATCAAGTACAGGTTGAGGTGCCGTCTGAAACGAAGGCTTCACAGGACCAACCGACCACTGGTAAGTTGATCTGGTATAATTACAAATTTACAAAAGAAATGTCTACATGTTTGATGCATATAAAGGCAGATAATAAAACAATATAATATAAGGAGTTCCAAAAAACCTTAGCCCCCCCCATTTGCAGCTTACATGTTTACTTATATTGAAATAGTTTTTAGTGATTATAAAAATATATTAAAATTCTTTATTTATTGCAGGTATTAAAATTACTGTAGCTGATAAAGTGATAATATAATGGCTTCTCAATTAATTGGTGATTCGGAGAGGCAGCGTGTGATAGATCGCATACGAGCAATAACATTTCGGGAAGCTCGTGATGCTGGAGCCACCTTTATAAACGTTCATGGGTTGCCAAAAAGTTGCGAAGAAGTGAGGACTTCGTCAAAAGAAATTGGAATAAAACTTTGGATGAATGTGAAATGGATACAACCAAATCTGGGCGCCAAAATTTGCCACTCTCTCAGGAAACAAAGGACATCATTGAAAGCGGTACGCGTAAGCGGAAAAACAGCTGTGCTAAACTTTCTAGAGAGATCGAAGTGTTGAGAGGAAAGATCGTTAGTGGTGAGATCATTCGACTGTACCGTCATAGGCAAGGTTTAAAGCCTTGGCATGAACTTCCAAAGCCAAGAAAAACTCAACTTAACATCGATGACAGAATGTGGTTTGCCCATTATCTTGAAGATTGGGATGTGGATGATTTCATGCATTTAGCTGTCTCCGATGAATTTTTGTTTACGTAACACGTCGGCCTAACTACCAAAATGATCGAGTGTGGGCCACAACACCAGATGAAATCGATGACAATGAACATTATCGCGAATTATTAAAAAGTCCAGACTGTGTTGGTGTGTTTGTTTGTTCACTGCAAAGAAGCTCATGTGGGTGCTGAAGCCAAATGGTCAGAGTTGGGATGGACAGTATTTTCGTGATATTATTCTATCCAGCATGTCATTCCTTTTCTATGAAACCCAAACAATGTTATGGATGTCGATCAGGTCACACTTCTGCACGATAAGGCCCCCTGCTTTAAGGCATTAGCCACTCAACAGTTGTTGCGGAACCATGAGATCGATTTCTTTGGAAATGAAGAATGACAGGAAATTCTCCTGACCTGAACGTCTGTGAACACATTGGATCAGTTATAAAGGACAAGGTTGAATGTCTCTTGTTTCAAGAACCTGCAGCAAATCGATTTTCGAAGGATACAATGACGCAACACATTGAAACTGTTTTAGCAAATTTGCGTAACGATCAAGATCTATTCACGTCACTTTTGGCAAGCTACCCAAAGCGAATTCAGGCTGTCTTGGAAGCCAATGGCGGGAACACCAAGTTTTAATTGTTCCTCATTAAATGCAGGATTAAATTCTCTTTTGTAAGGTATGTTTAGTTTTACTGTACCTCTAATGGTTTAGGCCATGGGCGGGGGGGCTAAGATTTATTGGAGCCCCGTACTTAGTAAATTAGTAATGTGGATGGGTGTATGTATAGTGGCTGTTCAAAAATAGCAGTTGCACTGACATTTTCAGACAGTTTTTACACAAAATAAACTTAAAATGCGCTAGCTTACGGGGCTCCGCCCGGACCCCGCTGAAGTAACTTCCAGATCTCCCCCATACTCTCTAACTGTATGGACTCGCCCGATTCACCACGGAACCTGACAAACGTAGCTCAAGTTCGTCCCCCGCCCTTTGGACATTCCTGGCTACGTCCCTGGGGTGTTCAGACTTTAGGTAGCTAACATCTACTTTTGCCAGCCTTATCCTAACGCGATCTACCAGCACTGAAATTGACCAGAAAACACCGCTTTAGTCATGCAAAATGCATTTATTTAAATAATAATATTACTTATGGAATATTAAGATAGGATCTTTTAAACTATTTCCCCACCCCCAGCTTCAGAGAGGGGAGGCAGTTTAAAAGGTCAATATTAGGGGGGAGATAATTTAACAGGTTTTACTTATCTTATTTACATAATAGAATTTTTAAGATATGTATATAAGATACATACAGTATCTTGAAAATTATATTATATTCTATCATATTTCCGGTTTAAAAATTCTCTTACAGGGTTTTGCAGTCAACTTTCTTATATTTGCAAATCAACTGTCGCGAAAATATTTTGTCGAACTGTATTAAAGGTTCTGATGCTTATTGTTGTTTTGAGATGCACCTTTGCGATACAAATGCAACGTGAGTCAGGTCTTATTTAATTATTTTCACACAAAGCGATTTCGCTGGAACTAAGATCAGCCATAGTTAGATAGTCCCATCAGTACAGTTCCCGTTTGTAATGGATTGACATTATATGTGTGACATAGACAAATGTGTGTGATAGACAAATAAAGTATACGCTCGGTTAGGTTAATTGAATGCCCGGTTAGGTCGACTGAATACCTGGTTAGGTTAACTGAATGCCCGGTTAGGTCAACTGTACGCCCTTGACGATTGGTTAGGTTAAGTCGTGATATTTTCGTTAGTTTTAACGAAAATATCACAACTTAACCTAACCAATCGTCAAGGGCATACAGTTGACCTAACCGGGCATTCAATTAACCTAACCGGTTAAGGGTTAGCATTCCAGCACCGGACTGTAAATCACAGTGTTAATTTTGTTGAGCCAAACGGTGTACATACGCAGCACATAGAATCTTACTGGCACAAGCATAAACAACGCATTAAAGAAATAATGGGATGCAAGCGCAATTTCTTACACTGGTTCCTGCAAGAATTTATGTGGCGCTATAGATTTAAGCGAAATGCTCTTAATAACTTATGTGAGCATATTAAAATATTTTATCCTATATAAATAATGGTTCTCTATTTATTATATGTTTGCAATAAATAATAAATTTGTTGTTATTGTTTTCTTATCTTATTTTGGTTAATTTGCAGTTTAAACTTTGGCAGGGGGGGGATATAGTTGAAAAGATCAATACTGGGGTGGTGATTGTTGAAAACAGTATGTCGGGGGGTGAAATAGTTTAAAAGATCCTTAAGATATTGTTTGGTTCAAATAGACGTAGATGATTTGCGATGCATGGCGTCAGCAAATTGTTAAAAGTTTGGATCATAGTTGCTGACTGCTAGCCTCAAGCAGGCAGCCAGATGATTATGTTAGAGCGGACCGGTACTCGGACTTGATGATCTTCATGTTTGAGAACGCTGATTCACAGAGGTACATAGAACCAAAAAATGCTTCCAAATACATGGCACTTTTCCTCATATTTGGATATTTTTCCTCCACGAAAAGATTCCAAAAATTTTTATCGGATGCCTTCGATTTAATTTGAAGGTCGCTTTCCAATGTTAAAATTTCACTTTCGATGTTGTCCATGTGAAACAATACTGACATTTTAATGCAATTTCTTCAACATCTACGTCCGCATCAAAGGGAAAACACATAAATCTTAGTACAGGTCCTAGCATTGCCCTCTCAAACTCTGTAATGAGGCTGTTCACTCGTTCCACATATCGATCATTGTCAAAATTTGTAGGTTCTTTTTCCTGGCTTTCTAGCTCTGACATCATATTTGGGAAATGCCTCAGTTTGTCACTGCAGTTGTGAGAAAAACAGTTTTAATTTTTGTTTAAAGGCACTTGAATGCCTGAAAAATGTTGTCTCCTCGAGTTTTTCTTTCAACAGTATGATCTCGAGCAATTCTTCTAGTGGTGTACCGATTAATCGGCATCGGCAACGACCAAATTTAATCGATTGTCTTACCGATTCTTTGAAATTTAAAAATTTTCACTACAAAACAAAATCTGTATTTATAGAAAATTGAATATACAAAAAATACTGTTTATGATAATTTATACTCATTTCAAAGTGTAATTCTATAAAATACATTTCCATTCACGAAAAGGCAAAACTTAATAAGTTAAGGTATCCATAAATTTACATTTTCTCTAACTAGCTAATTTCTAAATATTATAAACTATTGTAATCTACTCTATATTAACTATTCAATTGTACGTTATAATTTTTATATTAAACCATCGGATCTTTTCTAAAATCCGGACCGTTCTTTATATCTAAAAAGTTACATTATTATGTGGTTCAAAAAAGTTCAAAAAAGTTATTCTATTTTTGGAGAAATGAAAAATAAAAAAGTTACATCAGTTTTTATTACCATTATTTACATATATCGACCTCATATTATAAATAAAAATTGCTGTAACTTTTTTATTTTTCATTTCTCAAAAAAAAAAAGAGTAACTTGTTTGAACCCAGCACGCAAAACCACATAATAATGTAACTTTCTAGATATGAAGAATGGTCTGGATTTTGGAAAAGAGCCAAACCATCAAGTTGACTTTATTTTAATAATTTTATAAACCCAAAATGTAACCTATATCCATTATTTTTATTCAAATAGGCCACCAGGGCCTTGAAATTATAATGAAAAATTTTGTTGTTGTTTACATATTGTTGAAGAAAGAAAATACCTTCAACATAAGGAAAAACCAATTACTTTAAATATTGATATTCAATTAATAACACTAAAATAAAATGATTTTATTATCTTACTAAGTAATAAACTATTTAACATCACTTTAGCTACGGTATATGAATAATAAATTCTGGTACCGTATATTGTGGAGTAAGCTAAAGAAAATCATTTAAACATATTTAAAATGTAAAAATATGAACGCCACTCTCATTTGGCGCTTTTACCGCGAATGAGAGTGACATTCTTCCTCAAATTAAGAAACTCTTTTCTCAAATGTTGATTTCCCACTTTGTGTATTCTCACTTCAGGACCGAGAATGAGAACTGGAATTAATCATATATATAAATATACACTACTACTACTGCCCAAAAGTTTGGAAGCGTCTTTAGGTTTCTCGTTCGTGCGTTTCTCGTTCATATCCTGTATCAAATCGATCTATAGATCCGTGTTATATCTAGAAGACGTAATATTTTAATGTGTTCAGGCTGATTTTTTGCTTTTCTTTCAAAGCAAATATAAAAATTGCCATTAAAAGAGTTGCAAATGACGCTAAAATGGACGATATTAGAAGGGTCGGGTTTGGATGGTGCTGCAGCATGCAGGGGTATGCACCGAGAAAGGAAAAAAAGGCTGGTTATTTTAACTGTGACAGTGCATGGTCGTCGTTGCAGACTATCGTTATTTAAGCGCTGGACAGATTTCGACGCAGTTGCCTTCCGTTCACGATTTACAGTTCATTTCATCAATGTTACTTTGTGTTCACTATTATGCTTGATTGTATCTTTTTTTATTGCCGGCCATGATATCATGACCTTGGAGACTATAGTCCTCTTGAAACGTGGACAATCTCGGCGACTTTGGTCACTGAGGTACCATCCAAACGGACTCCGCTATATCATTCCCATTTTAAGGTAATTTAAATCTCTTTTAAGGGCCATTTTTATATTTACTCGAAAAGAAAAGCAAAGATCAACCTCGTATTTTAAAATATTAAGTGTTCTAGGTATAATATGAATCTATAGCTCAGGGGTTCTCAACAGGGAGGTAATTACCCCCAAAGGGGTAATCTGAGATATCCAGGGGAGTAATGGAAGCCCGCCAAAATTAGAAAAAATAGAAAATGTAAATAAAATAAATAAGATAAAAATAAAAAACAAATCTCGCTTTCAAATCACAAACCTGTCTGGCCTATGACCTATAATTATATACAGGGTGTTTCAGGAGGAAAGGTCAATACTTCGGGAGGTGGTAGTATCGGTCATTGTGAGAAAAAAGTTCATATGAACATGTGTCTAATTTTGAATGGTTACGGAGATAGAACTGTTTGAATCTACAAATACAAAAGCATTGTTAATGGTAATCAAGAAAGAGAAGCCAATTGGCATTTTGAATGGTATCAGATACAGAAAAGACAAATTTGTTACAGTTTACAATACGTTTTCGAAAATCCCACCGTCAACCTCAATGCACTTTGCAACTCGTTTGCGAAGATCGCGTGTTGTTCGTCTGAGTTGATCTTGACGTTCCTTTATGCGGGCAGCAGCATCCAAAATGCGCGCGAGCAATTCGTCTCGTGTATCTACATTTCTTTTGTAAACTTGACTTTTCATCCACCCCCACAAACAATAATCTAACGGAGAGAGGTCTGGAGACTTTGGTGGACATTGAATGGGACCACCGCGTGGGGAGGAAGAGCTGCGCGCGCATCAGATTCAAACAGCTCTCTCTCCGTAACCATTCAGAATTAAACACATGTTCACATGAACTTTTTTTCTCACAACGACCGATACTATCACCTCCCGAAGTATTGACCTTTCCTCCTGAAACACCCTGTATACACATTCACATTTATACCAAATTTAGGTTGTTTTTAAAGGCCATTTTAGGTTTAGGACGGGTAATGGGGTGAGCGGTTCCGCTCCAAGGGAGTAATAGAAGTAAATGGATTGAGAACCCATGCTACAGATCGCTTTCATACAGGATATGACGCCTCATCATGAAGTGTGAAACATAAACGAGAAACCTAAAGGCACTTCCAAACTTTTGGAATACTGTGATATATATGATACAACTCAGAATGGTTCCCTGAGAAACTTTTATGTTACACACAGACAGTGCATAAAACAAGGAACTCTTCTGGGAAAATTAAATTTACTATAGTAGATTTAATTTTCCCAGAGAGTTCCTTGTTCCATGCATGGTCTATGTGTAATATATATATATATATATATATATATATATATAATATATATATATGTGTGTGTGTGTGTGTGTGTGTGTGTGTTATGCATATTAAGTATGAATGAGTGTGGCCTGTCTCACTTATTTCTCCAGCCAGCATGGACGGTGACCTGCAACGGAACACACTCGAAGAAGCATTCTGGAGGCGGTTCCAGCGTCCATCTCTTCCTGACCTTTATCTGCGCCTGCCATGAGGCGTCCCCCACATGATTGACCTGAAAACGAAATGAACAGTTAAAACCGATTAAAAACGATAAAAGAACCGACGAATCACAGATTAAAACCGGTTATTAAAACATTTTTAGACAACTCACCGATTACTATCTCTCCCAATCGGTTAAACCAAATTAATAGAAATTAAAAACGATTAATACCGAATAAAACCAATCCCACTCAATGACAAATTATTAAGCCAGTTAAGGTACACCCGGCCCATCTGATATTGTCTTGAACGAAGTGTCTAGTCTTCTTTTGAAGACGTCCCACCGGAACACCAGTCATAGTTCTGATATTCTGATATTCTCTGACAACCAAGCTATTTTCCTTCAGAGTTGAGGATGTCCCTTGTCTGACCTTTCGTTTGGCAACACTATCCGTTCTACCTTTCCTATTTTCCAGTGTTGTTTGAGCTGTTATCGGACTCAGATTTTGGTTTGGTAGTAGCTTCTCTATTAATTTTCATGCGTATATTATGGTGTACCTCTCTCTTCTTCTTTGCAGCGAATACAGATTTAATATACGTAGTCTTTCTCAGTAATTTATCTCTTAGTTGTAAAGTTTCTTTAAATTTCTTCCAGTTTATTAATTTCTTATTTTTTATATGGGGACGTCAAGACAGCAGCATTCGAGTTTGGGTATAATCATTGTTTTCATCAAAGAGAATCATTACTTTTTTGTCCCTTTTTTTAAAGGTTCTCAGTATCTATCTAGTAATTATTTTTGCTTTGTTTATCTCTGTCTTATTTTATAACTGAAATTTCTCATCGTCGGTCATTATAACGCATAGATCCTTTACTTTTGTGTTCCTCTGAATTTCCTCTTTATTTGGGACATAATATTCTATCTATTTAAGTTCTTCATTTCTTCCATGTCTTAAGAGTTAAAATTTCTCGATGTTAAATTTCATGTTGTTTTCTTCTGACCATATGTATATTCTGATTGTGTCTGTCTGTAAGGATTTCACATCATCTGCATTTTAATTAGCCTGCTGATTTTTGTATTATCAGCCGAGGATGTTACGGTGCTGTTGTTGGTTATTTTATTCTCTATGTCTGTTATAGCATGATAATGAATAGGAGTAGGTTTTTACTATTGAACGGCCTCGAAATACGCAAAACGACTGAGTGTAAGCTACGTAAACAAAAACAAAACTTTCCAAAAAGCAGGCTCCTTCGAAAGAGACATCACTTCAGTCAGTGATGGTTTCTTTTGGTGTTTCTCGTTTTGGAAAAGCATCCATTGTTTTTGTCGATAAAGGTGTGAAAATTGATTCAAAACATTGCCGTGACAATATCTTGAGTAAGATGTTGTCTGACGTTGAAAATTACGGTAAGAATTGTTTTGCAGCAAGAAGGCGTTTCATGTCATTGGTCCCGGAACACCATTGCATACTTGCAAGAACATGTCCCAACTTCATCGTGCCAGAAGATTGGCCACCAAATAGTTCGGATTTAAATCCAGTTGACTATTTCGTATGAGGACGTCTAGTTGACAAAGTCTACAGACAAAATGTTCGAGAGTACATTTTAACACCATGGAATGAGATAGATCAAGGCACCATTTCTACAGCAGTTCACCAATGACGCACAAGACCACAGTTGGTCAGTGATAATAATGGAGGACATATTGAACGCTTGCTGCGTTAATGTTTTATTCAATTTGTTTTTGTTCATTGTAAACTTCTTTAATGTTCAGCTAAGTCTCTAATTACCCTTCTTGTCAATTTTATTTTTTCGCAACTGATGTACAAGTTGAATGTGTAAAGAGACTACTCATCCAGTTAAATAAACTATTTCTCATTTTAAGGACAATAAAAAGTGTTTGGTTATTACTGAATGTTTCACCAACAGTGACCTTGAAGGCGTAACCATAATTTCTTAGGGTATTTTACTGTGTTTTGTTCGAATCTGCAATCCGTATCTTGCGCAAATGCTTATTAAGAAAGTTATAAATAGTAGAAAAATTATAGGTTCCGTATAACGATATACCTACATTGGCCAATCAGAGCACGGCATGCATAAACGTCATTGTCACGTGATACTCCTGCGCAGGTCTGGCGGCTGAAATTTGAATTCAACAATCAACAGTCGCTTTAGGATGTTTGTTTGTGGGGCGAGCTCCCAGTCCGAGTGGGACGTCATCTAGGCCTAGGTTAGGTTAGGGTATTACTTACCTTTCTGGGTCCCGAATTCATTATGGGGTACCCATGCCCGGTTAGGTTAATTGAATGCCCGGTTAGGTCAACTGTATGCCTGGTTAGGTCAACTTTATGCCCTTGACAATTGGTTAGGTTAAGTTGTGTTATTTTCGTTAGTTTTAAGGAAAATATCACGACTTAACCTAACCAATTGTCAAGGGCATACAGTTGACCTAGCTCGTTTGGTTTATGTTAATATCCAAAATACATTTTTCTAATTTTCTAATGTATTTTGGTGTGTTTGGTTCATATATGACCTTCATTTCTAGCGAAAACGAACCAAAACATAGGAAAAATTTAATGTTTCAAAACTTTGTTTCGGTTCATTTGCGCAAGATATGAAGGTCATATTTGAACAGAACACACCAAAATACATTAGAAAAATGTATTTTGGATATTAATTTCAGTGTTGGTGAAACATTCAATAATTGCCAAGAGTTTAATGTGATTTTCGTTTCATTTAGTTATTCTTGGATTTATGGTTTTGTCGACCCGGTGAAAAGATGGCCACCGTTTTTGGAATACAGTATATATATATATATATATATATATATATATTTTTTTTTTTTCTCTTGTCACCTCCTCATCCCCATTCCCCATCCCTCATTGCCATCATTCCGCATTACTATTACATTAAAACTAAAACAAATGTTCAAATTGATGTCCTCCTTGTTGTTCGCGCATGTTGGTACGATGTTCCAAACTTAAACGCACACGTGTGCACAAACAGCAAGAATATTTTCTTTAAGGTCTTCAGTGATAATTGGACGGTCAATGAACGCAACAGACTTAAGGTGACCCCAGAGAAAAAAGTCTAGCAGTGTGAGGTCCGGGGATCTTGGCGGCCACTCGATTGGTCCCCCGCGCCCAATTCATTGCCTAGGGAGACTTCATCCAATCAACGTCACACCTCATGGCCAGAGTGAGGTAGAGCTCCATCCTGCTCTTGGTTTGTTCCGAACACTCCCGGTCTTCTTGAATCTTGAAAGCATTCGACCAGCAGAACGCTGAACAGGTCATGGTTTATCGAGTTGACGACAGTAAAATTCTTCAGCTGTCCGTCTTTGGCTAAGGCCAGAAGCATGCAAAAGAACAAATTCCGCCTTTTCCTGAGGAGTGTAACTCACTTTCATATTAGCCATTGCCTGTTATTCTACCTCGCAACAAAAAAAAAAGGTCCCTAAATAAGACATCAATTTGAATATTTGTTTTAGTTCTAATGTATTAATTTTATAAATTTAGTTTAAAATAAATTTTCTTTTGCGACCGCACTTATGGAACAACCTGTGGTGTGTGTGTGTATGTATATATATATATATACAGGGTGTACATAAAGTCAGGATCTATTTTTGTGAAATAATTATTTTTTTCTATTTTTCTTTTCAGAAGCCCTTAGAATGAATACAGAAGAGCGTGTGGCAATAGTAATTTGGCGAATCGCGGGAAAGAAATACAATGACATTAGAGAGAAGTTTAGAAGGAGATTTCATAAGCCGGGGCCAATAGACGAGACAATACGAAAATTGGTGAACAAATTTAAACGAACGGGATCTGTAAATGATGAAGCAAGATCAGGACGACCGTGTATGTCAGATCTTACCGTGAATGCAGTACGCGGAATTATCACTGAGGAGCCACGTACGTCCGTTCGTGCTGCATCACACAGACTCGGCCTCCCGACGTCATCTGTGCACAAAATTCTGAAAGTTAATTTGCAGAAGAAAAGCTATCATTTGCAGGTTTTACATGATTTACATGAGGAAGATTTCCCTCGATGAAGTGCTGTGTGTGCTGATCTCGTAGAACAAATCTGGAGTGATAATTTAATGGACAACATTCTCTTTAGTGATGAAGCCACTTTCCATACGTGTGGAAAAGTAAATCGCCATAACTGTCGAATTTGGGCAGATGAAAGACCGAATGATTTCGTCCAAAATTGGGAAAGAGACTCACCTAAAGTTAATGTCTGGATGGGTTTAACAAAATCTAAGGTTTATGGTCCTTTTTTCTTTGCTGAAGCTACAGTTACGGGGCTTATTTATCTGGACATGTTGCAGCAATTCCTTGAACCTCAGCTGATTGGGGATAGGATTGTTAGTACCGTCGTCTATCAACATGATGGTGCTCCTTGTCACTATGCCAAAATTGTTCAGGATTATCTAAATGGACGTTTTCCAAATCGCTGGATCGGACGCGGAAGCAACAAACCTTGGCCAGCGAGATCACCAGATTTAACCCCTTTAGATTTCTTGCATGGGGCTTTATCAAATCGCACGTCTATCAGACGAAGATTACGAGTCTTGAAAACTTACGTACACGTATACGAACTGCTGCAGATAACATAACCCCGCAAATGCTCCAGAATGTGTTTAGAAATCCTGCGGAACGATTTGAGCTGTGCAGGGATACTGATGGGCGTCACGTCGAATCCTACTCTTAATTATTTAATAAATGTTACCACTTTATCATTTTATGATTGAATTCCATATAATTTCCAAGTGTTTCACAAAAATAGATCCTGACTTTATGTACACCCTGTATATATATATATATGTATGTATATATATATATATATATATGTATATATATATATATATATCGTCGCAAGGGGGTTCTAAGCTCGTGCTCTTGAGTGCTCGTTTGTACGTGCTTGTTCCTGGAGGTTTCACGTGCGCCCTCCCGGCCCTAGCACCCAAGGATGATGGGGCTCGACCCTGCAGTCCTTGTCATCCTTGGTCTTTTTCCACTTCGACTGTCCCCTCCACCCTTTCTTTTTCCTCTGTCTTTCCTCTCACTTTTTCTTTGTTTTTCCGCTGAGATATGCCCTTTAAATAGAGGCGAATCGGTTCTTCCTGAACTAAAAAAAAAAATATATATATATATATATATATTATATATATGCATTTAACTGCAATGACCACGCAGTATATAAATGAATAGAAACGACATAAGTATTAAGGAACGTTTCTGCACACGAGGAAGAGAAATCACGAATAAATGAAAAATGAGGCGAACCGCCCAGGAATCGAACCCAGGGCCTTCCAATTGCCGGTTGGATGCGCTACCATTACACTACGGACCTCGATCATTCACAAATCGAAACTCTCCTACATAGGGCAGAAACCAATGCCCTGAGAGGGCACCCTCGCAAATCGTGAATATGTGCATTTAACTGCAATGACCACGCAGTATATAAATGAATAGAAACGACATAAGTATTAAGGAATGTTTCTGCACACGAGGAAGAGAAATCACGAATAAATGAAAAATGAGGCGAACCGCCCGGGAATCGAACCCAGGGCCTTCCAATTGCCGGTTGGATGCGCTACCATTACACTACGGACCTCGATCATTCACAAATCGAAACTCTCCTACATAGGGCAGAAACCAATGCCCTGAGAGGGCACCCTCGCAAATATATACTGCGTGGTCATTGCAGTTAAATGCACATATTCACGATTTGCGAGGGTGCCCTCTCAGGGCATTGGTTTCTGCCCTATGTAGGAGAGTTTCAATTTGTGAATGATCGAGGTCCGTAGTGTAATAGTAGCGCATCCAACCGGCAATTGGAAGGCCCTGGGTTCGATTCCCGGGCGGTTCGCCTCATTTTTCATTTATTCGTGATTTCTCTCCTCGTGTGCAGAAACGTTCCTTAATATTATGTCGTTTCTATTCATATATATATATATATATATACAAAATTCTATTTATTTTTGTTTTATACTAATTTTTATTTTTTCTTTATACCCCATTCCGCCTTATTACCCCTTTATTTACTTTTATTGTTTACACAGCTGGGCTTCAAATATTATCTTTCTACCTTTTCCTCTCTCTTTTATTCCTTTTCCCCTTTCCCTCCCCCTTTTCCACTCGTTACCTCGGCAACTGTCTCGTTTGATGCGCACATACTACTCAATCTATTTGCCACTCCTGAAGTGAAGGCAATACATCTTTTCAACTTTCCTGATATTTCTTCGAATTCAAGATTGCATTGATGACAACAAGTTTTCCTGGACCAGAAGCACTAAAGCATCGTCAAAGAAACAAACTACCATCACTATGTTTAATTATAGGAAGGATGTTTTTTTCCTCGAATGCAGTATTTGAATTTTGCCAAACATAATGTTGCTCGTTGTTCCCGAATAATTCAATTTGGGTCTCGTCTGTCCAGAGAACTTTCTTCCAGAATACACATCCATCATCTTGATGATCCTTGGGGGTACTTTAAACGAGCTTCTTTACGCGCTTTTCGTAGCAGAGGTTTTCTTCGTGTACCTCTTCCATGCAGACTATTCTTTCTCAGTGTACGACATAGAGTAGAAGGATGGACATCGATCTTAGTCTTAATGTTTGGCAAATATCACCTGCAGTCACTCGTGGATTCGCAGCAGCCATGTTTTCAATCCGTCTAGCTGTACGTTCTGAAATCTTACGAGGTCTTCCACACCTTGGCAGAGTTTTGATTGTTCCAAAGCCTTTCCATTTCTTTATAACTGCAGCAACCGTCGTAAATGGAATTCAAAGTTCTTCTATCTTCCTATAACTCTTTCCAGACTCGTGTGCAATAATAACAGATCTCTTAAGATCTGTAGACAGCTCTTTACCACGACGACCCATTGTTTACTAATGGCTTGTAGTTGTATGTACAGTTAGTCAGTTATCCGTCTTCCATGAAGATTCAAAGAGAAAATTCTAGAATTCAGAATTGCCAATAGTTTCTAACTTTAAAAATTTGTTTAAATTCTTCAAGCCTAAGGTGGAAACAGGAAGTATTAAATAATTTGGATCACCTGAAGATCAGGGCCCCCAGCCTTCTTTAGTTAGATTTATAAGGCTAACTAACGAAAATATTATGACCTAACCTAACCAATCGTCAAGGGGATACAGTTGACCCAACGATTGGTTAGGTTAGGTCGTGATATTTTCGTTAGTTAGCCATATAAAGCTAACTAAAGAAGGCTGGGGGCCCTGATCTTCAGGTGATCCAATAATTTTGTAAATAAATGTACAAAACCTTTTGTATTTTAACTTTTTTATTTTCCTCAAATTCTTTGATGTTTTACATTAGTATATGTTGGAGTTAAACTATTTTTTTCATTTGTTAAATTTTTCCAAACAACAGTAAACTTTTCATAACTATCCTAGTCATGGTACAAAAGATAAGGACGGCTATAACTGAAATATTTCTCTGTACGAATACTTATGACCACCACTATCATATATAATATATATATATATATATATATATATATATATATACACACAGTATATATATCGAGGAGAAGATTGTAGATGCCAGTTGACCAGGAAAGTACTCCTCGGGGGAACGTTGGCAGGAGACAGGGAGTGCTGGAACTCCTGTTTCTCCCTCACTGTCCTCTTTATCAGTCGCACATGCTCTCTCTCTCTCTCTCTCTCTCTCTCTCTATATATATATATATATATATATATACACAGTATATTAGGGTGTCACGTATTTTTTCAACTTTTAAGTTTCCCTGCTCTGACCTCATCAAAGTATGCCATATGATGTGAAAACACTGTGTACAAAGGTTTATTGAGATATTTTAATATTTAGAGGTCGCTCAACGGCTTCGAAGTATTGGATACGAGATTCTCAGAAAGTGTGAATATAAACAATTTCCAAATGTATTTAAACAATATATTATGTTCCTACATTAGCAGGAAGTGCACAAGACATTATCATAATATTAAGATGAAGTACATTAACATTAGACAGTAGCGTAATTATTATGATTAATCATTATCTCCACTCAAGGTATGCTTTTGTCCCCATTTCCAATGCTTGCGATGGTCTTCAACAACATGGAGAAGAAACTGGAGTTGTTCTTCATCTTTGGTTAGGTATCCAGAAAAATCCTGGATGAGAGCAACTCCACGTTCAACGAAGTCATTTGTTACAGTTAGAGTTTTTACAGTCTCTTTCACAGTCTGGTAATGGGTATCCTCTTCCCATTGCTCAGCAGTTTTCTCCAAGAATTCATCTGGGAGGTTGGGCTTCGTGAACAATGATTTTGTGTTTTTTGTTACAAAGTTTTCCAAGCTTTTTTCTTTCACAGTATCCAGGTCAACAACCACACGCTTTGGAGGGTTCTCTTGTCCATCAACACTAGTCATAGATATGACCATGCGTTTTTTTATATCAGGGAGGACTAAAATACTAAAATAACACACTAATGCAAACACATCCTACCATTAAAGCGACTGAAATGATACTTGGGTGAAGCATAGAAAGGAAGCGCATCTTAATTTAGGACAAGTAACGACGCGTCATCAAAATTTTAATGTCCTTGAGCGACTTCTAAATATTAATATTTTCTCATGAAACTTCATAATCAGCGTTTTTACATACAATGTCACATTTCTAGATAGTAGACCGAAACTTCTTGATGGTTCAATTCTTACCATACAAATAAGTGACACCCTAATATATATATATATATATATTATATATATATATATAATATATATATATATATATATATATATATATAAAGGGTGATCCAGAGAAATGGGACCCAAAAGAAACCCCTGTAACTCTTAAAGTATAAGTCCTTTTATAAAATCATACGCATCATTCGAAAGAGGATAGTTACAAGTTTGTACAGGATTGTATAGGTTTTGACAATACAAGACAAGATAAGATACAAAACAAAATAAAAGTGTTAGTTAAAACTAACACTTCAAGATGACTGCATGGACTGTGGAACAGCTGCGTTTCATAACTGAGCAATATTATGAGCATGGAAGAAGTGTAGTTTCAGCTCTTAGAAGGTGATTTTGACATCTGAAAATTTGTCTTGAAAGATCTTTGAGCTGAAACTACACTTCTTCCATGCTCATAATATTGCTGTTATGAAACGCAGCTGTTCCACAGTCCATGCAGTCATCTTGAAGGGTTAGTTTTAACTAACACTTTTATTTTGTTTTGTATCTTATCTTGTCTTGTATTGTCAAAACCTATACAATCCTGTACAAACTTGTAACTATCCTCTTTCGAATGATGCGTATGATTTTATAAAAGGACTTATACTTTAAGAGTTACAGGGGTTTCTTTTGGGTCCCATTTCTCTGGATCACCCTTTATATATATATATATATATATATATATATATATATATATATATATATATATACAGTATATATATATATTATATATATAAAAAGGCATCGTGAGCCTCGAAGACCTTGATTTAGGTTCTCTTTCTTATAAAGGGAAGCCATTTTTACGGGTGTTCGCCCTTAGCCCCTCCTTTCTATATAAAAAAAATGTATACAGGGTGTAACAAAAGTCCGTTTTCATAGGGAAATAAGATGTAACAGAATTGAACGAGAAAATAGTTTTAACTACACATTACAAACAATACAATCAACTTACCAATCAGGGCCGGCCCTAGCAAATGCGAGGCCCAATTCAAGATTTTTAAAGTGGGGCCCTAAGGTTAAAGTTACCTACCCATAGTGGGTGCATGCTTACTGAAAGAAAAGAACAATGATTCAACAACAAATATCATTTATATTGGATGTGATCACAAGGAAACCTTTCTGGCTTTCATAGTGGCAAATTCGGCAATGATGGTCTATATAGTTACAGTTTCTCGCAATGTCGTTTTCAATGAAGAGGATCCCCAGATTACTGAGTCGATCCTGCAGCATCGTCGACCGTAAATACGTCTTTATTAATTTCAACTTTGAGAAACTTCTTTCCCCAGATGCAACAGTAACTGGAATAGTCAGTAGTATTCTCAATGCAGTCGTGAAATTCGGGAAATCCACAGAACGTTTGTTCAAAGTGATGAAGCCCAATATCTTCAGTGGATATCTTCTGGAATAATTGGTTTCAAGGCTTCCATTTCCTCAGCAAGCATGAATCCATCAATGTCGCGGTCTTCTCCATCAGTCAGTTCAAGTTCGAATCTTTGCTCTGCTTACGTAGGTCTGTCTTGGAAATCTTTGTGAACATATACATGAAGCCAAACTTTGAGTGATGTTCTCTCAGTTGTTCGAATCGTCGTTCCAGGGAGGATATGGCAGTGTCTAAAATTGCGTTAAACACAGAAATTTTAAATTTTTCTTCAGCATCTTCAATTGGCTGGTCTTGACCTTCATAGGAAAACATCTTCTTCCTTCGTCTGACCTGTGTTGTCTTGAATTCTGGCTCGATTTCAAGCTGCTCTGCAATCTCTTTGGCATCTGTTACAGCACTTTGAAATCCACTCTCCCGATAGTCTTTCATCTACTTACATGTTCTTTCCAAACTCTCGATGGCACTTGCCAGATGCTTTGAATCACTCTGAAGATCTTTACTCACGTAGTTGACTTGAAAGAGGAGGTCATACCAGAATATGACAGCAACAATGAACTTAAAATTCTTCATCTCTTTGCAAAGTGATTCCGCTTCGCTTCTTCCTTGAGGATCTTTTGCTTTTTCAGCAATTTCGACAAGTGCATCATAGATCTCGACAGCTTGATATCATACAGCTTTGACACTTTGCACACGTCATTCCCATCTCGTTTCGCTCAATGGCTTCACTGAGAACTCTTTCACATCTTGCAGAAGACTGACCATTGATGGGTTGAGGCTGAGAAGAAGACATATACAGGCGTTGAATAACCCCGAAAAATGAGATGGCTTGAACACATGTTTTTGCCATGTCCTCAAGTATCAAATTGTAGTTGTGGCATTCGCATAGAGTGAAGAATGCTCCTGAATTCATTTCCAGGAGTCGCGCTTCAACGCCTGATGAGTGTCCCTTCATGTACGCACCATTATCGTATCCTTGTCCACGAATATCACTCATTTTCAGTCCAAGTTCGTGAAGTTCTCTCATCAATACTTCTAGTAGGTTTTCTCCTGTGGTCTCCTTCACCTCAATGAACTTGATGAAGTGTTCAAAAATTCTACTTTCAATACCTGATGATCCATCAGAGACATATCGCAAAGTCAGGGACATCTGCTCCTTGTGACTAGTGTCGGGTGTGCAATCAAGGATCATAGAGAAATACTTTGCCATTTTAATTCTGTGTACAATGGTTGCTCGAACTTTGTTGCCCATGAGCGAGATGAGTTCATTCTGAATTCGTTTTCCCAGGTAATGATCATGAATTTCGTTATTGACTATTCTTCTAAGATGGTCTTGCATGGCGGGATCAAATCTTGAGATAAGCTCAACCAGTCTAAGAAAGTTGCCATTATTCCGTCTGAAGATTGTATCTACTGATCCTTGGAATGCCATGTTGTGTTCAGCGAGGTACTGTACAATGGCGAGGAGGCGCTCAAACACATTTTTTTACCTAAGCTTCTCCGTATTGGTTCGTTCCTGACTGAGTTGATCCACAGTGCAACTTTTGATCAAATGTTGTTCGAGTTCCATTACATGCCTTCAGATGGCCCTGTGATCTTTCGTGCTCAGACAGTCTGGAACTAGCATTCACTCAATCACAGAATTCTCCACACCCCAAGGCATTGTTGGAATTTCCAAATAACTTGCAACAGAAACAAAATATCCGATTCTTAGAGATTGAATAAATCAGCCATTTCCGTATACCAACTTTTCCATTTTCCATCCGTCTCTTGCAATGACTTTTTGAAAACTTGCGGCCATTGTCATCTCTTGGAAAGTTATAGTCTTCCTCACACTGTGGTGGGCCTTTTACTCACTAGTAAATCTCTGACTTTTGTGGTGACAGTTTCCGGCCATTGACCTGGATCTTTGAGTGCATCCAGAGGCTGATTTTGCAGAATTGGAGTCTGATCCATGGGTTCTTCTTCCCTCTGAATATCACTTTCATCTATCAAAGCTGGTGATGACGCATGTGACGGCACAGGTACATCTAGTTCACTTTCATCTATCAAAGCTGGTGATGATACATGTGACGGCGTAGGCACATCTTGTTCAGTTTCAGCCTGTGCATCGCGTTTCTCTAGAAATTTTTCAAATGACCCATACATACGCTCAAGTTCTGATTTCCGCTTCGCTTCACGCTGTCTCTTCTGGTGACCGCTGAGATATTTCCGAGCAGTATCTCGCAATCTCTTTGGAGGCATCACTGTCAGTCGATATCTAAAATATAACAAAATATATAATTAATACGGAATACTATTGTATATGAAGAGTTATTATGACAAACCGTATTTAATTTACCACTCAAAACCACCCAAAGGCCAGCCCTGTTACCAATTAATCCAGTACACGCTCAAATTGCATTCATGCAATTCCACGTAATACATGCAAACTCATCACAATCAATTCTGTTACATCTTATTTCCCTATGAGAACGGACTTTTGTTACACCCTGTATACATACACAAACGACGTATAACCACATACTTTAATAAAAATATGTCTTATTTCACTTCCTAATATACTACCGCCAAAAAGTCAGAACCCAAAATTGATTGCAATAACAGATGACAGACTCGGAAATTAAATTAAACTCAAAATGTCAATAAAAGTGAGAGTGAAAATACTCTTCGCTTCAATTCAGATCAACGCTTGAAACTTCAAATAAATGCCAATATGGATGCCAATATGGATGCCAATACGTAGAGACACACACACACACATCTGTGTGTGTATATGTGTGTGTGTGTGTTGTCGGCAATAGTTCTTTGTATAGGTTGGAAGGAGGTAACTTCATTAGACAGTATTATGATTTAAAGAAAAATATCTAAGTTATCCAGCGCCACCGCCTGACCTGACCATTTGTTGTTAGCCCGAGACTATTCAGTGGGAGGCTACTTTTAAACTTGCAGATATTTCTAATTCGAGAGTCAGACAAAATTATAGTTGCATTTCGGAGACATTCTCGAAGACAGTTCAGTCCTATTTCAGACTTATTTAAATTCAATTTTATAATAACTTAATTCTTTATTTTCAATGAGAAAAATACTATGGTAAATTGCAACTCTGACGAAAATTTGTAAAAGCTCCTTCCACGCTGTTTCGAGAGTTTAAAACTTGAATTTTTGCTTGAAATTTGAACATCTCTCTCTCTAACTCGTAATAACTTGTTAAAAATAATAAACTGTACAGTTTATGTCTGAAGAGAGAAGAGATATTTTCATTGACTCTTATTCAAATGCTTCTCGACGAGTTTCATTTCCAGTTTCACCAATTCTGCACAAGAGGAAGGAACGGAATCCGAGAGCGAACAAATATTGAATTTTTAAAATTTCAGGAATAAAATATTAAATTTTGAGTTGCGTGAAACTGTTAGACAAGAAACTAAACAACAACCGACTTTTCCCTTGAGAGGAGGGTTCTATATGTATAAAACCTCCCCTTCACTCCTTCCCCCCCTGAGAAAAAGATGGTAACCATAGTAATCGCTATGAAAACGCTTTATATGAACTTGAAGGGATTAACTGTATATTTTATTCTCACATATATAGTATTGCACAGATATAGGTACAACTCCTATTGTTCTTATGCGTCCTTGTGGACATCATAAATAGTATTTATATTGATAATAATAATAATAACAAGGTTTGTGATTGAAGGTACACGTACAGCGGGAGGCCGGTGGTGGTCGAGGACGGACAGAAGAACTGGTCCGCTCCTGAGGTGTTTTCTTTCGCCTTCAAAGCCAATGACCGACGACTCTCCCGTCATCTTCAACCTGGAGAGAGAGTGTCAATTCTCTCCTTACAAGACTTCCTTCAGGAACCTGAGGGAGGTCTTCAATATGAGCTACAAGAGGGCGCAGATGTTAGAGAAGGAAAATCCTTGGTACATCGGTTAATTAGTTGCAATATATATATATTTATACTGTAATATATATATATTTTTTTTTTTTTTTTTAAGCAGGAAGGAGGGACTAAGGGCGAGTACCGTAAAAACGCCCGTCCCGTAGGGGAAGAAGAGAGCCAAAATCAAGGTCCAAGGTTTTCGAGATGCCTGGACACACTGCGATTGAAAGATGGATTGAGGAAGATTGTTCCAGAGTTCACCGGTTGAGTAGATGAAAGATTCAAAGTACCAATTAACCCTTGCGTTAGAGAGTTGGACAGAAAAAGGAATGAGAATATATCGAATGTCTGGTACTGCAAGCTCTCCTTAAAGGAAAAGGCAGAGAGTTCAGAAGAGCAATGTCCGTTATAATAGCGATAGTAAAGAGAGAGTGAGGGAATATTGCGGCGAAGAGAGAGAGAGGGATTGAAGGCAGTCAGTAAAAGGAGGGTAATTGATGAAACGATAAGCCTTTGATTCTACCCGGTCAAATAGAGCTGTGTGGGTTGAGCCACCCACACATAAGAAGCGTACTCTATACAGGGGCGGACAAGACCCCTGTATAAAGACAGCAACTGAGTATAGAGACACCTAACCTCTTAGAAGCTGTTTTAGGAAGATAGTATACGTGATCTTTCCAGGAAATATCACGAGAAAAGGAAACGCCAAGAATATTAAAAGAGGAAAGATTGAGTTGTGTATTGTTGAAGGTAAGAGGATAGTCGTGTGGAAGATTGTGACGAGTAGAGAGATGAAGGAACTGAGTTTCTGAGGCATTGAAAGCCACAAGGTTTTCTCTGCCCCAATCAAAGAAAGAAGGAAAATCGAAGGTCAGGTGTATCATAGCCGTCCAACGCGAATCATGGAATGACTGTTGAGAGGTACGCTTTGTGAAGCGGGTGGAGAAGTGAAGAGTAGAATCATCGGCATAGTAGTGGATAGGACAGGAAGTGCGACTTAATAGGTCATTGATAAATAAAAGAAAAGAGTGGGTGACAGGACAGAGCCCTGAGGAACACCACTATTAATAGCTTTAAGAGAAGAACAGTGGCCATCTACAGTACAACCGCAGCTATAGATGGGCACAAAAGGAATTTAGAGATGAAACCACAGATAGAAGGATAGAAACCGAAGGAGGAGAGTTGCGAAATTAAAGATTTGTACAAGACAGACTCTATCAAAAGCTTTTGATATGTTTAGCGCAATAGCAATTTTCACCGAAATTCCCGAAAGGAGGATGACTTAGAGTCAGAGAGATATGCAAGAAGATCGCCAGTACAGTGTCTCTTGTGGAACCCATACTGACGATCTGAAAGAAGATTGTGAGAAGCGAGGTGTTTAAGACTCTTCCTATTCGGGAACAATCCAAAAACTTTAGAAAGGCAAAACGTTAAGGCAATTGGACGATAGTTGGAGGGTTGAGGGCGTCACCCTTATTTAGAACAGGCTAAATGAAAGCGAACTTCCAGCAGGAAGGAAAAATACCGGATGAAAGACAAAGACGAAAGAGTTTGCCTAAGCAGGATGCCGGCGCAGACGCACAGTTCTTGAGAACAACAGGAGGAACACCATCAGAACCGTTCTGCTTCTTAGATATTGACACCAGATAGGACAGAAAAGACACACACACACACACACACACACATATATATATATATATACAGGGCGTCCCAAAAAAATGTATACACACTTTAACAGCTGATAGCTCAATTGATGTTTCTTTCTTTCCAAGTTAAACCCATTAGAATTAATAATGGCAGTCAGACTAAGCTTTGAACAAAGGAAATTCATTCTAAAATGCTACTGGAAGTGTGAAAACGCAGTTGAAGTGCAAAGACAGTTTAGGAGGGAGTTTCAAACAGATCCACCAACGCGACTTACCATCACTCGAATTAGAGATAAGTTTGAAGCCGATGGAACTGTTCAGAATGTCCACAAGAAGCGTTCCGGAAGACCACGGACATCGACAAGCCCCACAAAGCAAGAAAGAGTACTGGAAACGTATCACCAAAGTCCAAGAAAATCTGTGCGGCAAGCGAGTCGTGAGGTAGGAATTTCAGAATCGTCTGTCCAACGCATTTTGAAGCGCTGTCAATGGAAAAGTTACATTCCAAGATTAGTCCATGCTATTAATGAAGATGATCCGGACCGAAGAGTGGAGTATTGCGAGTGGTACTTGGCACGATGTGATGTGGATTGGACGAAGGGGTTTCGTAGAATACCCTCCGCGTTCACCAGACCTCACACCACTAGACTTTTTTTTATGGGGATACTTAAAAGACAAAGTCTACGCTATAAAACCTGCAACAGTCGCTGAATTGAGAGCAGCCATTGAACGAGAATGCACACAAATACCAAACGAAATGTTTCGTGATGTTTGCGATTCCATTGCTTCGCGTTATCAGCAGTGCCTGGACCAGAACGGACGTCACGTCAGTTTGAAAACAGGCGTTGACAAAACAATTAAATAATGTCTGTAGATTCTATTACATTTTGAAAATGAAATGTATTTTAATAAACACTGCCTTTATAAGTATTTAAAGTGTGTATACATTTTTTTTGGGACGCCCTGTATATAATATATATATATATATATTATAATATATATATATATATATATATATATATATATATAATATATATATATATATATATATATATATATATATATATATATATATATATATATATATACACAACACAAGGCCACTCATATATTTGCCCCACCGTTTTTTTTCTTTCCGTTTCCTTGTAAGTTCCAGAAATTTTGTACACAAGTAATTACATACCTTTTTAACAAGTTTTTATTTTTCCACATAGTCTCCATCCTTTACTCCGACTTTCTTCCACCTCGAAACAAGGGCTTTTATTCCTTGCTGGTAAAAGTCCACCGGTTGCCGCTGGAGCCACCTCTTAACCTCCTCAACAACCTCATCGTCACTCTGAAACTTTCTTCCACGAATAGCATCCTTCATTGGCCCAAACAAATGGAAGTCTGAAAGTGCCAGATCCGGGCTGTATGGAGGGTGGGGTAACACAGTTAAGCGCATTTTTGTTTGCATCTCTTGTTTGCAAACTGTTGGTGGTGTTGCCTTATCTTGCAAAAGAAGGACGTCTTCCAGTTTTCTCTCCGGTCGAACTCGCTTTATACGTCTCTGGAGTCTCTTTAGGGTAGCAATATATGCCTCCGAGTTGATTGTTTGTCCTTTCTTCATAATATCCACCAGAATCACCCCTTTTCATGTCCCAGAAGATGGTGGCCATAACCTTTCGTGCAGAGGGAACCATTTGAACTTTTTCTTGCGTGGGGAGTTTGCGTGATGCCACTCCATGGATTGGCGTTTTGTTTCAGGTTCAAAGCGGTGTACCCGAGTCTCATCCCCAGTCACAATTCGTGAAAGGAAGTCATCCCCTTCTGTCTCGTATCGAACCACCGACTCAGAAGCAATTTCTTTTCTTTGGGCTTTGTGATCTTCAGTCAGTTCGCGAGGAACAAACCGTGAATACACTTTTGAGTATCCCAGTTGCTGAATTTTCGTATTCACACTTCCTTCACTAATTCCTAGCTCCAGTGATAGCTCCTTGTATGTGACGCGCCGATTTGATCGAATGATGCTGTTAGCACGTTGCACAGTGTGAGATGTCACAGCCGATGCCGGGCAACCGCTGCGTGGCTCATCATCGTGGCTGGCTCTCCCTCTCTCCGATCATCTCACACGTTTAGACCAGCGTCCAACTGTGCTTCGATCAACAACAGCATCTCCGTAAACGTTTTGTAGACGCTTGTGAATTTTTCCAACTGTTTCCTTCTCTGCGGTTAAGAACTCGATAACAGCTCTCTGTTTACGACGCACATCACTGTCAGACGCCATTTTCGAAACTGCGTTAACCATCGGTTTTATACAAGTTCGTTTAAAAGTGGTTTTATACAAGGAGGGGAGGTTCAAACTGGAAAATTTAGGTTATGTGAAGCGCAGAAAGTTCAAACTTACGGCCCAAAAGACATTTCAGCCCTATGGCCTATTATTTAGGTAAGAAAAAAGGGTGGGGAAAAATATATTGCGTGCCCGTAGTGTGTGTATATATATATATATATATATATATATATATATATATATATATATATATATATATATTAGTTCTTTCAGTATATATACATTTGTTATATACTAAAAAAATTGTCTTGTAATACGAGTATAAGAAAAAAATTTGCCGTTCATGTGGAAATTTCTTCCGTGATTGTAAATAAAATAAAGGCTCGTGTTCTCGTTTTTCAGGAGCAATTGTGACTTCAGCGGCATGTATAATTCGGGAACGCTACAAGAGACCTTATTTTCTTCTTGAGATATCTAAAAAATTTAAAACAGATTAGATTTTCATGGGCACACCGGGGCATGGGGTCCATTTGCACGTAAGATTTTCAGATTATATTATTATTCAATTCTTGTCGCTCGCGCGAAAGATAAACATTAAAGCAAATAGACCTTCATGAAGACAAGTAACGTTAATTTGGTATCGTAAAATTTTTCTTAGTTTTACAGTATTTGGAAAAAATAATTTAACATTTTAGGTGAATTTATCTCGACTTTAAAGAATTCGTATATAAGTTTAACGCATTTAATTAACATGAAACTGTTTTTAGAGTATGAAAAATGGCTTCAAAGGAATTAATTAAAAGTACTTCACTAAATACATATTTTTTCTCACATTTATGTCATAATGAAAATGTTTTTACGAGACCTGAATAAGAAACACTTCAAACAGTTGCATCGAGATAAAGACGAAGAAAATGTCTTTCATTTCAATAAAATTCCTTTTCTGAACGTATTTCATTTAACCATATATATATATATATATATATATATATATATATAATTTTTTTTACTTCTAGAGAACAATTATACATAAATACAATTACGAGGTTTGTTCAAAATGTATCCGGACTGATGCGATTATTGACAGAATATGGTACTTGCAGGGTTTGGGATTTAATCTTGGGGCTTTCAATCTTTCAAATGTTCCGTGCGATGATTCCTCACTTCACGAAGGTCAAGCTTGTCGCCCCTCCTCTCGAGTTGGCACGGTGAAGTAGAGAGTTGGTTTCGTTTACTCTCCACTTCACAAAGCCAAGTACGCCCGGCTCATCTGGGATTGTTCTGAGGCAGGAGTCTAATCTTTTTTTTTAAGATATCCACCGCAACTCGTGTTTCTTAGTTCCTTGGGCAGTTGGTTAAACAGTCTTGGTCCTCTCACAACAAAACTATTTTCTTTCAGGGTTGAGAATGTTCTCTGTCTAGCCTTTAATTTGGGAACACAACACATTCTTCCTTTTCTACTTTCCACTATTGTTTGAGTGGTTATATGTAGGGTTCAGAGTAAAATTAGGGGCTAGTTCCTCCGTTATTTTCCAAGTGTAAATAATGGTGGACCTCTCTCTTCTTCTTTCCAGTGAATATAAATTTAATTCACGTAACCTTTCCCAGTAATGTTTTTCTTTGCATCAATTAATCTTGGCTGTAAAGCTTTTCGGAATCCCTTCTAGCTGATTAATGTCTTCCTGTTTATATGGGGATGTTAGGACCGAGCAGTATTCCAACTTGGGTATGATCAGTGTTTTCAGTAGAGGAATCACTATATTCCTATTCTTTCTTTTAAAGGTTCTCAGTATCTGGCCAGTTATTCTCTTTGCTCGCTTTACTGCTATCTTATTTTGTGTTTCAAATTTCGCATCATCAGTCATTATTACACCTAAATCTTTTGTTTTAGAATTTCTCTGAATTTCCTGTCCATTTGGGTTATAGTACTCCATGGAGTTTAGGTCTCCCTTCTTCCGTACCTTAACAGTTAAAATTTCTCAGTGTAAAATTTCATAGTATTGTCTTCCGACCAATTGTAGATTCTGTTTATGTATGTTTGTAGGGATCATATATCCTCTGGGTTTCTTATTTTTCTACTAATCTTTGTGTCATCGGCAAACGATGTTACTGTGCTGTCACTGTTAATGTCCTCATCTATGTCAGTTAGCATGGCTATGAAGAGTAATGGAGCTAATACTGTTCCTTGTGGTACTGAGCTAAGGACTTCTGATTCTGATGAAGATATTCCTTGAATTGTGACGACTTGCTGCTGGTCACTAAGAAAATTATATATCCATTTTCCTACTTTTCCTGTTATTCCCATATATTTCAGTTTATGTGCTATTACATCATAGTTTTTATCATCATAGTTTTTATTACATCATAGTTTTTATTATATCATAGTTTTTATTACGTTCAAGTGCATCAATAATGTTGTTATAGTGTTCCATTAGTTATGATAGGTATGATCTGCCTCACCAGAATCCATGTTGGGTGTCATTTAATTTTTTCCTAGTTTTCAAAAAGTTGTAGTTTTTTCTCTAACTACGGTATTCTTTCAAATATTTTAGTGAGATGAGATACAAGCGACACTGGCCGATAATTTTTGACTTCGGATCGATCTCCTTCTCTATATATTGGGACTATGTTCCCTCTCTTCAGGATGCTCGGTATTTCTCCCGTGTCGAGTGATCATCTCCATATCCAATATAGGGGCTTAGCGATTGCATTCTTGCAGTTTTTGATCAGTGTGGCATTTGTACGGTCCTGTCGCCGAATGTAATTTTAGTTTCCCTATAGCTTGTGTAATATCATCTGTTGTAACGTCGAAGTCCGTTATACTTTCCCCTTGTAGGTCTTCAAAGAACGCGTTTCTATCGCATATCAGTTTATCAGTTTTGGGAATACTGAAAGATGACTCATACTGATCTCTTAATATTTCAGATATCTCCGTTAGATCATCAGATAAAGTATTGTCTTCATTTTTCAAAGGTCCGATAGTCACGTGATTTTTCGACTTCCTTTTTGCAAAATTATAGAAGTACTTTGAGTTAACCTTTATCGCCCCTATATCATCTTCTTCTTTCTCTGTATGCTTCTCAATTAGGTCCTGTATGACGCAATCTATTCCCTGCAATTTATCGTTTAATATTTTTCTGATATTGTTGTCTTTGCAGTTTCTTAATTTTACAGTCATTCTTTTTCTCTTGCGAAACATTGACCTCTTTTGTCTCTTGAACCTGCTTCTCTTTCCTCTTCGTTGCATTTTTGGAACATGTCTTTCCACAATTTCCAACGTCTTCTCCTCCAAGGTAATTAGCATCTCTTCCGTTGTCTTAGTATCAAAGATGGTTTTCCACTCTATTGCTTCCATGCTGAATGTAACACCTCCCCAGCTTTGGAGTGAAAATTAAAAATTTCGAATTTGCTTCTTTCTAAAGTGTGTGTTCTTTCCTTTTCTGTTGCTTTTATATTGGTTGTTATTTCACTAATATTGTGATCCGATATTATAGTTGGGGATATTCGTTATCAATTAGGTTGCTGTTGTTTGTGGATACCAAATCTAGGCAGTTGTTTTTTCTTGTATTTTCTCTGTTAACATAAATTTTCTTGTGTTAACAAACATTTTCTTGTGTTAACATAAATTCATCGGCTAGAGCTAGGAGCATTTTTGCTTGCTCCTGGTCTTCTCGTGTGCCCCCTTTGTCTTGGTGTATACATATATTTTTCCCTATCCTTATATATTTCATAAATGGAAAATTAAAAATTATATATATATATATATATATATATATATATATATATATATATATATATATATATATACATATACATATACACAGTGTCAGTTTTTGCATGTAGACAAAAGCGGTCGGACTCTTTCAACCGTGAATATTAGTATTATTTTACTATTGTCTAAGTCAGTGTTGGTGGTGATCTCTATATTTACATTTAAATTTGAAAATTTTACAATTGAGGCGTTGGTATCTAAAGTTCATATTATTTACTTACTTTACTGCACTGCGTTTTAGTGTTGCCAGCGGTCCGGATACTTTATATCCTTTGAAAAATCTTTTGTCCATTCAAATGGTTTGAATATATACCTTTGGTTAGCTTCCGCCCGAATTGTTCATTCTGACGAAAGTCAAGCTTTTCACTCCACCTTAGACCTACAGTTTAACGTGGAATCCGAACCACGCCCCATCAGCATCCCAGAGTCTTAACCACTAGGCCACCTAGGGTACCCATTTATCTACCGCCCACTTTCTTTATTGTGTGGAAGGATAAACAGCTGGGTTTTGCTGCGCGCCGGCTGCTGTCGGGTCTCGAACCCGTGGCCGATGGATTCGTAGTCAGCGACGCTAACCACTGCACCACCGAGGCATATATATCGTAAAGAACGACGCTTGTATAGGAGAACATTCCGCGCAAGATGAGGAGGGAGAACGAACAAATGAAAAAATGAGGTAACCACCCGGGAATCGAACCCTGGATCTTCCGATTGCCGGTCAGATATGATAACCACTACACCATGGTCCTCACTCGATCAGTGTTATCATATCTGATATCTGTAGTGGTTATCATATCTGACCGGCAATCGGAAGATCCCGGGTTCGATTCCCGGGTGGTTACCTCATTTTTTTCATTTGTTCGTTCTCCCTCCTCATCTTGCGCGGAATGTTCTCCTATACAAGCGTCGTTCTTTACGTTAATTATACTGCGTGTTCTTTGCAATTGAAATGTGTGTGTGTGTATATATAGTATATATATATATATATATATACCGTGTGTGTGTGTGTGTGTGTGTGTGTGTGTGTAGCCGGCATAATTGGCTTTTAGGATGAACGTATCGGCCTTTTCGAACTGGTTACTGCTTGTCTGGTTGGGTCTGTTTCCTTTGACCTGTTTGTGTTCAGAGTTAATAGGATACGGATGTGTGTTAAATTTAAGTCTCGAATTTTTCCATATTCGAAATGTTGAAATTTGGTGAATAATAACTTATTTTGAATGTCTCAGTATTAAACAAAGTGTTCAGTAATAAAATTTGGTGTTATCAAACAAACAAAATCGGGTGGTGATGGGGTATAGAAGCGTTTGGGGTCTTTCAACGGCCAGTATTTGTTTATTATTAGTATTAGTGTTATGCCTAAGACAATGTTGCCACTGGTCATTATACTCTATATTCATATTTGCATTGGTTCAGCGTACTGCATCAGGTGGTCACTAAACCTTATATCCTTTCAAATTTTTCACTATTCAAACGGTGGCCGCTAAAGTTCATAGTGTGACGTCACGCTTTTTTTTCTTGTCCTTTTTTTTTAGATCAATAGCCATTAATGGATTAAGATCTTATTAGGGATTATGAGAGCTTATCAAGGATTAAAATTTCGCTCTACTAGCACTCTCCTTGGGCTACGTTAGCCAATGTCGTAACACCGCTTCCCGTTGATCAGCGAAGTTGAGCGACATTGGGTCTGGGTAGTAATTGGATGGGAGACTGTCCTCCGTGTCCAGATTATGTAGCGACCCGTACCCCACGTAAAGCTGTAGGTCCCCTCCGTCATATGACCTTAGATGTTGCGAAGGAGGTTAAACAATCTCAATCATTATTATTAGCACTCTCTCTCGTTTCCCCTCTGGCACTCCCATAGTTTCCCCTCGAGCACTCCCTCATTTCCACTCAGGCATTTCCTTTAGCCACTGGCACCCCTACCCACATCCACTTCGGTATAAATGCGCCTATACTACTGACCTAATTTAAATTAACTTAACATGAACTTAATTGACCTGCATGAAGTCGACATTTTCGACATTATGCAAGTTCAGAAATTTTGGTGTCGATATTTTATGTATATCGACATTGTGTAGATCGATATTATGCATGTCGACTTTGTGAAGATCGCCATTGCTTCGCTATCCTATGACCAATGACCGTATTGTAGAAACCGTTCTTTAATTTTAATTTTGAGGATTTGGCATTAATGATAATAATTATCAGTCAGAAGGCCTGGAAACTGGCACTGCGCTCAGGTCAACTAATGTGCCCCATTGCTTTGTATCTCCTGTATTTTTATTACAAGCATCATCGGAATTCGAATTCCCAACTTCAGTGTCTTCACTTCACTTACAAGGAAACGGTGTTACCCACTGAGTTACTGGCGCTGGCAAATTTGGTATTAATACGATGTTACAATGTTTAAAAAGAAAACTAGTTCTTCTTCTTTGAATCGAAAGCATAAACAAACGAAGATTCAACAACATAAACGATGAACAACGAGCAACCGATAAATGTGAGTGACAAACAATAAATTACGTAACTGTGCAAGCAAACAGAGAGAGAGAGAGAGAGAGAGAGAGAGAGAGAGAGAGAGAGAGAGAGAGAGACATTACGTAAAACGAATGATTGGCACCAAATCCAGAATGTGGAGATAAACACTTCGCCTTTTTGTCAGTGATGAAAATTTTTATTTCTAGTTATTTTTCGGAACAAACCGTCCGTCTAAAGCATAAAAATATAAAATGGAATGTCGTGTGACAGCTGCTTGATAATATTTATTTATTTGGAGAAATAAGGTTATAAACAATTTTCTGCAACTTTTATGGAGACATATTTAGGTACAAAAAAATGGAAGATACATAATCCGTAGTCATTTTTCAATCACTTAACCTCGCTTACAAAAATAGACAAAATTTTTGTTCCAGAAAAAAATTAATTTCCTTATTTTATCCAAATGACTTTGCACTCATAACACTGGTCAACACTCATTTTATTGCCAATCATATTAGAGTGATTTTGGGGTAACTTTGTGGTGCTGATTCCGAATATGACATCGGTTTTGCTAGATTAGCTCTAATTTATGAGATAATTGGTACCCCATTGAAACACGTAAAAATGCAAAACATTTAATGTTCAGGCGGAGCCTACTTATAAATCGCATTGAAATTGTCTCAAATCATACAAAAGTAAACACATGAAATACATAATGGCATTTTATTCGGTCTCACCATCTAGAATGTTCCGGTAGTTTCCCATATGCACGCGTTATGGTTACGTTTCCTATTAATTGAGGGTATTCATTATCTCAAGAACTAGAGCCAAATCGGAAAAACTACTTTCATTTTGGAATTCAGCAACCCCAAAATACCCTAAATTCGTACGAATTTCCTTGGCAACGAAACAAAAATGTTTTTTTGTTGAGCTGTGTAATATTTGCTGAAATTGAGCTGCTCTTAATTCACAGACACTTTTTGTAACATGGTTGATACGATGTTCGGAATCATGAATGAAATGTTTCTCAGAATTTCAACCAGTAATATGAGTGAATGTATTTTGTATAATGTAATGAGTAGATATTATATACCCAGTACCCACCAGGTAACTCGTTTAAATTTTTAGAAGTTGAAAACCATTAATTGTGTCTCAACAAAAAAACGTGCATTCATTATGAAAATAAGTGTCATAATGTCGCATACAGTATATTAGCGTACGACATACTGCACAATATTGCATAACAATGAAAGCACTTTAAAGCAGAAATTTTTGGATGAACTTGTTTCCATTGTTAAATTTTACAGCAAATTATAAAAATTGTAATTTACTTCATTGTTAATTATTCAAGATTCGATATTTTATCTGATTTGAGAAATCCAATTTGTAAAGGAGAATATTATCACTCAATTAACTGAAGAACCAGTGACCGAATAAAGAAAGGATGAATGAGTATTTGATAGGATGAGAACAGCATCACGCCCGCGAGAAGCGGGAGAATTTTCTTAAAACATTAAATAGTTCATCTTTAGATCTTATGATATTCTGCCGACTCTATTTTTGTCTACTATACAGTAGTTGACTTTACTTAAATTTAATTTTATTTTTTCGGCAAATTTATTTCCGTAAGTGCACATTTGGTCAGAAAAATTTTTAAACTTAAAATAGGAAATACATTTCAAAATGCATTTGAATAACAGTTTCAAAGTCTGCAACTCTTTTATCTAAATATACCTGTCTTTGGTGTGTGTATATATATATATATATATATATATATATATATAGACTGTATACAGTATATATGGAAATATTGTAATGAATAATATTTTCCAAAAAATATTATATGCTTTGTAAATCCACTTTGCAAAATGGAACTCTTTCATCCAAGACAAAAGTGCTTTCAAAGTTCAAAGGAAGTCAGGCAATGAAATAACTACATACAGAATCTTGCATACACTCGTAGAATAAATTGTTCTTAGACGGCAAGTTCTTTCATGGTTTTTCATCAGAAACTTTCTACAGGACCGCTATTTGCGGTTTTAAGGTTTTAATTAAAATCGGATGACAAACTTAACACGACTTCCCTGGTGGTCACAAGCTCAAAAAATAAGTTTTTCTTTTACATTAACTTGACGTAACAGTTTAAATTCTAATTAAATATAGTTGTCGAAATATAAACAAAAACGCATCAAGTTTTTTTATTGTTCAAATATTTGATTTCTATTTCAAAATTATTCCATATTTGTCTTCCATTTTTTTATTTACTCTTTTCCTGTATCATGAAACTTCATAGAAAATATACATTACAGATGTATAAGGGTCCGAATATGGATTCTGATTCGATTCCGGATTCATGTTTTTTTTTTGGAGGGGGGGGAAGGGATTTGGAATCGAATGAGAGCGCGAAGTATATGTGACAGTGAAGAGAGGAAACAAGGGAGAAAGTATATAGAAGCTTTCGCAGGATTTAGATATAACGCATAATAATAATAACAATAATAATAATAATGTTTGGGGTTGTTTGACCTCGTTCGTAACAGCATCATACGTTATGTGGCGGAAGGGACCTACAGCTTTACGCGGGACCCAAACGACGGATTACTGCATCCTCTAAACGCAGAGGACGATCACCCAACCAATTACTGAACAGACCCCACCTCACTTAACTTCACTGATCTAATGGGAAACAGTGCTGTGACGTGGCCACGATGTAGCCCGTATAAAAGCGAGGGAAACTTATTTAGGCCGCAAGGAAAAGGGAAGGTAAGTTTGTTGACGCAAATTTTGTAACACGAAGAATGAGAGGAATGCCAGCTTGGTGTAGGGTAAGATGTTTGCTTGTATGAGAGATAGGAAACGTTATAGTTAATTAGTAGTAAAAGATAGACACAGTACTTGTAATGAATGCAGTTGATCTGGTGAATTTCGTACAGTAGTTTATTATGTCATAATTTATATCAAACAAATTCAATTCATATGAATAAACTTGTGCATAAAGTGTTCCACAAACACTAAAACAATTAACATAATAACAGGACGAAAATAAGGAGACACACACACACTCATTTGCTTTCTGAGTTTGCTTCGAGGTCTGTAAATCTCACCTAAGGTACACCTTAGTAGTATAGCCGCAAAAGGGGAGAGTGCAAGAATGTTGCAAGTGATGACGTAATATTGCAAAGGGGTGGGGGTTGTTGCAAAGGGGGGAGGGGGAGGGGGTTGCAAAAAAAAGAAAAAAATTCCCCCAAAGGGGGGATGCTGCAGGTGCAACAAGGAAAACTTGGAGGCGGCGTTATCCCCCAAGAGAAAGGAGAGAAAGGAGGAGGAGAGGTGTTCACCTGGCAGGAGCCAAGTGCACATTAAGACTTCAGCCGAGTAGGCGTTGTTTTATAGGCTCCTAATCAGCCAGTTGGCGTAAATGGCTTGAGTTGCCAGATAGCGCCATGTATTCATTTAATTCTAATCGAAGACTGAGTTGCCAGATACCATTGTATACATTATTATAGACTCCTAATCAGCCAGTTGGCTGTAAATGGCTTGGGTTGCCAGATACCTCTTTTTAGCGATACCATTGTATACATTATTATAGACTCCTAATCAGCCAGTTGGCTGTAAATGGCTTGAGTTGCCAGATACCTCTTTTTAGCAGTATTATTGTATACATTATTATATACGCCTAATCAGCCAGTTGGCTGTAAATGGCTTGAGTTGCCAGATAGCGCCATGTATTCATTTAATTCTAATCGAAGACTGAGTTGCCAGATACCATTGTATACATTACTATAGACTCCTAATCAGCCAGTTGGCTGTAAATGGCTTGAGTTGCCAGATAGCGCCATGTATTCATTTAATTCTAATCGAAGACTGAGTTGCTAGATACCACTTTTTAGCATTATTATAGACTCCTAATCAGCCAGTTGGCTTAGAAGGCATAAATGTTGCCAGAAACCGCAATACCACTGTATACATTATTATATTTCTTAAAAGAATACCGGTAGTAGGTTTAGAAGGCGTAACAATTAAGTAAAACAACATTGCATCATTCTGTTTATTATAAATATATAGAAAATAAATATACATTTCAATTGAGGAATATGCATATAACAGTACAGGAAATATATACACACAATTATGGATATATATAAAATAAAATATACATTTCAAATAAAGATAAATATACACTTCAATAGAAATATGTACATAACAGTACAGGAGAAATATCACGCAAAATATATATTAAACACAAATCAATAGAAATATGCGTATAATCAGTACAGGAGAAATGTCAAGCAAATATATATATAAATACAATTCACTTTTTTTTCAAAATACTAAACTCGTCTTAATCGAGTTTACAATTACATCATTATTGCTCTGCATTACGCAGTATATGCGGCTTAATAATATTTCACCGCTTAAAGTATAGGGAAACCTGTACTCGATATGAAGGGCTTTCATATCGTTCAGTACTATTTTTGTTCCCACTTTACAACCGGTTGGTAAGTCATCTTTAAATACGTCTAGAATACAATCAAAAGCACGCACAAAGAGTTCATCGTTAGCTACATTATTAAACACAAGTTTATAAACACGCTTTTCCAATCGAGGGTTTATTTCTACCGACTCGAGCTTTTCAATCGTGAACTCACTCAACATAGCGGCAATTGAAATAATCTTCTAAATCGTTACGACAACTGCGCGTTATATAAAGAAATAGTTCTTCAGGGTGAACGGTGTAGGTGAGCTCAGCCTTGTACCGATCAATTGCTTTGTACCAAAGTTCATGGTATTTCAAAGAGTCTAAACTTTTTAAATAAACGTCCAGCTCTAGACCATTCTCACCAGCCCTACACTCGGTAAACCCATCGAGCAGAGCGGTGTAGGCGTATTCAAGTACTGTATCAAAATAAAGCATGTCCGTAAGTTCCAGAGCTGGGCACTTGCGGTTTTTTTTGCGGTACTGCGGTACTGCGGTACTACCGTGTTGGTCGGTACCGCGGAAAGTACCGCGGGAAATTTGAATGCGGTAGCGGTACTGCTGTACTTTCAGCGATCCTTTGCGGTACTGCGTTATGCGGTACCGGTTTGGTAGTGCGGTAGTAGTACCGCAGTACCGCAGTACCGCAAAAAAACGCGCAAAAAAACGCAAGTGCCCAGCTCTGTCCGTAACACGCGCGTCTAATATAGGTTTCAGTTTACGAATCCGACGATTTCAAACATTCTGTCGAGGATGAAACGGTTTCGCGTAGGAACAAGAGCGTTATTATCAGAAGCATTCTTCCACATCAGCCGTATATCAATGCACGGCCGATCGTTATTTATACACAACGTACATACAACGGCGTATGAGGGTGCGTCACTAATCTGCTCTCTTCTTGTACCTACGTTAACAGGTATTTTATAACGATCTTCACCCCACTTCTCAACTATCACAAAGATTCTATTCATCTCCTCGATACTTAAATAAACCGTTTGTTTGTCGGTCTACATTCCGTTTCCAGTACATAGCTAATGGTACCGGAATTACGCCTGAACACGCGCAACGATTTCGTCACGGACACATCGTACGAGGCGTTGAGAATGCTGCTCAAAGGAAGTTCCATCGTATTCGAGGAGCGCACGTCCACTCGGCTCAAGCTCTGAGATAACTATGAGCCGTGTGAGGCACGCAGGTAGGCAGGAATGGTTCGACGGGCGGCTGACTCGATGATACGTGAATGGGCTTGTTCGTATGACCGCGAGTCGAATTGTTGTACATATTTCGGTACAAGAATATCACTACCAGCCTACGCACCAGACAGTTTGGGTTAATTAGAATTTTTATATATATATGGAGAGTTGTAGTATCTCGTCAAATAGATACTAGCCAAAAATGTCAATCAATGTTATTTGGTTATCCCCATTATGCTGAAATCGAAACTTTTATGGCATTCAATGTTATTCCTCGAACCAAAGATATCTTCACATAATGGGGATCTGTCTGTATACTCTGTATATGTTTTAAAAGCATTATTCCTTTAAGGTCCGATGAGGATTTGACACGTGTTATACAATCTTTTGAAGAATCTCGGAATAGGGAGGATATACTGATCAGTCAACAATGTCACACCGAAATAATGTAAGTGTTTTTCGATCTTTTTGGGATAAGAAGACACAATATATTTTCATAAATTTATTAAATGAAAGAAATCAGTACAATAAACAACTACAGAATATATCGTTACAAATATACGAACAAAAACATTATAATATACAACGAGTACGTACAATTGGAAAACGGTTTTTTATCTGTCTGCATACCATTTCATCGTTTCGGCGAGTGTGACACGGGTCAAATAAATTAAAAAATTTATAAATTCTTTATCATTTGACATATGCATGAGAAATGAGACGCAGTACATTCCGCAAACATTAGTAAAAATCCTTGCATGCGAAATGGGGTCCACACAACTTCGGGAATATGTAACTGAGCGAGAAATTTTACAATAATAGGGTCACTCCAGGGTTGAGTACCGAGTGAATCAAAATGGTACAGGCGCTGTCTATTTTTAAAATAGACAGCGATCCAGTGAATCCCTTCATTACCGATGATGTCTGTGTTCACAATAAGACTACCGCATTCTCGCGTACTTGGCAAACTCAATGTTTCATTCTTCGCAAACACGCCGATAAATTTGGAACGTGTGACTCGCTCCATTACTTTCTGAAGTGTATTAGCATCCATTTTAAAAGTCAGTGATAACGCTTCTAAATCTATCTACTTCTATTAGGGCTTGCGATTCGAGATATACTAGTACACTAATAGGAGCGTCTATAGGCTTGGCGAATTCCAGCCGCACTGAGATGTTTCCGTTCTGCTGTGGGGTTAAATGGGTATTTACGCTAGCAGATAAGTCAGGTGTAATGTCAAACGGATAAAGGTTAAATTGATCAATGAATTCTTCCTGCGTTACCCCATTACCAAGCTCATCACAATCACCTGCAATATGGGTCAGATTACTATAGGCTCTGGCACAAAGCGGTAACACAGCGTCTGATGAATAGTCCGTACCCATTGTTCCACCCAAAGCAGTGCCATTAACGTATAGAGTTATATTTTTAAGTCCGAAATTCTCGAATTTAAAGGCACTCTTTTTATATTTTCCATTCACCGAAGCGTGGTCCTGCATGCCGATTAATATCCTTTTAGGAAGATTTCCCAGGGCAATGTTTTCTATCTGCTTCGATGCCAACCCTGCAGGAACCGTATATAGTTTGATCTGCACTCTGTTAATAGGATATTTCACTGTAGCGTTTTGTAAATTTTTCTCAATTTCTAGTTGTTTTGGTGAACTTAATTTCACTCGCCGTACGCGGAGGTATGTGTCCATAATGTGAACCACAACGGGCTTTGCACCCTCTTCTTGATTCGCATCCAGATTTAAGCAGATCTCAGGACTCGTGCGGGTGAGCTTTATTTCATATCCACCCCGTTCACAAGCAACTTCTCCTGGAAAGTGAAATCTGTGTGCAACCGTCCAAAACACTCGTATATTTTCTTTTTAGAATTTTTAAATTTGTCCTTTATACTATTTTCATCTTTAGTTTGATAATATCCCTCTGCACTTAAAAAGGTAGCCTTCGCTTCTTTGGAAAAGTTGAGGACATTTTCCAAATAGGCTCGTAGATGATAGTACCCCGTGCCTGCCGATATGTTGGTCTGATTTAAATATACGTCACACTGGTTGAATATGGAGTGCAGAAAGTTTGTTTCAGGGTATACAGCATATTTGTCATCGCAGACCGTTCCATCAGAATGGGCTATACGTAGCTTAGCGTACATGTGCACACAGCTTGGATCAAAAAAGTAAGGACCTGAGCTGGGTATCACGAATTCTATAGGTGCACTCGGTGAACTAATTGTGTTTAAAGGGTTAATTGTAATAAAGTCACTGTGCTCAATAGAAACTTGGGTTGGCGGGAGCTCAAAAAGGGACAGCTCCGATTTACAGCATTGTGAACTACATGGGTGGATGAAGCGTGCCATGGCGAAATAGTGACTCCTCTCTCGACAAGTGGTAAACAAACTATGATTCATGAGATCAATGTCCTTAGCTTATATCAGTCAAAAAAGTGGTCAACCATAGGTTTCATTCGCTTACAGCATTTCTTTTTTGATGGCCTTTTACGTTTAATACCACGTGACCCCTTCTTCTTCCGGGGAGCCCTCTTCTTCTTCCCGCCACCACGCATTTTTCTCTTTGCATCTTTGATGATTTCGTCCCGTGTACGCTTTAAATGTTTTTTAGAGCCTCTTTAGGTTTAGCCCCGGCCAATATGTCTTCTGCAGTGTTAAGGCCTGATTGTAGCGCTTTCCTTCCAAGGTATCTGGCACCCCTCTTCAGCAAAGGAACAGCCGTACGTAGTATGGATGAAAAAATGGACCCAAGTCCACTACCGCGCTGGTATCGCATCCCTCGATAGACGGTGAAAGGTTTTCTATCCATTATAACTCAGTGCGTCGAAAGTGTAGCTTCACTGTTAAGCTCCCGTTACCGAATGGGAAGTTTTCGCCCTCAATCGTTCTTATATATATTGTGATATTGGTTATTAAATTAGTTGCGACATTCACATAATGGGGTCTGTCATATGTAATACTCAAACTCCTTCCTCTATGGTTGGGGATGTGAGCAATGCGCAGCAGGCGTGCCTGGGTATCCCCAACAAACTGGTGCTCCACTATATTACTGTAAATATAGCACGTCTGGGGACCTTTCAGCCAATTTCTCCATCTTCAATTGATACATTAATCTGGACAAGTTATACTGTCTCGTGAAATGTGTCTCTTTGGAAGGCTGCGCTATATCGGCCGTTGGTTAGAATTTGGAACTTTCTATGTTCTTTAAGACGTCTGTTAGTCTTTGATTTTAGGATTAGTGTATGTGCAGGGTTGTTTACGATTTCATATACTAAATCATTCGTAAGGTTTGAGTTTCTTAAACTTACGTTTAAGCCTCTCACAACATCCTCGGCCGAACCATATTGACCCGGCCCTAATCTTACTTCTGTACTGTAATACCGTGCAATCTTAGTCCGAGCGATACGCATAGTTTCATCCATAGCTACCCCAGCTTTTTCACACTCGTCAATGTCTCTAAGAATCGTAAAAACGGTTTCTTTATGTTCAATATTTAAAAAGACGGTGTCCAGCTGAATTTCGCATATCCCCACCTCATACGAATCACGACCCAATTCAATGTGCCCATGAAGTTCTGTTACAAAGTTGGCTAGTGTGTTGTTAGGGTGTACAGACAGGGACGAGGAGGACGGGAGTGTGACGTAGAAATGGTTAGGAGCCATGTTGCATACTATTTAAGCTTCATTATTGCATCAGCTTTTATATAGGTGTTGAAGCTTTCTGGATACCCTAGCCATTTCACCAGGTACATTTTTCTCCTTTCTGAACCTTTGCTTCCTAAAATTTTCTCAATTTTAAACACATTCTTTCCTAAATTAAACGCAACTTTCTGCAATTCCTCGCGGTAAAAACCGCCTGAGATTTCTTCCCCATTCAAATCTTCAATGTAATACATCATTATCTCACCTTTAGGTCTCACAGCCCTAACTTTAAAAATCTCGCGTGTCCATCCTTGCTCAAAACCCTTTGCGAATTTATTCCCCGAACGCGACAGCCTTACATAATCATTGATTTTGAAGCGCGCAGAGTGTGGTGGTGGTGGTGATCCATCTCTTCTCGGGAGCGTACCTCTTTCTAAAACTTCGTTAGGTGTTGTCCCAATCGTGCGATGGTGTGAGCGGTTGTAGGATGATGCCAATGATTCCAGAATGTCTAGAAATCTGTATGTGTTTTTATGTGTAAAATAACGGTGCATGCGTTCCTTTATGGTGCGCTGAACTCTTTCAGCTAAAGAAGCCTTATGTATAGAATTGGTTGTGTAATAGCTGATATTAAACTCTGTCAACATGTTCTGAAAAGCACGGCCTATAAATTCCTTCCCCATATCCGTACAAAAATAGCCAGGACCCTGTTTTCTTTTAACATTAGCGTTTTGGTGGCTTTAGCAACTGTTTCAGGTGATTTATTTTCAGAGGAACTAGCCACAGATATCTAGAGAATACGTCTATTATGAATAGAATGTAGCGGTAACCATCGTTATACCCAGAATATCTTTGCATGTCTGTTAAATCTGCTTGCCAAATAGAATCAATCGAGGAAGCCGTTGTCTTGGCTGTTTTAAACCTTTTTCTCACAGGCTTATGAAGCGTATAAGCGTCCTGCTCCCTCAAAAATCTTTCAACATCTTTTTTTCCTACTCCATAAACACTTCTGTACAGTCTATCTACGCCGCCGTAAGAGGATGGGGTAGAAATGTCATAATAGCGTTTAGTTAATACGTTAGCCATTTGCGTATTTTAGAGGCACGTGGGTAGGGTTGGTTTAACCTCTTCTTGCTCCTCTTCAAAGGTGTTACCGCCGGGGGTGACGGCGCCTTCAATTGTGTCACAGGCGTTGCATGTTCCAAGTCTTTTAACCTGTTCAGATTTCCTATCAACGTTTTAGGGACATTTATTTGTTGTAGTCTTGCTTTAATATGCTTCCATCCTGATGGTGATGGCCTATCCCACTTTCTCACCAGATCATGGACAATGTCTACGATATTCGATCCCTGTACCTTTGATCCTTCCACAATGATCTCCCCTGTATCGGTCCATTGTATGGCGGGATCCTCATTCAATAGATTATAAAGACAAGCCTTTACTCCTCAATGTAAGTGGGAGGGTATTTTTTAATACATGTTCGATGTTGTGTGGCTAATCTTTTTGGTTGGTCAGCTGTGTCGTCGGGCACAGATCCTATGTCGCCATCGTCCCCCGTGCTGTGCCTAATAACCACAGGAATCTCTGTAGGGCTCTTATAATTTTCGTACTCGTGAAGAAATTTCTGCAGAGCTTCTTGGTATAAGATTCTTTTCTCATCAGGTGTTTTTTCACTGTTTAATAGGGCTAACAATTCGCTTTCCATTCTTTTAAGTCTGCTTTTACGGGGATCTAGATACGTGTCTGGATTCCTTGCAGTGAAGCGTACACCTCGTGGGGAATCACTACCACTTTCTTCATTATATTAATCTAGTCAGTAAAGGACCCAAAACTGAAAATAAGATGGGGAGAAATGACCCTCCTGTTTGTACAATAATTCGTTTTTTCTTCGCTACAGTTTGGCTTTTACGAGCGAGTGCACGTATTATGTTCTTGTAGCGGCGTAGGCGAGCCTTCTGATGGGTTTTCATTGATACATTGCAATTTATAACGTTAAGACAGATTTCACAGATGCATTTTAAAGGTCGGCATCGATATTTTTAATAAACATCTGCTGCATTGCCCGGGGCAGTCGATGATAGATTTTTATTAATTCACGGTATTTCTTTAGTCTCTTTGTCATTCTGGAATATACACCGTTTCAGGCTCGTTTGGAAATATATTCGTTCGCAGAAGCACTCTAAACGTGTTTCGCGGATGAAGGTCGCAAAGCAAATATCCGTAAACGCGTGCTTGTAGCTTCTTTATAAACTTCCAAAAACTCCTTACGCTGATTCGGGAACATTTGATTGGCTAATACCCCAATTTGTGATACATCTCTACGTTGCGCGAATAAGACTAGATATTGTATTTAACGACACATCGCGCATGTATCTATTTTGAAAAATAGATTCTGGTTGATGAAGAACACGCTTATGTTAAGATGGCGGGAGAATACTGTAAATGTCTCGGCAAACGTTTTATCCATCTCCAACATGAGATCGTCAATTACAATGATTGTATGTTCATTTCCCTTTAACGAATTAACGTCATATACGCCTTTGTGGAACAAAATATCATCTTGGTACTCGTTGAACACTGATTGATACGTCGAATAGCACCATATAACTTTATGCACAAATTTTGAGAACATCTCTCCCTTTTCTTTAATGATTTTAAGCATAAATACAGTTTTACCACATCCTGTAGGTCCAGATATAATACATGTGGATGGGCTCGTGAATCTGAATTTTTCTACAGAGTCCATTTGTAACACGTCACACTCCTAAGTGGGTCATTTACAAAATATTACAAATTTTGAGTGTTGTTCCTTATATTTCTTCTCCCACAGAACCGTGAATGACGATGAGGTAGAGCATCCCATCATTACGGATGACCTCGACGACAGTGTAGTTGTGATCTCCTCCCCTGCCAACGAACCCTCACCAGCGACACCGGTAGCACGTCCAAAGCGGAGGTATGAGACCCACGCGTCAGGTATAAAGCGCCCGAAATACGCACCTGTTGCAGCGGTAATAGATCCCCAACCCTCAACCTCTTACGCAACAAGCCCCCCAGCAGCACCTCCCGCTAATATAGCCCCTTATTCATCCGCCGCCCCCCGTTCTGTTAAGTCTACAATAATAAAGCCCCAACCCTCAACCTCCTACGCAACAGACCCCCCAGCAGCAGCACCTTCCGCTAATATACCCCCTAATTCATCCGCCGCCCCCCGTTCTGTTGAGGATGCTATAACGCTGGAATTGGTGCGCTCCGCAGCCCCCACCCCAGCCTTGACTAGAAATCGGTATAGAGTCAGGGTCGACCCTAGAGTCATGTATAGCAATGGAATTGAGCGCGGGTTACGCCGGGTTGTACAGCATATTATAGAGTTTGCTCTTCAGAATCGTGACGAGCGTGAAGTCAGGACGAGTCTGTCCTTTGGATTCGGGTCAGATGACGGTGATGTAGACGATTATTGGGTGATAGTGCCATTTAGACGTTTGGTGGCTGAAGATGTAGAATATATATTAGGACGTATAATGCAAGCCGCCCAAAGTAGTATAGCCTTCAATATGGACAACTTCACTGTAAATATTGACCATGTATACCGTGTTGCGGGTCATAGTGCCATACCGTATACTCTTAACTTCAATTCTCCGACTATTTACCGAAAGCATATAAACGTCGATCGTGGTTGCGGCTTTATAGCAGTACTCTTAGCACGTATGTTTACTGTACAAAATACACGAACTCAAAAAATTTGGTTGCCTACAGTCGTGGAGCGTGCCCGTAAACTAGCTGTAGACTGTGAACTTGAATTTGACTGTAATATGGGTCCTGAAGAGCTGAGAAGGGTTAGAACAGGAAATGAATGTCCGCATAGTTGTGTTTGGGTTGGATGATCGTCGTAGGACTGTGTATGTTTTTAAAAGCTGTGTGAGAGATCGTACAAGACCCCTACTTATTTTAGGATTGTCAGGGACAACGTATCTCCCCATCCGTAATATAAGGGGGCTTTACGCTAGTTATGACAAAAGTCGAAAATATGGGAGACATCATGATTTGTGTAAGGGGTGCCTCGAGTTTGCGGATGATATAGTGAGACATTGTAAAGAATGTCACATGGTATGTGAGCAGTGTAAAAGCACCAAATGTGAAAGCCGTGTAGTTGAAGCTGAGAAGAGAGACTGTGATGTGTGTAGACGCACATTTTTCAATAATATCTGTTTTGATTTCCAGAAATCAATTGGCACGTGCAGGAAAATGAGAATCTGTGAATGTGGTATGTTTCACACAATGGATAATTGGGGGAAATTTAAGCACAAGTGTGACGTAATTCACTGTCCTACATGCCAGGAGGAATATAAGGCGGATGGAGTAAAGCATGTATGTTATATGAAAGATGCTAAGCCTAAAAATAACCCTTGTATAACTGTATACTACGATATAGAAAACATATACGAACGCTGAAACCAAAGATGTAATTCCACATTTACTTGTGAGCCAGACCATCTGTGATGAGTGTATGGGTATCGAATGTGACGAGTGCCCCAAATGTGGTAAACGGACAAAACGTTTTTAAACGAATGTCCGCGATAGTCCTGTGAAACTATTTGTGTCCTATATTGTCGAGTTAGCCGACAAGTTCAAAAAAATGACTGTGTATATTCTCGCCCATAACGGGGCAAAGTTTGACACGCAGTTCCTTTATAAGGAGTTGCTTGAACACGAATCCTCTGAGATATTTACAGGTGATCCATTGAAAAGAGGCAACAAATTAATACAGATGCAGATAAGAGGCAATGTACAATTTAAAGATACTTTATTATTCACACCTTGTAAATTAGCAAAGCTACCCAAGGTGATGGGAGTAGCAGCTGAAGTTTCCAAAGGATACTTCCCTTACACTTTCCTCACCAGCGAGACTTTAAACTACGTAGGCCCACCACCCCCCAAACATTATTTGACTGTATGGATGAACGTGAAGACTTTGATCGATACTACGACAGTTTTAATGGAAGTAACCCTTATAATATAGCTGATGAATGTGAGCGTTATTGCGTGAATGATGTGCGCGTGCTTAGAGTATGTTTCCAGGCCTTTAGAAGGATGTACATAGCCCGTTTCAAATGCGATCCACTGCAAGTCGCAACCACCATCGCATCATTATGTTTTACGGTGTTCAAGAATAACTTCATGCCGAAAGACACCTTAGCCATTATTCACCGAAACAACCCCCGCAGTTACGGACACAAGGCTATTTACTGGCTCATACACCTACAGCAACAGACAGGTGTATACATAAAGCACGCCCGCAACACGGGTGAAGTACCCATTAAGATTAATGGACGTGTTTTTTGGGTTGATGTGTTAAGTGAAAACCGTGTCACTGGTGTGAAGACTGTGTACTCCTTTAACGGTTGCTGGTGGCATGGATGCCCCCGTCCTGAGTGCGGAATCACCGGAGATATCCACGGTAGGTCTCCTGCCGACTGTCTTGCATCGACCCGCACCCGCGATCAACTTATAGGATCACAGTTCACTCACAAAGTCTTGTGGGAGCATGAATATGATGCACGGATGGAGACAGACGAGGTGTACCGTGAGGAAATAAAAACGATCAAGCGTTCAATGGTGCTGGATCCTCTCAAATGTGGTGATAGCTTGTTTGGAGGACGTACAAATCCTTTCAGACTATACTACCGACCTACGGAGGGCGTGAAGCTCCATTACTACGATTTCTGTTCTTTTACCCATACGTGATGAAGAGCAATCCGTACCCCGTGGGCGCTCCTGAGAAACTGGTGGGACCTAGCCTACCTCCATCAATGAGTTTTCAAAAAATTTGAATGATCGTTTACTTTGGGCTCTCTTCGTAGACGTACTCCCCCCACGCAATTTATGGATGCCGATCTTACCTGTCGTTATCGACGACAAGCTCATGTTTCCCCTGTGCGTGAAGTGCGCGGAAGAGGATAACGGCGAATGTAACCATATACCCCACCAGCGTAAGATCAGAGGCGTATATACAAGTCCTGAGTGGCCCTAGCCGTACGCCATGGTTATAGAATACTGAAGATACATGAGGTGTGGAGGTTTCAGAAGCTACCCAACCTTTTCACACCATATATAAACACCTTTTTGAAGGATAAAGTTGAGGCATCAGGGTATCCGCGAGGAGTTGATACCGAAGATGAAAAGTCTGCCTATATTCAACGTTACCGTGACCGCGAAGGTATACAACATGATCGTGTCCAAATTGTAAAGAATCCTGGCAAGCGCTTTAGTGCAAAGTTGTCTAAACAGTCTATGGGGAAAATTTGCGCAGAATACCGGCAGAGGGAGCATTCATTTGGCACAAAGTTATAGCGATGTCTGGGATTATGCCAATGCCCCGATAAAGAGGTCATGGAGATCGTAAATGTAGGTAATACTTACGTAATAAAGTACAACAACACTGAATTTGCCACAGATACCTCAAGGGTTACAAACATACCTGTGGCCAGCTTCACAACAGCCTACGCCGCCCGTATAAAACTTTGGGGTCTATTGCATTCTCTTGGGCGGAGAGTATTGTATGCCGATACAGATAGCGTGATATTCACAGAGAGGGAGGGTGAATACATGCCCACTATTGGGGAGTTCCTCGGCGAGCTCACTGATGAGATCAAGGATGAGTATGGGGACAACTCATACGCCGACTCTTTTGCCTCAACAGGACCTAAGACTTATGGGGTACGGGTCAGGGTGGGGGAGGAAATGAAATATATCGGGAAGGCAAAGGGTATTACGCTCAACCATGCGAATCGGGAGGTTGTTAACTTTGAATCGTTGAAGGATCTAGTATGTTTGGACGATGATGAACAACCACCCCAACTGATTGTAGGCACCCACAATTTTCGGGCGCAGAAGCTGGGGGGCGTGAAGGAACTTAGGGGTACGAAGGTGTGCCGTAACACCTACAGGAAACGTTACCAGTTACCTGGTACCTATGATACCGTACCCTTTGGATACCAATGATGCTTCTAACTCACACGTCTTGTATATAATCGTATCTATTTGTAAATATATATATATATATATAACTTGAATATCTCGTTTATTAATCGTATTTGTAAATATATATATAACTTGAATATCTCGTTTGTTAAATAAATCATGTTTCAAATAGCGTTTCACTTTCTCCTTGTGTGTGTGTGTGTGTGGTGTGTGTGTGGTGTGTGTGTGTGTTGTGTAGGTGAAAGTTCTAAGCTCCGCCACTGTAAGACCGTGAGTCATGCTACTATCTGGGAGTCCTGCGTGGTCAGTCGACCGCAGTAAGCCCGAGAGATCAGACGTGTATCCAGATCAGACGTGTATTCAAATGGCTACCTTTAATATTGCTTGTACAACGTTTACGAAATGGTATTCAGTAAAGTGCCAGGATGTGGTGGATACGAAAAACTTCCTATTCCTCCCTCCTATGCCTCTTTTAAAAACACATTGGATTGTGCGAAGTTCCAAGATGTACAAATACTCTACGGATGTTCTGGTGAGACCGTTGAAGGCTTTCGTTGCACAGACGATGTGCTGAAGTATACTGCACAGCTAAACTTTATAAAGTCTCACATACACCGTGAAGTAAAAGAAACAACGCGTGCAGAAGAGAAGCAGCAGGTATGGATAATGAGTCTTGCTGATGGGTGGTGTGACAAGCGGTATTACGTCATGCTACACCATGTCGATTACTCATACCCTACGACTGAAAATGTGAATCTCGTGATCATGGACAATCTTAAGTATTTTTATCACTATATTAACGTATATCATGATGAGGTTCGTAGTGAGGTTGTGGCTAGTGCCTGCGTGAATTTTTAACAGAGTTTAGAGACGAGTATCGTTTGATGGGCAGAAAGGAAAAATATGAACATATGTTCCTCTCAAATAGTGCGCCGGAGTGTGGAGATGTTTAGTAAAACATAAAATGTTCCTAGTTCTTATCCAAACTGTCTGGTGCGTAGGCTGGTAGTGATATTCTTGTACCGAAATATGTACAACAATTCGACTCGCGGTCATACGAACAAGCCCATTCACGTATCATCGAGTCAGCCGCCCGTGAACCATTCCTGCCTACCTGCGTGCCTCACACGGCTCATAGTTATCTCAGAGCTTGAGCCGAGTGGACGTGCGCTCCTCGAATACGATGGAACTTCCTTTGAGCAGCATTCTCAACGCCTCGTACGATGTGTCCGTGACGAAATCGTTGCACGTGTTCAGGCGTAATTCCGGTACCATTAGCTATGTACTGGAAACGGAATGTAGACCGACAAACAAACGGGTTTATTTAAGTATCGAGGACATGAATAGAATCTTCGTGATAGTTGAGAAGTGGAGTGAAGGTCGTTATAAAATACCTGCTAACGTAGGTACAAGAAGAGAGCAGATTAGTGACGCACCCTCATACGCCGTTGTATGTACGTTGTGTATAAATAACGATCGGCCGTGCATTGATATACGGCTGATGTGGAAGAATGCTTCTGATAATAACGCTCTTGTTCCTACGCGTAACCGTTCATCCTCGACAGAATGTTTGAAATCGTCGGATTCCGTAAACTGAAACCTATATTAGACGCGCGTTTACGGACATGCTTTATTTTGATACAGTACTTGAATACGCCTACACCGCTCTGCTCGATGGGTTTACCGAGTGTAGGGCTGGTGAGAATGGTCTAGAGCTGGACGTTTATTTAAAAAGTTTAGACTCTTTGAAATACCATGAACTTTGGTACAAAGCAATTGATCGGTACAAGGCTGAGCTCACCTACACAGTTCACCCTGAAGAACTATTTCTTTATAACGCGCAGTTGTCGTAACGATTTAGAAGATTATTTCAATTGCCGCTATGTTGAGTGAGTTCACGATTGAAAAGCTCGAGTCGGTAGAAATAAACCCTCGATTGGAAAAGCGTGTTTATAAACTTGTGTTTAATAATGTAGCTAACGATGAACTCTTGTGCGTGCTTTTGATTGTATTCTAGACGTATTTAAAGATGACTTACCAACCGGTTGTAAAGTGGGAACAAAAAATAGTACTGAACGATATGAAAGCCCTTCATATCGAGTACAGGTTTCCCTATACTTTAAGCGGTGAAATATTATTAAGCCGCATATACTGCGTAATGCAGAGCAATAATGATGTAATTGTAAACTCGATTAAGACCGAGTTTAGTATTTTGAAAAAAAAGTGAATTGTATTTATATATATATTTGCTTGACATTTCTCTTACTGATTATACGCATATTTCTATTGAATTGTATTATATATATATATTTTGCGTGATATTTCCCCTGTACTTTTATGTACATATTTCTATTGAAATGTATATTTATTTCTATTTGAAATGTATATTTATTTATATATAATCCATAATTGTGTGTGTATATTTCCTGTACTGTTATATGCATATTCCTCAATTGAAATGTATATTTATTTTCTATATATTATAATAAACAGAATGATGCAATGTTTTTTACTTAATTGTTACGCCTTCTAAACCTACTACCGGTATTCTTTTAAGAAATATAATAATGTATACAATGGTATCTGATGAACGAAATCTTTTAATTGGAGACAACTCACCAGAATAATGGGTAAAAGCTGTATCTGGCAACTCAAGCCATTTACAGCCAACTGGCTGATTAGGAATCTATAATAATGTATACAATGGTATTGCGGTATCTGGCAACTCAAGCCATTTACAGCCAACTGGCTGATTAGGAACCTATAAAACAACGCCTACTCGGCTGAAGTCTTAATGTGCACTTGGCTCCTGCCAGGTGAACACCTCTCCTCCTCCTTTCTCTCCTTTCTCTTGGGGGATAACGCCGCCTCCAAGTTTTCCTTGTTGCACCTGCAGCATCCCACCTTTGGGGGAATTTTTTTTTTCTTTTTTTTTCTTTTTTTTTGCAACCCTATCCCCCCTTCGCAACAACCCCCCACCCCCATTTGCAACAACCCCACCCCCTTTGCAACATTACGTCATCACTTGCAACATTCTTGCACTCTCCCCTTTTGCGGCTATACTACTCACCTTTCTTAATGCACGAATGCCATATCCATCCTCAATACACCCTGGTGTCGGATTTATATTATCATTACGAATTGAAGTTAATTAATTCCTAACTACGGTCTAAAGATACCCTCAAAATTATATTTTCTTACATTCTGTCTCAGGGTTAGATAAATGTTCTCAGCAGCAGCTAGGTGTTAGTCAAGTTATTTACTGTATATGTTAATGAACTTCCTGATAATTAGATATTCTGAATTGTATATTTTGTACCAAAATATAAATTTTTCCCATTTCATCTATCTGAACTTAGCCTATAACGCCAACGGTTTGGTGAAACATCAGATTTTTGTTCGTGATTGGAAGTGAAGTTATAATACTCGTGGCTAAAAGTAATCTGGAAAATATTTGACTACTATATTACAGATATTGTAAAGTCAAACGCAAGCTCATTCTATCTGGAGGCGAAACTGCTTGGCCTTCGCGAAATGCGGAATCATCGCACAGAACGTTTGAAAGGATGAAAGGGAAGGTGTATATGACGCCGTTCGGTGGAGAAGGGGCGAACGCCACAAAATTCGAAAAATGAGTCTTTTGTCGTATAATTATCCTTTAAAACTGTTGGTTTACGTCGTCGTCGTCGGCCTAGGCAAGCTACGGCTTGGGACCGTAGCACATCTATCCGGTATAGGTTAACCTGGATGATGTAGCCATAAGCACTGCCGCTAGTTAAGTGCCAACCAGTGATTATCTCACTAGCCGTATTGAGTCCGTTAGGCGAAACTGCGACAGTACCAAAGGTGGAAAATATAACCCTTGGTTTTCTATTGTTTATTTGTAAAATGGACATGGTATTAGATTAAAATAAATATTTGAATATAATAATTAACTGACAATTGTGATATATAATTAATTATGTTTCATACAATAAAAATATAGTATACATAAAATTAGTATTAATGTGGTTCACAATTGAATTATAATGGGGTAACTAATTTAAAATGAATTTATACTATTCCGAAATTCAAGACGGTAAAATTAACATTTAACTTGAAACTAAAATAAGAGTATTCACTACACACTCCCCCACCAGAGAGGAAGTTCAAAGAGTTCCGAACGACACAGATTTTCCCTGGACCTTTTGGTAGCTACATGTACATCGCTTAAGGTTGATTCCAAAAACGCAGGCTTAAGACGATCGATAGAAACCTTGTCGACCTTGGAACCGCGCTGGATGAGAAATGATTTGCGCGTACGTCGGAGAACTTCATAGGGCCGTCATATGGACATTGGAGAGGCCGTTTTGGGAGAGGTACACGAACGAAAACGTGGGTGCAAGATTGGAGGGCTGGGGAAACAAAGATGTTCTGTTGGCTAGTCAATCGAGGGGGAACAGGCTGAAGGGACTGCATGTGAGAGGAAAGGTTTGAGCGAATTCCGTAGGATCACATGACTTATCCCTGCAGTGAAGTAGCCACCTGGTAGCCGCAGTGTTGTTCCATAGACTAGTTCAGCCGCTGTAGTCTTCAGATCACTCTTAAATGCAGAGCGAATACCAAGCAACACGAGTGGAAGCTTATCCATCCAATGGGAGTCTTCGTGACACATAAGGGATGACTTCAACTGGCGATGGAAGCGTTCGACGAGGTCGTTAGCTTGCGGATGATACGCACAGGTATGCGCATGTACTGTACCCAACAAGCTGGTAAACTTCTTCCAAAGCGAAGACTCAAATTGGCGACCTTGGTCAGTGATGACTTTTGTCGGCAATCCAAATCTTGATACCCATCCATGAAGAAAGGCTCTTGCAACAGTGTCCGCTTGGATATCAGGAAGTGGGATGGCTTCAGGCCATCTGGAAAAGCGGTCGAGACAGGTGAGCAGATAACGTTGGCCTTGAATCACTGGAAGAGGGCCAACAATGTCTACATGAATTACTTCAAATCGCTGGGATGGGGGCGGAAATGCGTCAAAGGGGGACCTGGTGTGCCTTTGGACTTTGGCACGCTGGCAGGCAAGGCACGTTTTGGTCCAATGTTTGACATCCTTCCGCATCGAGGGCCAAACAAAGCGAGAGGTAACCAGGTGTTGCGAAGCACGGATACCAGGATGGGAGGGCTTATGAAGATCCGTGAAGACTGCTTTTCTGTGACATGGAGGGACATAAGGCGAATAGCAGCTGTTGATACGTCGCAATAGAGGGGCACAGACAATCCTGGCATACTCATTTTCTTGAGGGAAAGTGACGTGAGTGGAGTCTTCTCTGAGCAGTTCTTGTAGTTCCGTATCCTTATCTTGATCCTGTGCAATAGCATTCCACAGTGTAGAGCTGAGGGTAACAGAAAGTAATCTCTATTCTTGAAAGTGCATCCGCTGGAGTGTTCAAGACACCTTTGATGTGGCGGATATCTGTGGTAAATTGCGAGATATAATCGAGTTGCCTGATGACTCTGGGAGAGTGGTTACAGCTGTTTTTTGAAGACAGTGACCAAAGGTTTGTGGTCGAAAAACACAAAAATCTCGGCCTTCAAGGAAATGTTGAAAATGCTTCACGTTTAAGTAAATAGCAAGAAGTTCACGTCCGAAAGCACTATAACGCGTTTGGGCTGGCTGCAGCTTTTTCGAGTAAAACGCGATGGGTGCTTGTTGACCGTTAATGGTTTGTTCCAACACTCCACCGATCGCAACATCTGATGCATCGACCGTCAGAGTTAGGGGGGCATTACTGATAGGAAATGACAGAGACAATGCACTATTGATAGCATTTTGGCATTGTCGAACGCCTGTAAACTATCGCTACACCATACCAATTTCGTTACCTTGCGTTTGTGTGTGATCATAGCGTGTAGAGGAGCAAGAACACTGGCACAGTTTTTAATGAACTTGTGGTAATAATTGACCAAACCTAGAAACCGACGTAACTCACGCTGATTATTTGGCATAGGTAATTTTTTATCACTTCACACTTGTCCTGAAGGGGGTAATTCCGTGCTGCGAAATCGTGTGACCAAGAAATTCCAAGGTTGGCTGTGCAAACACACACTTAGATGCATTAATAGTAACACCGTATTGTTCTAAGCGTTGAAAAAGGAGTGAAAGATGTTCCTTATGTTCCTCTTCCGTTGAGCTGGCCACAAGCAAATCATCGATGTAGGCATAACAAAGTCTAAGCCTCTGGTGACCTCATCTATAAACCTCTGAAAGGTTTGCGCAGCATTCCGTAGCCCGAACGGCATCTTCACAAATTCGAATAACCCAAATGGTGTACAAACTGCAGTCTTGGGAATATCCGAAGGCTCTACGGGAATGTGGTGGAAAGCCTTAACGAGATCTATTTTACTGAAGATAGATTTGCCGTGGAGAAGAGAAGTAAAGTCTTGGACATTTGGTACCGGATATCGGTCCGGGATGGTTGTCGAATTCAAAAACCGGTAATCCCCACATGGTCTCCAGTCTCCTGACTTCTTCTGGACCAGGTGTAGGGGAGACCAACTGCTTTTGGAAGGTCTTATTATCCCAAGATCCAGCATAAGCTGGAATTCCGATTTGGCAGCTTTCAGTTTGTCCGGGGCAAGACGTCTGGGTTTTGCAAACACAGGGGACCTTTTGTTGTAATGTGATGGGTAATGGTGTGCTTAATGGTATCACCCATCTGCATTGGTTGAAGAATTCCTGGATATCGCTGGAAAAGGCACTGGTACATGGAATTAGGGGGAAACGAGGAAAGTGCAGAGTTCGAGGCGTCCGGAAGGGCAACCTGTTTGGCAAGAACAGAAAGCAGTGTGGCCTGGTCGCATAAGCGTCGCTTGTCAAGATCCACCAGGAGTTTGAAATGCTGGAGGAAGTCAGCGCCGATTATGGGATGCTGCACTTGAGCACAGATGAAAATCCACTTGAAGGATCGGTGAAGGCCCAAGTTTAGTTCACGCGACTGAGTACCGTACGTGGGTATGCGTGAACCGTTAGCAGCGTATAGAGGCGGAGATTCCGAGTGCTTATGACCAGATTTTTGAGGGAATACACTGACTGACGCTCCGGTATCAACCAAGAAATTGACACCAGAGTTCCTGTCCTTTATGAATAACAGGTTGGCAGTGCGAGTACTAGACGCCATTAGGACTCGCTGCTGGGGTTTTCCGACGAAAAATTGCAAGGGGAGATGCACTTCCTAGCCTCTTTCCAAATTTCGAGTGGTAGAAGCAGATCTTCCCGGAACTCGAACGATGCCTCTTCGTAAATCTTGACCGAGAATGGCTTCTTTGCCGTTGATTTTGTAGCAGAGAACAAACGTGGTTGAGTCGTTGACTTAACTCTTTCACTTTCAACTCCAGTTCCGATTGTGTGTTCACGTTGTTGACCGGAGCTGTGTCAATCTCCACTACTTTGTCGGCAGTTTCTGCTAGTTTATCAACTGGAGTAGCAGGATCCATAGTGGCCAAGACACGCTGAGCTGATGGAGGAAGTTTCTGCAAGAACAACTGTCTAAAGATGTCCTTATCGAAGGTTTGTGCGCGTTCGCCTAGAGCGCACTGCATAGCCCTCAGCATTTGAGTGGGCTTACGGTCTCCAAGTTCTTCTTTTGAGATGAACTGATGTAGTTTCTCACGCTCGGAGACAGTGGTGCGGCACAGGATGGCAGACTTCAGATCGTTGTATGGGTCCTCACTCGTGGAAGTAGACACGATGACGTCACGGACTTCAGAGATGATGCTCGCTGGTAGAGAGAACAAAACATGATCGTATTTTGTCTTGCTAGCGGTGATCCTTCCCAAGTTGAATTGTGATTCCACTTGGTGGAACCAAATAAATGGATCACCCGGCCAGAAGACGGGGAGCTTTACGCTCAAGTGGGAGATGGCACCAGCGTCGTCAGGCATCTTCTCCTATGCTTGCTGACGTACAAGCAAGACGACAAGTTACCAACGAAGGAGTGGAGGTTGAGACGAGCGCAGGCACAGAGCGCACGGGCAGGGGTGAGGGGCAGAGGGCACGAGCGACATTACAGTCTGGTCCTAGTCGCTCGGGTGAAGGGGGTGATGGGCACGAACGACATTACAGTCTAGTCCTAGTCGCTCGGGTGAAGGGGGTGATGGGCACGAACGACGTTACAGTCTAATCCTAGTCGTTCGGGTAAAAGGGGTAATCCAGCTCCGGGGTCACCAATTGTTGGTTTACGTCGTCGTCGTCGGCCTAGGCAAGCTACGGCTTGGGACCGTAGCACATCTATCCGGTATAGGTTAACCTGGATGATGTAGCCATAAGCACTGCCGCTAGTTAAGTGCCAACCAGTGATTATCTCACTAGCCGTATTGAGTCCGTTAGGCGAAACTGCGACAGTACCAAAGGTGGAAAATATAACCCTTGGTTTTCTATTGTTTATTTGTAAAATGGACATGGTATTAGATTAAAATAAATATTTGAATATAAATAATTAACTGACAATTGTGATATATAATTAATTATGTTTACATACATAAAAATATAGTATACATAAAATTAGTATTAATGTGGTTCACAATTGAATTATAATGGGGTAACTAATTTAAATGAATTTATACTATTCCGAAATTCAAGACGGTAAAATTAACATTTAACTTGAAACTAAAATAAGAGTATTCACTACAAAACCTTTGCTTTACCTATGCAAAAAATTAGATGTTAGTCTGCACTCTTTCACGGTAAAATTTAGGTTTTAATGTATCTCAGAGAAATTCACTCCGCATCATTCCTTCACATTGAACACATCTATCTACTTTCTGGTCACTCGACAATGCCCTGTGATGCTCAATTTGGCCAAATTGAACAAAATATAAAAAATAATTACAGCAACATTATTTACACCAAAAAAGATTATGTTATGGCCATAACTACAGCCGTTTCGCAGCGCTTCCTAGTTGTAGAAATGAAACAGGCTGATTTTCTCGATTTTGACGTCCTAAAAACGTGCATTGTCATTAGGAAATCAACAACTACTAAATTTACAGATGCAAGAAAGTTAATATTTGACTTTCAACACAAAGAAGGCTACGTAATATCTACTGCATACCGCACAACCCCAGATAATAGCCATCCCGTCAGACTGCAGAAAGGGAAAAAATCCTACAGTGTCAGTTTATTCAATCTAGCCCAGCAGACACTGCAACCAAAGTATTCCCAATTGCTGCCAATAACTAAGGAAACAATAAAAGATCTCAAAGAATTATCAGACTTAATGCCTGCAACTGCAGTGAACTATTATACAAGATTGTTAAAGGAACTGGAAGAAACCGAAACAGTTGAAGCAGGTAATACAACATTCGACGAAGAGGACCAAATAATGGATTACACCAGTTAACATCAGAAGCTATCAATAAATAATATTGTAAAATTTCTTGGCGTTTTATTATATCGACATATTACACAACAATATTTTACTCAAATATGTGTTCAAATTCATACAACATTTCAATAAACCGGAAAAATACAAAGGTTTAAAGTTTACAAACTTTAACTGCATTTTGTGGCATAATTCGAAAATGTTGCGTTCGCCCCTTCTCCACCGAACGCGTCATATATATATATATATATATATATATATATATATATATATATATATATATATATAGAGAGAGAGAGAGAGAGAGAGAGAGAGAGAAGAGAGAGGAGAGAGATAAAACACCAACAAAAGCCAAAACTGACAGTTCTCGCCCTCCTCTCGCGATGGCCTGGTGAAGTAGAGAGTTAGGATCAATGAAAGAAATCCACCCCCAGCCTTCTTTAGTTAGCTTTATAAGGCTAACTAACGAAATATAACGACCTAACCTAACCAATCGTCAAGGGCGTACGGTTGACCTAACGATTGGTTAGGTTAGGTCGTGATATTTTCGTTAGTTTAGCCTTATAAAGCTAACTAAAGAAAGCTGGGGGTGACTTTCTTTCATTGATCCGAGCGTTGGTTTCCTATACTCTCCACCTCACATAGCCAGGTACGCCCAGCTCATCTGGGATTGTTCTGAGTCAGGCATCTAATCTTCTTTTGAGGATGTCCACCGCGACACCACTCGTGTTCCTTAGTTCCTTGGGCAGCTGGTTAAACAGTCTTGGTCCTTTCACAACAAAATTATTTTCCTTTGGGAACACGACACAGTCTTCCTTTTTTACTTTCCAATGTTGTTTCGGGGGTTATGGGGTTCAGAGTAAGATTAGGGGGTAGTTTCTCCATTATTTTCCAAGTGTAAATAATGGTGTTCTCTTCTTCTTCTGTCCAGTGAATATAGGTTTAATTCGCGTAACCTTTCCCAGTAATTTAGTTCCTTGCACCCTTTGATCATGGCTGTGAAGCTTCTCTGAATTCCTTCTAGCTGACTAATGTCTTCTTTTTTATTTGCGGATGTTAAGACCGAGCAGTATTCGAACTTGGGTATGATCAGTGTTTTCAGTAGAGGAATCATTATATTCCTATTCTTTCTTTTAAAGGTTCTCAGTATTTGTCCAGTTATTCTCTTTGCTCTCTTTACTGCTATCTTATTTTGTGTTTCAAATTTCGGGAGCAACTTCCCGAGCAAGTGTAGTTTACGTCCTCCTGTCGCAAAAGGAAGGGGACACAAACTACATTAGGTCAAAGTTGGGGAACGTAAACTACACTAGGATCTTCAGGAGACATTTTTTAAATGAATCCATAAAATAAAACGTTAAAACTAACGAAAATATTAGAATTAACCTAACCAGTCGTCAATTTATTATATATATATATATATATATATATATATATATATATATATATATATATATATATATATATATATATATATATATATATATATATATATATATATATATATGGGAATGAACTCAGAATAGTCCCCTGAGTTTTTTACGATACACACAGACAGTGTATGGAACAAGGAACTCTTCTGGGATAATTAAATCCACTATAGTCCGAATAAGTAATGGTAAATGACAAATACCATAGTTTTTCTTTTTCATGATGCTAGCCCGACGTGGGCAACGGGTCACTCGCAAAGAGGTCCCATAAATATAGCTTCCCTCACCAGCTATCTGCAAAGCAGACAGGATCCAGCTTTGGGACATGGATCTAGGGTTTAAAGCAGCCTAGCCCTGCTACATTTAGAACCTCAATATAAGCAAAAGACTCGCTGCCTTCACGTCAGATTTAATACATCAAAGAAAAAGGGGTAACTATTATATTTTTAGCCAAAAACCAAAAACTATGGTATTTGTCATTTACCATTACTTATTCGGACTATAGTGGATTTAATTATCCCAGAAGAGTTCCTTGTTCCATGCACTGTCTGTATATATATATATATATATATATATATATATATATAAATTGACGATTGGTTAGGTTAAGTCGTAATATTTTCGTTAGTTTTAACGTTTTATTTGATTAGGTATACGCGGACAAAGTTGGGGAACGCACACTACACTAGGATAATCTATGGGAACGTAAACTCACTAAGCACCACAGCGGGACGTAAACTACACTTGCTCCAAATTTCGTATATACTGTATATATATATATATATATATATATATATATATATATATATATATTGACGTACGCGCCCAATCCGTATTTTATTTATGGTATTGAACGCCCGTTCTCTTTACTTTAATTTTATCTCTTATTTCGTTCAGGATTATTCGGCCTACCCAAGACGGATGGCCCTTTAAATTGATAGGCTAGGTTCCTTCGGCTTTCCACAAGCCTACTTGGAACGTTAATTTTCCCCAGCTAACAAGAGGGGTCTATCACAAGGTATTTAAAACAACACACGCCCTCTTATAAATTTTATTAAATGTTACTTGACACAGTACATGCATTTAATATTTTATTCTGTATTACATCTATAAAATTTCAGACAATACAATAATCTTAACGTCAAAGACAAAGTTCACAGTGATTGAATTAAATCGTTAAATTGATCAACAATGATAAATCTAAAGAAAAGATTAACAGTTATCGGAATTTCAATAATTTATAGATCGAGGGGTTTTATGTTTTTAGTGCAACAAAAAAATACATAACAATAAATGAAGTGGTCGGAATTCGACCCAGATATTCAAAGACTAAAGTTACTTACTCTGCAGGAGACAACTTACTCCCACTTGTGCTGCGTACGGACCGTAGATTTACGGCCGCTACAAAGCTTGCAAACTCTACAATGTTAACTACCGGGACTTCTTTCTGAACCCAAATGGACGGATTCAGGAAATTAGGGCCCAGACGTACCCTATTTCTTATTTAAGTGGAGCTAAATTTACTTAAGAGACCGTTCACAAAACTCTTGGTCCGTTGGTTAACATTAATTAAGTTACAATCAAATTCTCGGTTAAGGTCGCTAACCTTCAAGTGAATATTCTCAAATTTCCGCGTAAACGAATTTCATGAACTATAAGTTCTTAATTTTTTTACTTTAGTGACAATTGATTCTTTCAGTTTTAAGTTTTCTTACTTTTACGCGCCGATTTCCGCGTAAGCTAATGACATGGTACTTTCCGTTTTAAAGTTTATTACGCCACAAGTCTACAGGGTGTTTGTTTAACCACAGTTAACTTCAAGGAGGAACGACTACAACTGACTTATCAATTTTGAATTTACTTTACAAATTTGAAGGACCCCGCCTTCCAATATTCTGCAAACCTATCAAATCATTTATTTTCCTAAGATCGTCCCTCCAGAAGGCTATTACCCATACAAGAGAGAAAGAAGGCGTCTTCACTACGTTTCCCAGGATCCTGGGCCCCCTGATTGGAGCTGGACCTGATTTCCGAGTATAGACCCCTCCTTCTTCCCACGAAATACATTTAAAGACCGTTAACAGATTCGAAGCCCAAGTTTATGACCCCCTCGTGGTTCAACTTTGTTGGCGTCTTCGAGTCTGCGTTATATAAGTCACAACCTCATTTGAAAGCGAAACTAACCATTGTACATCTGGAACTTTAGTTGTAACCTCCGCGGCCAAGCGGTTTTGGGTTCCTCTTCCCTGAGAACCACTTAAATAAAATGACCGTTCTATTTTGAAAACATCTTTAACTTATGCCTTTATGAATATTCATAACCCAAAACGCTTGGCTTTTTGCGAACAAAATAAAAATCTTAAAACTAACATTTCTGCATGCCAATTGCATGGTTACGACATCCCTCCCCTCCTTTAATTTTGCACTCCGATGCAAACTTTCTTAACTAGGGTCGGGTATTATCACTTTATCACAAAAACTTTCCATTTACTTGTCCCCTTGATTGGGACACTATCACTGATAGATTTTATTTGTCCCCTTTATTGGGACACCAACACTGACACACTTAATTTTAGTTCCTCGGGTTCCTCGTAGTGTACTCGAGGTCGGGGCCTAAGAGCATACTGACGCTCAAACGGTGGCCCTGGGAAAGCAGCCTGTCTGCTTTCTCCGGGGGACCCTATTCCCATAAGGTCCCCGCGAGGAGGTAGTTCGGAAGCACCTGGCGGCTCCTGCTCGCCACTCGGTCCTGCCAGGGGCAGGAGGTGCACTCCGGTTCACCTCCACGGGTCGATGTTCCTCCGTTCCCTGGGCGAAGCTCTCGGGGAGGAAGTAGCTCGGAGGCGCCCGGCGGATCCCATTCCGCCACTCGGTCCTGCCAGTGGGCAAGAAGCGCCCTCCGGTTCACCTCCCCTAGTCGATGTTTCTCCCTGTCCTGGGCGAAGCTCTCCGCGAGGAAGTAGTTCGGAAGCGCCCGGCGGTCCTCGTTCCGCCGCTCGGTCCTGCCAGGGGGCGGGAGGCGCCTTCCGGTTCACTTCCCCGTGTTGATGTTTCTCCCTGTCCTGGGCGAAGCTCTCCGTGAGGAAGTAGTTCGGAAGCGCCCGGCGGTCCTCGTTCCGCCGCTCGGTCCTGCCAGGGGGCGGGAGGCGCCTTCCGGTTCACTTCCCCGTGTTGATGTTTCTCCGGTGTCGAGGGCGAAGCTCCCGAGAGGAGGGGCGTGGCCCTTCCCCCATCTCATCCCCTGCGTCGTCCGCCCCGCCTTGTCGTCAACGTCCCATGGGGCATCGATGCTGCGGCGGATGCGGTCTCGATGGATCACTATCTCATGTCCAGTGATCATGTGACGCAGGAGATAAGTTACTGGAGTCTTCTGTTCCTGATGATGTATGGACCCTCGTACCGGGGCTCCAACTTGCCTCTGCCCGGTCGCGGGTAATCAATGTACACCAAGCCATGGGGCGCCTTCTCTTTGAACGGCTTCAATTCCTTGATTCCGTTAGCCTTCTCGTATCTCCGCATGAACTCTTCCACTCGGCGGTAGATTTCTCTGACTCCTCTTTCGGTCTTCGGCGTATTCCTCTGGGTTGTACGGGCTCCCGCACGCCTCCTGTGGCATGCGAAATAGCTTTGAAGGTACGTTGGGGGCTCGCCCGTACATCAAGAAGAATGGAGAATACCCCGTGGCTCGATGCACTCTGATGTTCAAGGACAATTCCACGGTGTCGAGGATTTTATCCCAGTCTCGTCCCGTTTCTTTACAAAGTATGCAGAGTTTGATGCATAACTCTTTATTCCGACGTTCGACCTCCCCGTTGCTTTGGGGCTGGTATGCGGCGGTCCTTTGGTGTCGTACTTCCCAAACCCTGAAGAGCTCCTGCAAGGTAGAGTTCCAGAACTCCTTGCCTTGGTCGGATACTACTGCTGAAGGGGCACCCAGTTTGCACCGTATCAAACGATGGCACTTGTCCGCCACCTCCCGGGCCGTCTTGTCCTTTATTGCTGCCAGTATGGTGAATTTGCTGAAACTATCCACACACGTGAGGATATAATGGCTGCCTTCCACGGTCGGAGGAAGGGGACCAACTAAGTCCACGTGCAGAAGTTCCCAAGGACTGTGGCCTCGCACACAAGGCATTGTTTCCACAGTCACTTTCCGCGTCCATTTGTTCCGCGCGCACGTGTCGCACGCTTGGACTACCTGCTGTACCTGTTGAACCATACCTGGCCAAAATAAAGGTCCCGTAGGATTTCTGTAGTTCCGGCAGCTCCCGGATGCATGCTCCCGACGTCAGTGTGGGCTTTCCAAATGAGCTGCTCTCTCAACTTTTTAGGAACTACGATGACCTCTCTTCCGTTCGCATCGATGTAAACCAGCAGGTTCCTCACTAGTTTGACTCTCGACGGCTGGATGGGCTTGGTTACGGACCAGCTGAAAGCCTTTCCTTCTTCGATGGCTGCTCGAATTGCCGCTATTTCAACGTCCTTCTACTGTTGTTTGCCGATTACCTTGCGATCAATGATCGCTTTGTTCGGATATTGCGTTCACAAACTCCTTCGTCACTCCAGGCGGGCGGGACAACCAATCGGCCACTCTGTTGAGTTTGCCTTTCACGTACTCGATGAGAACGTCGCAGTCTTGCAATGTCATAACCGAACGCTCTAGTCTTCCATTTGGGCTCTCGGTGTCCTTCCCTCAGAAGCCACTTCAACGGCTTATGGTCAGAACGGACGATGACTCTCTGCCCAAATATAACATTGCTTCAATTCCTTTCTGTTGGTTGGCCTCTTCTTTGGATTGTTGGGGCTTCACCCCGTTCCTGGTGACCACATGGCCTAATTACCCCACCTGGGACTGTAATAACTGTCATTTTTCCAACTTTACCTTTAAGTGGTGGTGCGTAGGCTATCCAAGGCTCGTTGTACCCTCTCGTCATGTCCTTCTAAAACCTTCCAAGGACAATGAGGTCATCTAAGTAAATCTGTACTTCCTTGTCCAGTTGCTTCGGCAAAATAAATTCATTACTCTTTGGAACACTGGTGGACTATTGGACAATCCAAACGGGACCACCCTGAACTCGAAATGACCGCTTCCCGTGGGGAAGGCAGTTTTCGAGATGCTATCGTCGTGAATGGCCAACTGCCATTCTCCCGAGCGTAAATCCCTGCTCGAGAAGTAATGAGTCCCGTGCAACTTGGCCAAGGTTTCCTCAATGATGGGTACTTATTTAGTCATCCTCAATGATGGGTACTTATTTTTCCTTGCTGCCATTGACGTCCCAAGGTCTATAGTCTACACAAAGCCTCAGGGCCCTACGCTTCTTTTCTTCAATCGCTTCCCCTTTGGATTCCTGTGGTCACTCTTCGTTCCTAGTGATCACTGGTCCTGGTACTCTACCGGTGACGGTAGTAGTTAATCTTTTCTTTCCCTCGTCGGTCTTCTTCCCTTTGAGAGCGACGGACATCGGTGAACATGCGTCTTGAGGTGTTTTCAATCTCTTCTTAGTCACTTGTGGAAATTTGACTCTTTCTCACCGTGACACTTGTTCCATTTTTCGTTTCGGGCGAGGAATCAAACGGCTGTTCCGACGAACCTCCCCGTTCTCGTTGCCTCAACCACCATGCCGATGTCATCTTATCTTCAAGGTATACTCTTTAGTCGTCACTTTATTTCTCAAGTACTTTACCGCCTCCTTGGAAAGGTTAACTTCCCGTTGAGATTTCCCGCTCTGTGATACTTGCAAACCACGCTGAGCCTCACTGCACATTCATTGCAGCGTAGAGTAAACGTCCAGGGGAAACCATACCCCAAATTTTCTTCTTCGTCTATTCCCTTTTCCTTTAACTTTTCTTTGGGGATTCTGCTCGACAACTTTCCAAGTATCCTCGAGCCTCACCGCATATCCCATGCAGTGGAGAATAGACGTCCAGGGGAACTCATATCCCCAATTTTCCACTGTCTATTCCCATATCATTTAACTTCCCTTTGGAATTCTGCTCGACAACTTCTCCAAGTATCCTCGAGCCTCACTGCATATCCTATGCAGCGGAGAATAGACGTCCAGGGGAACCCATATTCCCCATTTTTCACGATTACCAATGGAAACGACCAGGTGGAACGGCTATGCTGTATCACTCCTTGATCCAGCATTTCTGCTATTTGTCGCTTTACCTCCTCCTCGTGTGTAATAGGTACCCTGTAGGGTCGCCTAAAGATGGGAGGATGGTCCTGGGTTTCCAACTTCATTGGCATCAGGTTATCATAACCCAAGGCTCGCCACCCAGTAAGAAGACATCTGAATAATCCCTTAGCCACTCTTCGACGATTTTCCTTTCTTTGTCGGAAAAGGATTTCCAACCAAGGACATGGGACTTGAGGCTTGTCACTCGTTCTTCGAAGTCCTTCTTCAATTGCTTGACTTCCTTTCACCGTGACATTCGTTCCAATTTGGGGTGAGCGTCGACTACCCTCCCAATTAGCTCTGCCTCCGTCACTATGCCCACGACGTCTCTTTTTTCGCCAAGGTATTCTTCGTCATCCTGATTGATCATCAGTAACCTCATCTTCCTCTGTGGGATCCTGCTCGGTAACATTTTTTAAGTTTCCCCGAGCTTCACTGCACATTCATTGCAGCGTAGAGTAGACGTCCCAGGGGAACTACGTCCCCGGGTCTCTGACTTCACTCGTCAGAATCACGGCGGCCACCTTTAGTGTTTCGTGCGGGATTGCCTCTACCAGAGTCACCCTCGCACTTTACTGTCTACTCCCTTTCTTGGATGGTTACTGTTCATTCAGTGACTGTCCTTCCGGTGGTCTACCTGGGCTTCGTACCTTTGTTTCGTCTTCATGTCCTCCGAAACAATACGCCTATAGTCAAGTCTTGCTGAGCCTCTGGAATTATACAAACAAAAGAATTCTTCAACCCCCCTTCCCATAGTCAAACTTACTTCTACTCCCTTTACATGAATGGGGGGGGGGCCTGTGCAACTTTGTACTGAGAAGTTGGCCACTGTCCCAAGAAGGCTCCCGATGTTCTTGTGCATAGCTTATGTCAATGTGACGGAAGCTCCACCATCGCTCAGCGCGGTGGAAGCTTGTTGAGCGACGAGTACTGGTAGGGTGATCAGTCCTAGCCGACGGACTCGCCGCTACTTCCTCTGAAGCTATTCGGGAGGCTTCTCCTTCCAATCCTGTCGAAGGTTTGCTCGATGGCACGCCTCTTCCCAATTTCGCATTTGCTGCCAAATCTTGCACTGGCTCCGGCCACTTTCTTCCATTGTTTCCTCTTTGGAGTCTCTGTCTTCATTTGACTTGGTTTGTTTTCTCTTCTGGTTTCTCATGGGGTTGTAGTCACATTCTTGAGTTGTGTTATTCCTCCTGTGACCAGTGTCACAGTTCTTCCTTCTGGGCTCTCCTCTCTTGCTGGACTTGTCTCTGTCGTTCACCTCCACATCCTTGCTGTTGTCCTCCTTTGTGGCTGTGGCTGTTCTTTCTTCTGAATCTTGTGAGTTGTAGTCCCAGGATGTGGGAGGATTTTGCAGTTTCGGCAGTCTTCGGCTTCTGTCATGTGGCGTTTCTTCTCTTAGGACCTCTTCATCTCTTAGTCCTAAGCTTGGGTTGTTTACCGAAAACTGGGTTGATTCCATCCAATAGTCCCGAAAGGATGTTCCTTTTATGCAATTACAAGCATACTCCGGCATAACGGTCTTCAACGCGTCCTTAGTATGCCCACTTTAATATGTCTCCTTGTGGGATTAGCCTGAACCAAGGCATTACCTGCACTTAATGTTCCTGTGGCAATTTGGTTGACTGTCTCACCTTGTTCCTTCCTGACGGCGTTTGGGCTGGTTCCTGGGTTCTCTTGTGCCCGTTCGCCCACAAACTTCGGCGAACTTCCTTCCAAGGTGTGTCCAAAAGTCGTTTGCTCAGGACCCCTTACTGCCTGTTCACGTTGCAAAGGTAAGCTAGTACTCTTTAATACCTGTACGACGGTTTTTATATTCTGCTGCCGGTCTTCGTCGGTGCGGTGTTTCTCGTCTCTTGTGGTGTGTGCACTTCTGCAAGGATTCTTTGGGATGTCTTCTGGGTTCTCTGGTCTCCACCCAATCCTTTCTTGCCTCGCAAGTTCTTCTGTACTGGAGGAACTAGAGAGATTCTTCGGGGACGAACCCCCGATCCTCGGTTGTCCAAATACTCCCATCGCGGAATAATCATTACAAGGTCTTCCAGTTTCGACCTTCTTCGATTTATTTCTCCCTTAATTCCTTTATTAACCGAATAATTTTGGCCAAATTTATGCTTTTTAAATTTTCCAAACTTTCTGTACTTATTTCGTTTAAGTTCGTTGTTTCGGAATCACTCATGTCACTTACGCTTTCCTCATTCGTTATTTCTACGCTCTTTACCGACATTGCGAAAGTTATTTGTTTGTTAAAAAAAACCTTTATAACTTTTATCACTGTTAACGACCCTTCTTACTGTTCTCAATTATTGTACCGAATTATTGTTATATTTAATTCATATAATTGCTGTTACAATTATTTCATAAAATCACTGTTACGGTGACTTCATATAATCGTTGTTACAATTATTTCACAAAATCACCGTTACGGTGACTTCATATAATCGTTGTTACAATTATTTCATAAAATCACCGTTCCAGTTACTTCCTACAATTGCTTTATTGTTACGGAAATTTATTTTAACAAAAGAGTTACACTCTTGCGATAAATACCTTGCAATAGAATAATCCCACTTCTGACACCAAATGACGTACGCGCCCAATCCGTATTTTTATTTATGGTATTGAACGCCCGTTCTCTTTTACTTTAATTTTATCTCTTAATTTCGTTCAGGATTATTCGGCCTACCCAAGACGGATGGCCCTTTAAATTGATAGGCTAGGTTCCTTCGGCTTTCCACAAGCCTACTTGGAACGTTAATTTTCCCCAGCTAACAAGAGGGGTCTATCACAAGGTATTTAAAACAACACACGCCCTCTTATAAATTTTATTAAATGTTACTTGACACAGTACATGCATTTAATATTTTATTCTGTATTACATCTATAAAATTTCAGACAATACAATAATCTTAACGTCAAAGACAAAGTTCACAGTGATTGAATTTAAATCGTTAAATTGATCAGCAATGATAAATCTAAAGAAAAGATTAACAGTTATCGGAATTTCAATAATTTATAGATAGAGGGGTTTTTATGTTTTTAGTGCAACAAAAAAAATACATAACAATAAATGAAGTGGTCGGAATTCGACCCAGATATTCAAAGACTAAAGTTACTTACTCTGCAGGAGACAAACTTACTCCCACTGGGGCTGCGTACGGACCGTAGATTTTCGGCCGCTACAAAACTTGCAAACTCTACAATGTTAACTACCGGGACTTCTTTCTGAACCCAAATGGACGGATTCAGGAAATTAGGGCCCAGACGTACCCTATTTCTTATTTAAGTGGAGCTAAATTTACTTAAGAGACCGTTCACAAAACTCTTGGTCCGTTGGTTAACATTAATTAAGTTACAATCAAATTCTCGGTTAAGGTCGCTAACCTTCAAGTGAAGATTCTCAAATTTCCGCGTAAACGAATTTCATGAACTATAAGTTAATTCTTTTTACTTTAGTGACAATTGATTCTTTCAGTTTTAAGTTTTCTTACTTTTACGCGCCGATTTCCGCGTAAGCTAATGACATGGTACACTTTCCGTTTTAAAGTTTATTACGCCACAAGTCTACAGGGTGTTTGTTTAACCACAGTTAACTTCAAGGAGGAACGACTAAACTGACTTATCAATTTTTGAATTTACTTTACAAATTTGAAGGACCCCGCCTTCCAATATTCTGCAAACCTATCAAATCATTTATTTTCCTAAGATCGTCCCTCCAGAAGGCTATTACCCATACAAGAGAGAAAGAAGGCGTCTTCACTTCGTTTCCCAGGATCCTGGGCCCCCTGATTGGAGCTGGACCTGATTTCCGAGTATAGACCCCTCCTTCTTCCCACGAAATACATTTAAAGACCGTTAACAGATTCGAAGCCCAAAGTTTATGACCCCCTTGTGGTTCAACTTTATTGGCGTCTTCGAGTCTGCGTTATATAAGTCACAACCTCATTTGAAAGCGAAACTAACCATGTGTACATCTGGAAACTTTAGTTGTCAACCTCCGCGGCCAAGCGGTTTTGGGTCTCCTCTTTCCCTGAGAACCACTTAAATAAAATGACCGTTCTATTTTGAAAACATCTTTATCTTATGCCTTTATGATTATTCCTAACCCAAAACGCTTGGCTTTTTGCGAATAAAATAAAAATCTTAAAACTAACATTTCTGCATGCCAATTGCATGGTTACGACAATATATATGCTCAAAAGAAGGACCCATGGTGCAGTACAATTAATTTATTACAGCTAACTAAACGTTTCGGAAAGCACCAGTTTTCATCTTCAGTATCTGAAATATCAAAATAAACACTAAACTAATAAATAAATCTAAAATAGATTTAAAACAATAAATAAATGAGAGCACAATTTTAAGATGCTATGATGGATTAATAGGATGACAACCAAGTGAGTCCTCAGCCTTCAGCGGAGCAGCCAGTGAGTAACTGATGAAAACATGAGAGGGTAAATACAAGTAATTGCGCGCAGAATAAGAATAATAATAATAATAATAATAATAATAATTATCTTTATTGAAAAAGAACACATTACATAAGATATACATTACATCCATACTGGTTTGCACACTGTTGGGATTAACGTTTAATTTTTGTAGTTTAATTACAATTAAGCATGACTGTTTTTCAAACAAGGATAAGATATATATCGGAAACAAGTTCGGCTAAAAACGTAACATTCCTAAAAATCATACTAATTGGTAATATCTTTGGCATTTTATTATTGTTTTTGGTAAAGGTAGTATAATTTCAAAAGTAAAGCCCAAACTTTATACTAAATGGTAATTTTGATGCTTTTTAATAGATTATGTTATTAGGTGAATTTCTCCGAAAAAAAAAAATTAAATAAATAAATAAATATATATATATAATATATAATATATATTATATATATAATATATATATATATATATATATATATATATATATATATATACAGGGTGCCCATAAGTCCGGCATCATAGAAGAAATTCATATTTTTCTATTTCTACAAACCATAATTCATATTTTTCTCTTTCTACAGGCCATAATGTCTGTGAGCAAGGAAGAACGAATCCAGATAATTCTACTCATAGGAAATCGGAGTCAAAGAGAGGCCGCTGCTGAATTTAACAGACCGCATCCAGACCGCGAGCCAATAACACAGAGTTGTGTTAGCAGACTTGTTCCGAAGTTTAAAGAAACAGGATCCATAGAAGATAAACCACGCAGTGGACCTTCAAGGAGGTCCACTGACGATGATATAGCGACAGCTATCCTGGCTCATTTTAACAGAAGTCCCAATAAGTCTTCGGCGATTGTCCGCCGAGACAGGAGTGTCGAAAAGTAGCATCCATCGCATTCTTCAGGCTCACAAATGGCATCCATATAAACTTCAGATCCTACAAAAATTAGGCGATGATGATCCCGACCGGCGGATGGAATTTTGTGAATGGGCTAAGGAGCAATATGCTCGGGATGCCAATTTCCCGTCCACCATTCTGTTCAGTGACGAGGCTGTTTTTTATGGAAATGGTGAGGTAAATCGACAGAACACCCGCTACTGGTCTCAAAACAACCCTCACTGGTATATCTCTTCAAAGGAACAAGGTGCATCTTGGGTGATGGTATGGTATGGCATTTGGGAGGATCGCAACATAGGCCCCCCTCTTTTTCGATGCACATGTCACTGGAGGCACCTACCTACGTATGCTCAAGGAAGAAGCATTTCCCAGTGTCTTGAACGAAGAAAGAAATTTCCCAACATGGTTCCAGCAAGACGGCGCTCCTGCACATTACAGCACCCAAGTAAGGGAATACCTGTACCAACAATTCCCTGGTCATTGGATAGGACGTCGAGGGCCTGTGGAATGGCCAGCCAGCTAGAAGCCCGGATCTCACGCCACTAGATTTTTATCTCTGGGGCCACTTGAAAGCGCTGGTATACGCAGAGAAAATTAGGAGTGTTGAACATTTGCGGCAGTGCATTATTGGGGCATGTAACACGATTACTCCTGACATCATTCACCGTGTGCTTGCTGACTGGGTATCACGTCTGAATTTGTGTATTGTAAACAATGGTGGACATATCGAGCACGTTCTGTAAATAAAAGCTTTTGTTTTGCCTTTTTTTATTATTTTTCCTCTGATGCCGGACTTATGGGACACCCTGTATATACAGTATATGTGTATATATATATTATATATATATATACTGTGTGTGTGTATATATATATATATATATATATACTGTGTGTGTGTGTGTGTATATATATATATATGAACATTATTTCACGAAAGTAACACGTGAAAAATATTTATGATGAAAAGAACCATGAAGGAAAGGAAACACAGAATGGTGCTCAAGCGCTTTCGTCTAATGACATCCTCAGGAACACTGAAGTAAATAAAGCGTTCGAGACTATATATAGGTCACAAAAAAAAATATATATATATAATAAATATAGAAATAAAAATTGTGAGAGGAGCATACAAATTTGTAAGGAAAACTACCAATTTTAGCACTTTGCCCTTCTTGTCTAAATCCATTCTGAACGAATTCAAAACAACAGAATCAAGTGGAAAAAGACCCTGGCTCATGTTAAAATTATTTGTAAGTTGAATAATGGCAGACTGAAGAATATTTCTATTAACAATGTTGCTAGAGTGAAACAAAACTGAAGCATTATTCCAATCAATACAGTGGGATAACTCTGACAAATGGACAAAAAGGGCACTGGACGACTGTTCCGTTCTAACGGAATATTGATGCTGTTTTACACGCGTGTGCAAATCCTTTCCCGTCTGACCAATGTAAAACGAATCACATTGTTTACAACCAATTTTATAGATAATGCTTGAATTATTGGTAGGGCTATTTTTAACTATGATATTTTTCACAATATTGTTATATGAAAATACTACATTAATATTCAAAAGTTTAAGTACATTAGCAATGCCTAAAAAGCCTGGGAAAAATGGAAGTACTAAAATATTCTTTGACAAAGTGCGAGTGTTATTATTCACGCGATTATTCAAATGCACAAAATGCTACAAAACACAAAATGACTTCACGAAACAGTAAATATCGAAAGAACCAAATATGATATCAACAAGCGGTAGCCGTCTTTGGACACAGACGGCCAATTCATAGCCCTACCTCTGTAACCTGAGTAAAAAACGATTTAATTATGGACAAAGGAGAAATAAAAAAATAAGACATGTACTGAAACACGTAAATAATGACAACTAGTCATCGTTATGGGTAGCTGAAACAATAAATTAGACATAACAGAAGCAGGCCTACGTTAACGAAGAAGATTACGATTGAGTTGTCAACTGCGTTTTATTGCGAAGGGAATTATAATAATAATGTTCAAAAGGATATTTAGAAGTAGAAAAAGGATTCGATGTTTCAGTAATTGCTCATGAATCTATCCGAATATGCATGACTGGACCGATTTTTGTTACCGCAAATGTATTGAACATTTTCATGGTTTTAGTTTTAAAACTGCATTACACAACTTGATGCAGCTAGTGAGATGTATGGTTGGTTTAGTGCTAGCATTTCTTTAAATTTATCTTACAGATGTATAGCTTAGAACAACAGTTACAGTTTAACCGGTTTAACTATATGATAATGAAGGAAGACGTATCGATATTTGAACTTCTGAAATATAAATTACAAGTATTTAAATGTGCGTATACACCCTGGTCTTTTTAAAATGTCTGACATATATATGTTGGGGTAAATGTGATAAATTGGTAATTATGCATAATTACCGGTAAATCTGCATAATTGAAAATATCATGACTTAACCTAACCAATTGTCAAGGGCGTACAGTTGATCTATTATTAATTATAACATTCAATTCAATTGACCTAATAGGGCATTCAAGGTTAGGTCAATTGAATGCCCGGTTAGGTCAACTGTACGCCCTTGACAATTGGTTAGGTTAAGTCATGATATTTTCAATTATGCTTATTTACCGGTAATTATGCATAATTACCAATTTATCACATTTACCCCAACACATATACAGTATATATAATTAATTATGACGGTGATAATAATGATAATATTAGTTAAGCATGATAATTACAATGTTACCTCGTTACTATACGAATTTTACTGCTTGTTGATTGAAATATATAACCTACCCCTAGATTAGATAAATAAAATATAATTTTAATAAAATTAGTTAATATTTTCTGGATCTATTTCCTAATATAAACATCAGAACAAAAAAAAATTGCTTATGAGTTAACTGTATTTAATCTAATTTTATTTTGTGTGGTATTGACATTAATTAACACATAAGAGCGAAACGATGAACCTACACTCAGTTGGTAAAAAATTATTTTTAAGCCCTTCTGCGAAGATATTGGCTTGCCCAATGTCTGCTGTATTTTTTGAGACCTTACACGTCTTTGTATAGGTCTATTAGGTAGAATAGGTTGTCTTTTGGCTATTATGTAATTAACTATTATAACTATTAATCCTTTCATGCCTGAATTATGGAATTTATTTTAAGATTTTTTCCTATTTAAGCCAAAATAACCTCTAATATTCAGATTGCAAGGCTCAAATTCGTTTGTGAAGCTCATGTTGCCATAAGGCCAAGATTGGCGTTAAAGGGTTAAAGAAAACTTAAATCTTTGATATTTTTCAGACACTATTCTTACAGTACTTGCTTTTTACTCCCTTTCAGTTCTTATATGCATAATATATACGTTGTTTCTAAGCTACATTTAATATATATATACATATCAGCAGAAACCTGATGCGTGAGAAACGCCGCCGCCCCCCTCTCCCTTGCACGCATAAATAACTCTTGAACGCGACCAGAAGTGACGTGTTTTAAGATTAAACCAACGCTGTGTAAAAAGAGCCATGAATTTTTTCCTACTCAACTCAACCTACCCTTAGGTTAGCCTAACCTATCCCCGGTCTCAAATACAAGGAATGTTTGTTTGTTTTTTTTGTTTTTTTGTTTTGATTTTGTTTTTCTTTTAAACCCACAAATATCTCTCATGAAAGACCCCGAAGCCTCATAGAGGAAGGTGAGAGACCCAAGGGGGACCCTCAAGGGACCCCTCATGAAAGACGGTGGGGATCCTAAGGAGGAAATTCTCAAATTGATCCATTCTGCTTGTTTTTCTTGTTTGTTTGTTTTCTTGTTTTTGGTTTTGGTTTTCTTATTTTCTCTTTCCTTTTTTGTTTTGTTTTTATTTTTTCCTTTTCTCTTTTTCTTTTTTCATTTTTCCTTTTTTTTTTTCTTTTAAACCTACAAATATCTCTTATGAAAGATCATGTGACGTAAAAAGCACCTCATGAAAGACGGTGAGGAACAGAAGGGTGACGTGAGGCCTCTCGTGAAAGACGGTGAGGCCTCATAAACGGGGGTGAGGAATTTAAGGAAGGGGTCCCCCCTCATAACGGAGGCGAGGCCTCCAGGAGTCTCTCCAGAGGCAAGTTTCAAGGCGCCCCAATTCTGTCGGACCAAATGCGGGCATGCTTCTGACCAATCCGCGAGTCTATCGAAGTCATTTTGGTTTTTCAGGACACCTTTCGCACTGTCCACACAACAGTCTAACTTGGTGTAGTCAGCGAATTTTGAAACAGTGCTTAAAATACCAGTGTCTATGTCTTTGGTGTAAATAATGAATAAAAGCTGTCCGAGTACCAATCCCTGTTGAACGCCACTTGTTACTGGTGCCCACCCTGAGGCCTCACCGTTTATCACCACCCTCTGTTCCCTATCTTTGAGAAGTGATCAATCGACGCGGCCACGTTACCAGTTATACCAGAGGCCCTTACTTTTGTCAAAAGTTGTTTATGTGGCACTTTGTCAAGCACTTTTTTGAAGTACAAATATGCTGCATATACTGCCCTGGAGCGACAGGGAAAAAGAAATAAAGGAAATTGTGGCCAGTAATTTGAAGACTCAGCAAATTAAATTGCAAAGAACATTTGAGGATGAAAGTATAAAATAATTAATTCGTTTCGACTTCGCTTTAATAAACCGAAAATCTGGAAAATGTATTCCAAGTTTTATTTAGGAAGTGTTCAATTTCATTTCTTTTTATTTTTTCATTTAATTCCGTGAATTTCATTAAAATCGTCATCAGGGGAAGTTATTATAAAGCCAATTTATATCTCCCTTAAGAGTACAGACTGAGAAGTATTGCTCAATTGTTCGGATAAGACAGGGTAATTGAGAAGTGAGATGCGTGTTAAAAAAAAGCGTAAAGTTTGTGGTCTTAAAGAAAAATTGTAGGATAATGCAAGTAAAAAAGTTTTTGCCTGAAGTATAAAGTATGCCTTCGGTATTTTACATCTCACGCTATTCAGTGATGGTAATACTGAGAGCGAGAGAGAGAGAGAGAGAGAGAGAGAGAGAGAGAGAGAGAGAGTCATACATCTTGCATCCTTACAAGTTTGAAATTTCAATCCAACCTGCATTCGATCTTTTCGATTATAGTTTTGTTTAAAAGAATAAAAGCGATGAATAAATAAGTGAATAAAAATTTGTAACTGCTTCCTTAAATCTTCATTAATATTTAAATGACAAAACGAAGCAAGATATATAATATGACATTTAAAATTTAAATTATAAATACAAGGGTTGTTCAGAAAGTAAGTTTACAAGGTTAATTGCAGGTGTATTATGTATAGTGCAATAATGTTGTTGGTAGTACAATATTTTAACGGATGTTAATTATCTGTTAACAATGTCAACGGATAATCAACGGTACTCGGCCGAAGGTTCGCATTTCCTTGAGTGCATTGTAACAAGTGATGAGACCTGGGTACACCATCACACACCAGAGTCTAAACGGCCGTCCATGGAATGGAAACATCCGGGGTCACCACGAACCAAAAAGTTCAAGATTGCACCATCAGCTGGTAAGGTGATGGCAACGAGTTTTCGACCATCAAAGCGTTTTGCATGTTGAATTCATGCAAAAGGGACAACAATAAATGTCACTTCTTATTATTAAACTTCACAGCGATTCCGCAAGGCTATCAGAAGAAATGGTCCCGGTTTGCTTACTGCAGGTATGGTGTTCTTGCATGACAATGCACGTCCTCACACTGCAAATCAAATACCTCAACTTTTGGAATCCTTCCACTGGAAAGTCATGGATCACCTCCCCACTCCCCATAGTCCCGATCTTGCACCAAGGGACTTCCATTTGTGACCAGTCCTAAAGGGACACATCGGAGGTAAACAATTTCAAAACGATCCTGATGAAGAAGCGGCCGTACAAAACTGATTAAAAACTAAGGCCCCTACATTTTACTCGACCGGCATCGGAAAGCTCGTCCCACGCTACGACAAGTGTTTGAATCTGTTTGGTGATTATGTAGAAAAGTAGTAATAAGTTGTCATTGAAATACTTGTAATAATTACTTACCTCGCATTACCTGTAAAGAATATAATTCCAACCTGCGAAATACTTCATTCATCTGAAGATAAAATGAAAGTTATTTATTCAGACAAAGAATTTTAATGAGCAAAGTCTGAAATTCTATTAAATCTTAACTTTTCTCTAACTTCATTTTTGCCGAAACGAATTGTGAATTGTTTCAAAGAGAAACTGAGATCCAGAAAAGAATTAGTTAAATGTCGAAAAATATTCAGATTCATGCAGGTTCCGATTTTATTATTATTATTATTATTATTTTTTATTATTATTACATAAATACAGTATGTCTCTATACAAGATAATTATGATATATAAAGAAATGTTATTTATTTAACAATTTATATAAGAGATAATGTTTATAGTGTGTATATATATATATATATATATATATATATATATTAGGGCGGTTCATGTAATAGGGGCGAAAAATTTTATTCTCTAGAGGGTGCTCAAGCAGATGAGACATCGAAAAAGATCAGCTAAGGAGGACAGTGACAGGAGAAACGGGAGTTCCAGCACTCCCTGTCTCCTGCCTAACGTCTCCCCCCCCCCTCCCGGTGTACTTCCCTGGTCGATTGGTGTCTGCAATCTCCTCCTGGTTTGGCTTTGTTTCGTTTGAAACCTTGTCGGAAAACATAGATGAAAATGGTTGAGGCAGCAAATTTATTACAGAGAGGAACACTAAAGAAAGATCGGAGAAAATACAAAGGAAACATTTCAGTAGAGAGGATGGATCTCTCAGACTTTGTCGATTCAGCGTCATTTAAGTTATTTGATACTTTCAAGATCAGCCGAGGGTTCTTAGGACATCTCCTGATGAGTGGAAAAATCACCAAGACGATAGACGATCCCTCCTATCCATGTAAAGATTCAATGTTATCAACGATAATGATGAAAGGGGCGTGTCGATGATAAAGAATTTCAATGCAATCATTACCAAAGCCGAGACTCAAAAGCAGTTCCTCTTACACGTAGTGGAAATGCACCAGCACTAATTTCCTGACCAGAATAAGTCGACATTAGCCACCGTTAAATGTTCAGGCGACTAGATTTCATGTATGATATTAAGGTGATATCATTGCATTTGTGCCATCACTGAACGTTATATTGTGCAAATTCATTGGTTATCTAAGTGTTATTTATCCAATTTACCCACTTTACATATTCTAATGCTTGAGCACCGAGTAAATACTCTCGGATTCCATTCAAATTCATCTCAGAGTTTTATGTTCTTAAGTCTAATAAAAAAAAAGTACATGTTTGCTTGAATTTTTAATTTTCATTTATTTGAACCACCCTAAGTGATGTAGTCGAGACCACGAAGTCCGAGACTGAGACCGAGACCGAGACCTGATCCTGTGAGACCAAGATCGAGACTGAGATCAAAGGTTCGAGATCGAGATCTACCTTCCGAGATCGAGACCCTTAAAATTCGAGACCGAGATCGAGACCAAGCTCATGCCTACCGCAAGACAAACGTGGCAACTCAAAACAGGGTGACTGATTAGTGAATACCTAGAGTCCCTTACTTTTACAAACTTTCATAAACATTCTGAATTGTATTTGTTCAACCAAGCCACCATCATGAGTATGCCAATAACATGTATTTTTCATTACGGTCTCGAGAGGTCTCGAAAGGTCTCAGGGAGAAAAACCGAGACCGCGTCTGTCAAGACCGAGATCGAGACCGAGATCTAAATAGCAGAGACCGAGATCGAGATCGAGATCTGCAAATTGCGTCTCGAGATCGGTCTCGAGACCGAGACCGATCTCGAGACCTACAACACTGATATATATATATATATATATATATATATATATATATATATATATATATATATATATATATATTATTATATATATATATATATATATATCATAACATTAACTTACCATTTTATAGAAAATTCCAAAGTTTCATCAAGTTCTCATCTGCTTCAATATGTCGACTTCGTTCCTTGCTGTTAGTGTCAACTGCTGAGTGGCGCATAATAAATTGTATTGTGTACTAGCTCGTAGTTGTTTATTTTTAGATGCCTTACATTTGTTGTGTACGCAAAGTTTATCTACAATTTATTTCAGTGCTTACCATGTAACAACTATACTTGCCATGAAATAAAATAGGTATACAGTATAATTTTATACTACAGAATATTATAATACACTATCGCTTAAGTTTTAGAAAACTTAAAAATTTAATAAGAAAGATTCTAGATAATCTACGAATTAATTATTCAAAAAAGGTGCCGGTACACCGTACCGGTGCGTACCGTCACAAAAAAAGCCCTGTATATATAATATATATATAATATATATATATATATATATAATGGCAATAAAATAAAAAATTATAAATGTATTTTATTGTCATTTAAGCCCGGACACCCTGTATATACGATGGGCGGTCAGAAAAGTTCACACGGCGTATAATTTCGTAACTAAAGGACCTACATTGATTATGTTTATATCAGGTGAATTCATTAATCATTGTTGGTAACACTGCACGTCGATTCGGCTGCCATCTGCCGTACATTGGTTATATGAGTCAGTTGAACATGGCGGCTCGACTGAAACAGTGCCCTGCACTACAGAACAGTCCAGGACGTTTACGTTTAATGGCCGCTCGTCAACGTTCCAGTGTTGAACAATATGCAGCTGCATTGATTGTTGTGCCTTTTTGCCTGAAGTCTGCGAGCAAAACGCCTTTGTGGTCCCAAAACACGGTAACCATCACTTTGCCAGCGGACCTCACAATCTTGAACTTCTTTGGTCGCGTGTACCCAGGATGTTTTCATTCCATGCTGGCAAGTTTTGTTTCTGGAGTACGGTGATGAACCCATGTCTCTTCTCCTGTGACAATGTGCTCGAGAAATTCTTGACCACTGACAGACTCGGAATACCGTTGCAGAAATGACAGGGCACTGTTCCAGTCCAGCCGCCATGTTCAACTGACTCATATAACCAATGTACGGTAGATGGTAGCCGAATCGACGTGCAGTGTTGCCAACAATGATTAACGAATTCACCTGATGTAAACATAATCAATGTAGGTCCTTTAGTTACGAAATTATACGCCGTGTAAACTTATTTTCTGACCACCCCTCGTATATACGAAGTCTGTTCAAAAGTATCCGGACAGGGTGTTTATTTTTAAAACAAGGTCATGCTTGGAGTTGTGACTGTGCTAAACATGTCTCTGCATGTCGAGACAAGTTGACTGATAGGGGTTGCACTTCACTGTGTAGCGTCAGTCCACTGTGGTGAACCGATAAAGTTAAACGTGTTTTGTTTCGCGGCTATTATCGGAGAGTACCGAGCAACGTGTTTGTATTAAAGGTGTTATGCACCATGCATATGCTCCACAGGGACAAACACTCAACAAGGAATTTTACATTGAAGTTTTGAGATGTCTACGTGAAGCAGTTCGGAGGAAACGGCTGCAGAAGTGGGAGTCCGGAGACTGGATGTTTCATCACGATAACGCGCCATCTCACTCGTCACAACTTGTCCACCAACCTCCATACTCGCCGGATTTGGCTCCATACGACTTTTTTTTTGTTTCCGAGGCTCAAACAAACCCTGAAAGGACACCGATTCGAAGATGTTGAGACCATTAAAAGAAATTCGACGGAGCAGCTTTTGGCCATTCCAGAATGTGCTTTCGAAAAATGTTTTCAACACTGGCAAAATCGTTGGGCAAAGTGTGTGGCTTCAGAAGGACCGTACATTGAAGGAGATTAAGCCTCAAACCTTACAAGTACCATATTCTGTCTATAATCGCATCAAAATATCATACTTTAATACTTTTAATGGATCCGGTTGCTACTAGAAAGACGCTTTTGCCAGTCTTGGAGTGATCATTTTTTTGTGATTTTATGCCAATTTCAAACGTTTGGCACTATTTTTTTCGTCGCAAAAGAAACTTTCTGGTAGGAACCCGACCCATTGATCCAACCTCCCTCAAACGTCTATTCACTGTTGAAGTAGAAATGCTGCCGTTGCGTGACGTATTCACTTCAGCAGCTATTCTGTTGCGTTTCCTCAATAAAATCATGTAATATTTGTCTTCTTTTTCCGAGGTTTTCCTTTTTCGCCGTCGGTCTACTTTGTTCATTACAGTCCCAGTTGAGAATAACGAGAGAAAGTTTTGCTCACCGTGGGGAATGAAACGCCCACTTTATTGGTTATTTGTCTCTGTAGTTCTTCACCAAGACGGTATTAATCAATCTTGAGTCTATTTTTGTATGGTATTTCCTTTGTGCGAGCCATTATAGAGAAATAACTGGAAGAGAATAGGACATTATTACTAAACAGTGTTCAGATGCAAGTTTCACTAATCAAAGATGATTTTTTTAAAGGAAAATGGGATAAAATGTATGAATAGAAATAACAGAAAAACATTCTAACCAAAAACATTAATATTTCTGTGAAATAAAGTTATTTTACTCAAAACGTGATTCACCATTAAATACACTTTCTTTCAATATTGATTAATTGCTTGTAAGTCTTCGTGAACCAAAACACCAAATTAAAAAGCCTCCTAATTAGATAGACATATCATTTTATTTCCTATAACTTATAAAAAGAATGAAAAGAATTCTATTATTATTACATAATCAGCATTTTAAAAATGTTTCTAGAATTTTGTATATGTGCATGGAGTATTAATTGTTTCATACACTCCGCACGAATGAACACTTTACGACTCTTTATATTAAACACGAATTCATTTCGTACTGGCAGTAAAGAATAAAGAATTTACAGTGGCGCAAGATGGCACGAGGCACTGAAAAGTTTTTAGACAGTTTTTTTTTTTGAATGGTTTCGTTTGTTATATCAAAACAAAGTTGCCGAAGGTAATAAAAAACATTCCCGCTGCGAGATCCGACAAAATGCCAGTCCCTTTGGTAAAAAGAACTTATAAAAGTTAACTATAAAAGAGAGAGAGAGAGAGAGAGGTTTTTATTCGCAATCGAGATAAAAAGTAGTGAATAGCATAAAACTAATGACTTGCATTCCATTTCCACCTCTCTAAAATAACTAATAAATCCTCCATTTGCTGAAGTTTAATGACAAATACTTTCTTCATTAAACGACCTAGCAAGAATTCTATAGGTAAGAATAATCGCGTCGATTCGTCTAATGTTAATATGCAACAGAGAATAGAATACAAAGACAGAACAGGTCACCTCTTTAATAATTTAGAAATTTTGCATCTTGCCTGTAATAATCCTTGCGCAAATGATTCTCACTCTAAACTCATAGATAGGTATTAGAGTAAGATAGTATCCTGTTAAGAGAAGCAGGAAGCCCCCTGATTAAATCTTACAACTATCATACTAAGATTATTCCTGGATGGAATGATTTTATTGCCCCCCTGAAGAGGGAATCGAAAGACGACTATGATGTGTGGCGCATCCATGGTAGACCCAGATTAGGACCAGTATACATGAATATGTGTAGAAGTAGGGGTCAATATAAGGCAGCCATAAGGCGATGTAAACAGGAAGAAGAGTCTATTCGAGCATCAAAAGCCTGTGAAGCTCGCATAAATAACGATAATAACAAATTTTGGAGATTTGTTAAGAATCAAACGGGTGTCAAAAGTGTCCTCCCTCCGACAATCGATGGGTGTCGGGGGAGGATGAAATTGCAAAGCTGTGGAAAAACCACTACTTTAACATTCTTAACAGTGTGAGTAGGAATAATCTTAAGATAGATTGCAGCGAAACGAGTGTGGGAGGGACAAGGGAAAATACTTTGATATCAGTTCCTGAAGTAAAGAGATTAATTAAAGAGTTAACGACTGGTTCTGCGTCAGGGGTAGATGACCTATCGAATGAGCTCTTAAAATATGCCAATGACTTAGTATGTCTGCATATATCATTGCTCTTATCAGCCATGCTTGCTCATAGCCATATCCCTGCAGAGTTCATGAGGGTATATATCTTGCCCCTGGTCAAAAATAAGTATGGAGACATTCTGCCCAGCAATAATTACAGGTCTATTGCTGTCGCTTTCTGCTTTTCGAAACTACTAGAAAAACTCTTGTTACTCCGATTAAATGATTACCTATGGCTATGGACATCTAATCAGTTTGGTTTTAAAAGGTCCCACTCAACTGACCTGTGTATCTATGTATTCAAGAAACAATTTCTAAATACATTGACGGTAATTCAACCATTTATAACTGTTTCCTAGATATAAATAAGGCATATGATAGAGTGAACCACAATAGTTTATTTAAAAAACTAGAAGACAGGAAGGTTCCCATGTACATATTAAATTTATTGAAATTTTGGTATTCCCACCAATCTTTTTACCGTTAGGTGGAGCAATGTACTATCCGAATGTTTTGGCTCCTCTTGCGGGGTGAGACAAGGCTCCTTGCTCTCATCTATGCTGTTTAATGTGTATATTAACGGATTAATTGCTTCACTTAATGAGGCAACAGTGGGATGTTGTACAGATAACACAAGGATAAATAACTTAGTTTATGCCGATGATATGGTGTTAATAAGTCCCTCTGTTAAAGGTTTGGATCGGCTACTAAAAGTCTGCGAAGTGTATTCGCAAAAACATGATATTCTTTTTATGTTACAAAAACTAAGGTTATGCAATTTCATTCTAAAAGCTATAATCAGCCAGCTGACATTAGGTTTAAAATGAAAGGTGAAGTAATTGAGGAAGTACAAGAGTTTAAGTATTTGGGTCAAACTATTACCAGCTCCTTGAGTGATGACTCGATAAGAAAACAATCTTGAAGCCTTTGTGCTAAAGCGAATATGACTATAAGGAACTTTCGGTTCTGTACAAGTGAAGCGAAAGACACTCTTTCGTGCAGTAATATGTACGAACAGCAACTCTGGGTGAATTATAAAAGAGGTTCTGGTAGAACTCTAAATTTGCTGTACAACAGGTCTTTTAGACTCTTACATAAATTACCCTCGAGATGCTCAGCTTCGCAAATGTTGCTACCCGCAATGTCCCGAGCTTCCCGGAGGTAACAAGACGTGCTCAATACAGTCTAATGCAAAGAATTAAAAAATCAACCAACCCGATAATCCAAGCTATCCATGAGTCCTGCCGTTTATCCTCTAAGGCGTAAGCTATGGACTTCTTGGTACGAAAACGTATGTCTGTAGCTCCACATAACTTTGACATTACTGTACTATTTCTAATCAATTGTATATTTTTATCCTTAGTATGTGAACTGTCATTGTATTAATAATATTTGTCATATGGACTATAGTCTGCCAATAAACCTTTTCTTTTCATTAAATGGAGAAAGTTATCAAACGAAATTCACTATAAAATTGGCCAAGTTTTGACGATGAATGCAAATAAGAATTAAATAACAAAACCGACAAAGTAGTATCAATAACTGTGACGGAACATCGCAGTACATATTTATCAAATTCTTTTACGGCAAATTTAGGAGAATTCGCTGATGTTCTATTGATGTTTTACACGGTTCAATGACACCACTTTTAACGGCTTCGACGAGGGACTGTGAAATTGAAACACTTTTAATTGACGCTCTCTTCTCAAAGGGTTTAACTCCAGCCGTCCTTCAGGCTTTCAAATATATATATACACACACACACACACACACATACACACACACACACACACACAGAATAAATGCGAAATGCTTTTTCGGCACGAAAATATTTTAGAAGCAAACAAAATTAAGTTGAATTGTTTAAAATTGCTTTAGTTATCCTTGGTAAGTGCAATTTTAGAATAAAAAATATTTTTAAAAAGACTTTTTAATGCAAATAATATAAATTCCTTCATCCTAAAATATATATATACAGAGTGGCCCAAAGGTAGGTATACAGTTTCATATGATGATTTTTTAAATTCATTTTCCTTTCAGGGTAGATAATAATGAACACCTGCGTGATTAACATATATTATGTGTAAAGTTTCATTAAATAAAGCATCAACTGTATACTTACTTATATATATATATATATATATATATATATATATATATATATATATATATATATATACAGGGTGGGTAAAAAAAAGTGACCCTTAGAGGTAAACTGTCATATAAAAAAAAGTAAGGGGACCAGAGCTCCCAAACTTCATACATGCTTACCTTAGCATGTTCGTCTTAATTGAGAAGTTCCTCAATGTATCCCCCTTCCTGCTCAATGCAGGCCTCCAAACGTGAACGCCACTGATCAATACACCTGTTTACATATCGTTGAGACACCTTCTCCCAGCCGAGCAGAATTCTTTCGCGTAGTTCATCTATGTCTCTTATATTGGTACCTGGGATGTAAACTTTGGACTTCAGGGCTTCCCAAACACCATAATCTAGCGGTGAAAGATAGGGGCTACTAGCCGGCCACATATTGGGTTCGATAAAATCCGGTGTTTCGTTCTCAAGGGGAATGTGACAGTTTGTCGTGCTGTGAGCGGGGGCTCCATCTTGTTGGAAAGTATAGCTTTCACCACTAATTCGGAGTGTTGTCGTATATGAGCAGCGGCACCCATAATCCGACACAAGAGTTCCTCTCTCGTTTGTACTTTGGTTTTGTAGACCATCCCTTTTATAAGGCCCCATAAAAAGAAATCTAACGGGATTAGGTCCGGAGATCTAGGGAGCCACGATATTGGTCCGACCAATCCAACGATTCCCGTACCGCTGATTCAAGTAATCCGTAATATGACTACCAAAATGTGGTGGCGCCCAGTAGTATGACCTCAAAATGGGAGAGTGCAAGAATGTTGCAATGCTGCAATGCAGTGTTGATCGATGTTGCAAAGGGGTTATGCAACAAATGGGAATGTTGCAATGGTTATGCAATGAAGGGGGTGTTGCAATGGTTATGCAACAAATCAATGCTGTAAAGGGGGAAGGTTTATGCAACAAATCAATGCTGCAAAGCGGGAGGGGGGGGGGGGCTTCGGGGGAAGAAGGGAGGATGACCTACCCAGAAAGGGGTAGCCTTAACCTAAGAGTGGGAGAGAAAGGAGAAGGAGGAGGTCTTTGGGGGAGAAGATGGGATGTCCTCACCCCTAGGGTGTGATAGTTGCCCCAACTTTGTCCTACAATGCTGTTCAAAATTTTGGTGTTGCATATTGACATAAAAAAATACCCACGTGCAATTTTTTGAAGATTCATGCATATTCGAGTGAGCACCAGCAATTTGAAAAATAGCGATTTTGCTTATACGGCATACGCGCCTATATATAAGATTACACAACCATCATAAGGGATATTAACACAAATCATTTGCCTGTCTTAATTAAAATCTGTTATCACTAACACAAAAAAGTTAATCATTCTTATTCTCTCATGGTACATTAAGGGGTTTTATCATATATTCACAAGGTATTATTTCTCTAGAGCAAGAAACCATGATTTCTGTTCGGAAACAGATGATCGTTTGCGCTGATTAGGAACGCGGAGTCTGTCATTTTCAACTACTTGAAGGACTTCTTGAAAGTGCTCCTCATCCCTGGCAACATTAAGAAAGTCATGGCAAATTTTTACACCACGCTCTGCAGCCTCATTGACGACCTGAAGCTTGTCCACAACCCGTTTCATGTTCAGGTAGTCGTCATGATCCGCCCATTCACTGGCTGGACTGTGGAGAAACTGATAGGGCATGCCTAAAGTGGTGAAGAACCGGCTTGAGTCAGGCCCAATTAGGTCCACCAGGGCAGTGCCACTTTCTGGGACAGGGGGAAGATATGGCTTTCCATAGCCCCCCATGATTGAGCCCCACTCTCTTAGTAACTTCAGTGCCTTCATGGCAAAGAAGGGCCTTCCTCATCTCCTCTTTTGTCCTTTCTTGTACTTGGGACGAAAAAAAGCCAGTGGGGCCAACTCCTCAGTTAGGTACCAAGTGTGTCTACCGAGTGCCACACGTGCTTTGTCAACTATTGTGGCGTCATATGGGGCAATTCAGCCAAGGTTTCGACTAAATTCAAGTCTTCAGTGGCGCACTTGCTGGAACGGGGCAAACAATCCACCATGGGACATAAACAGCGACTGTGAACACAGCAAACCGTTCTAACTTGCTGATTTGACTTTTAGTCACAACCTCGGCTTTGGGAAACTGCTCTTTGATCGGCCTGACAAAAGAACAATCTTGAGGGTATAGAGCAGTTTAGAATATCATGGGGCACAAAAATTGAAACTCCCTCTTTCACTGTTCTCCGATGTTTTCTCTTTGGTTCAGCAGTGCTGGACTCATCAATGTCATCGTCCTCATCAGAGCTAATAGGTGAATCAATATCAGTCTGTACATTCTCAGCATGATCACATTGCTCTCTCTCTTGTCGCTTCTCTTCTCGCATCTGCCTTTTCTGTCGCTTCTGAACCTTTTCTGTGAGTACTTTGTTTACCCCAGAGTAGGTAGCTACTCTGTCACTTAGCATGCTTTTCATAAAGAGTATGTCAGTATCGATGGCATCTTGTTCGGCCTAAGTTTTCCCCTTTTTCGCAGCCGCCATGTCTTTCAACACTGTGTTCTTATAAAATTTAATCGTCAGGCTCAATTCTGATTTAAACTTCATAATTCCAGGATCATCAGCCCGTCTTCTATCCTCATTCTTTTTCATAAGCATCATGTAGTCTTTGTCATAGTAAGTTTTAATCACTCGGCCAATATTGTTCCTGCCTGTAATGGTCGGGACATTCGCCTTCTGGTAATGCAAAAGCACATTGTCAATGGTGGCAGATAAAGCCTGGTCCCAATGCATATCCCGAAGGTTTGCTAACAGACATAGTAAGACCTGCTATTAGTTGGCAGTTTGCAGCCCTTTATTCCTTTCTTCTTCTCGGGGTACGTGCCCAATAACATTCTGACATACTCATCATCTTGCCGTGTATCCATGATTAAATTCTCTATTCACAACATCAAATCACTGTCAAGGGAAAAGAAAAGAGCATCATTAAAATTAAATGCAATAAAATAATACGTGGAAAATTTGTGGTTCAGCGTTCCAGACCCGGAAATGAAAAATCTGATAAAATGTGCTATTTTCACACTTATTTATGAAGTTCATAAGCTGAAATAGCAATACTTGCTGGTACGACGGTGCTAGCTCAAACATGCACCGATCTCAAGAAAATTTACAGGGGTATTTCCTAGATAATACACAACACTAAAACTTTGAACAGCATTGTAGGACACCTTTTGATTTTTGGAGGGCAACGGTCACACCCTACTCACCCCCCAAAGGGAAACTTAACCTAAGAAGGAGAGAGAGAGAGAAGAGAGAGAGAGAGTTCTTTATTCCACCGGAGTCCGACGCATTATGTGCGTCCAGGGGCCAAGCAGCGGTTATACAGAGGGTTGTGAGTTGCCAGTTACCAATTATATATATGGGGGGTTACCAGAGAGCACTAAATATTTATTTATTTATATAGATGAGTTGCCAAATGATTTTTAATTTATGTTCAGGTGTACCTTATTAGGGGCGTTGCCAGCTTGCGCCATTTATTTTAACTTATTTAGACGAGTTTCCACTTATTTATTTATTTATTAAAGGCAAGAGCGAATTTCTCTTTAAGTTGTTCAGCAAGAGAACTAATTATTTAAACGATTCCCAATATTAACAATGAAAGAAATACAGTAGACAATTAATCATGGCTTAGCAAAAGAAATCGTTCATCTTAATATTAATAATAACAGAAATACACAGGACTCTTTATATTGTGCATTGTTCCAATAACATATTCTCTAAGAATAATATTCAATTACCTATAATTCATGAGACGCTTTCATTTATTCTAACCTTAGAATATGTACTGTGTCTATTTACTTTTGACAATCCTTTCTATATATCATCTATAATTTTTATAAATAATTTCAGCGAAATAGTTAAAAAACAATGCTACTTGACATCTTGTACTTTAGAACAGTTGCCTTTAACATATAAAAGCACATGTCAGTACAGTGATTTACTCTAATGTCAAACCGAAAATGTCTATTTACTTTGTCATTCCCTGTGTGTGTATATATATATACACAGGGCTATTCAAACTGATTCATCCGATTTCAACTGAGAATACTTCCGTACCTATCAACCGTGCATCAACTGGGCATACACCACATGAAAGAGGAAATTTCCGAGTTTTACAAGATCACCGCGAGAGGGTTCCAAAGTCACGCCGTGGCCTAGCCTAGCAAGAAATAGTCAGTGTGAAAATGGCGTCAGCATAGCAGAAGGCGTTTTGTGTGTTGCAGTTTTCGAGCTGTAAATCGGTAGTCACAGTGCAGCGTGAGTTTCGTCGACGTTACAGAACAGATCCACCGGGTGCTCAGAGCATCCGTCGATGGTATCGGCAGTTCGAGGAAACAGGATGTTTGTGTAAAGGCAAGTCCACAGGACGACCGCGCGTGTCTGAGGATAATGTGCAAAGAATCAGAGAGAGTTTCCAACGTAGCCCGAGGAAATCAACAAACCGCGCCAGTCGAGAATTGGGACTTCCTCAGGCGACTGTTTGGCGTGTTTTGAGACGGCGCTTGCATATGAAGCCATACAGGTTGCAACTGTTGCAGGCTCTACGGCTGGGGGACAAGTTAAAACGACAGAACTTTTGCGATCTTATGCAGGAGGCTATGGAGGATGACGAATTTGCTCCCCGTCTGGTGTTCAGTGACGAAGCAACTTTTCATTTAAGTGGCAAGGTGAACCGTCACAACCTTCGCATATGGGGCACGCAACAACCACATGCAACAATCGAGCACGAGCGCGACTCACCTAAAGTTAACACCTTCTGTGCCATTTCCCGGGCAAAGGTTTACGGACCCTTCTTTTTCATGGAAAACAGTGACTGTCACTCCTATCTGGATATGCTGCAGAACTGGTTATTTCCCCAATTGAACGAAGATTCCGGCGACTACATTTTCCAGCAAGATGGGGCGCCGCCTCATTGGCATTTGGATGTTCGCCGTTTTCTCAACGAAGTGCTCACTCGCCGTTGGATTGGTCGCAGTGGGCCCCATGACTTGGTGCTCCACAGCTGGCCCCTAGGTCGCCGGATCTTACACCGTGCGACTTCTTCCTTTGGGGTACGTTAAGGATACTGTGTACGTGCCACCGTTGCCCACATCTTTGGATGAGCTCCGAACTCGCATTGTTACTACCGTAGAGTCATGACAACGGACATGCTGGAGCGAGTATGGGAGGAATTCGACTATCGTGTCGACGTTGCTCGTGTAACTAGGGAAGTCACATAGAGCATTTATGAGGTGAGAGACAAAATTTGGACAGTTTTTCTTTTGGTTGATGTATCACAAATCACTCTGTATTTGTAACATTAAAAATGTTCTCATTTGAAATCAGGAATCATTTTGAATAGCCCTGTGTGTGTATATATATATATATTATATATATATATATATATATATATAGGATGTCTTCACAATTTCGTACATTTATTTTTTGTTCATCTTAATATTCATTCTTTTGATTTGACAAATCTTATATACACACATTAAATTTCCCATATGAAAACAGGTTTAATATATGTCGTAGATATACTAAACTGTATATTAAATTTGGTAATAAATAATTATTCTCATAGAATATCATTTATTTTCACATTTTGTTGAGACGAGAAGGATTGGAGGCAGGAATGCAAAAGGATCACACCTGATTAATCCGAGCTACTTCAAACCGCAAACTGGCCACATTGGAACGCGGTACACAAACTTTCACCCAAAGACTCGCTTCCGTCTCCTCTCTCATGCGTTTGTTTTCCTGTTACTGTATATAATGTTTATATATTTTATTAACTTCGTTGTTTATATGTCTTATTTTTCTTTGCGTGCAATTTGTGTGGTATCTTCTTCATAGTCATTGTCTCTGTTATTGAAATGAAATGAATGAATGAAAATGAAAAAATGGAAAGGTTTATTATTATTTTAATTTTTTTTGCGATGATTCCACAAAGATTAAGCTTATTCGCTCCTCTCCACTTCACATAGGTACATCCGGCTCATCGGGATTGTATGTACCAAGAAATTCAATGTCATCATCCGGACTCGATCTCTCAACATCCGAGCAGCACCCCAGCGTCTTAACCACTAGGATACCTAGGGCGCCATTTATCTACCAACCCAACCAGGCATTCACCAGGCACACTCCTACGCGAGAATTGGCAAGTAAAAAGTCAAGCTGAATACATGAACCAAAGTTGAGGATCGAATAGTATGACCGCAAATAATAATAATAATGTAAAATACTGTCGTGATAGAGATTGCAAATGTTGATCAGTGTTGCAAAGGGGTGATGGATATTGCATAAAGGGGTGGATTCTAAAAATGAGAAAACCGAGAATAGTATGGGCACAAATATTAATGCAACTATTGTCGTGGTAGAGAATGCAAGTGGCAATACACGATGTGAATATTAAATCTACTGAGAGAAGATAAAGACACCATTGGTCGACCAATCAGGACGTCCAAAGTGTGGACCCGTTATATCGGTGTTACGAATAACCAGAACTGCACACCATACTCCAGGGAACCAGGGAATTGTACAGAGCACAATCTCCTTGTTTCCGTCTCCTAATATAACCCGTTCTCTTTCTCTGTTTGTGGTATTTACTTTACCTATAAGTTCTGTGGCGCGTGCAACAGGCTACCTTCAGAAGAGGAGAACAGTTCCTCTGCGGTTCAGTTCAAGAAAATGGATAGGCCGAACCTTGCACACTATTTGCGGTGTAGGAATTTTTTTTCCCCTGGAACCGTAACTACTGATACTTTCTCGGTATGGGATGCATTATTTATTGAGGTATTTCTTGTCCTTGCAACTCCCTATCTCTCATGTACACTTTCCACATTGTGTCCTGCAACTAATACAGAAACTCTTTCCAAAATTGTTGTGAAAGAAGCTTTATGTAAAAGTGTAATGGAAAAAGAACAGCTTCAGAGTTCATTCACACCATGCGTACACTTATCTCGTGTACACAGTTAGTGGAAAATAAAACTCACCATTAAAACTCTAGACTCATTTAAAATAACCGAAAGTAAGCATAGATCATCCCTCAATTTCGTACAATTTTTTTCTACAATGCATTCTTTCATCTCTCCTTGTACTATCTCGTGATGGGAGGCTGTTCTCTGCCCCAAGATGATGTAGTTACCAGTGGTTCGGGTGCCACGTAAAACTGTAGGTCCCCTTCGTCAAATGACCTTAGATATTGCGAAGGGAGTTAAACAGCTCGCATCAATCAATCGACAGAATGCACTGACGACGCAACGTCGTATACATCCCGTTACAACAACCAAATATGAATTATATGACAACCAAACCTAATGGTTACTTTGATTACGCCACAACTGGATTGAAGTTTGTAACCCAACCACGGTTAGTGAATTAACTTTTGGATTAACCTTTTGGACTAGTGCAAATTATTTTTTTTTATGTACGTAAGTATGTATGTATGTACGTATGTGCAGCAGTTATACGAGTATATTTTATGCATAAGAGACAGATTTGTGGCTGAAAATATGCTAATAATTTTTAACTAAACGCAACTATCGTACGCAATACGATATTTTTGTGACCCTTCTAAACTATTTATGTTCTTATATATAAATGATTTTGTCATAAATTTATACAAATAAACTATATTAACATAGTGATGGTATGCTTTGTACAAATTATACCATTGTTGCGAGTTATCATTTAAACTAAACATGCTTCTAAAATCGATATCGTTGAACCAGTGTAAGAACTTGAAAACTTCGATGAGTTGACCGCGCAGCCTCCGAGTTTCCAGCGAAAACAATAGGATACCCATTTATCTACCAATCAACCAGACATTTTCGTGCATTTTCACGAACTAAACACATTTTATTCACACTCCGGCACACTCTTTGAGAGAAACATATGCCCATATTTTTCCTTTCTGCCTAGAAAACGATACTCGTCTCTAAATTCTATTAAAAACTCACGCAAGTCTTTTCCCACAACCTCACTACAAACCTCGTCATTATATATATTAATGTAGAGGTAAAAATACTTCAGATTCTCCATTATGACAAGATTTACATTCTCAGCCGTAGGGTACGAATACTCGGTATGATGCAACATGACATAATACCGCTTGTCACAACCACTCATCAACAAGACTCACTAACCATAACCGTTATTTCTCTTCTGAACGTGTTGTTTCTTCCACTTCATGGTATATGTGAGCTTTTGTAAAGTTTAGTTCGACAACATAGTTCAATACATCGTTTGTACCACGAAATCCTACAATACCCTAGCGAGAATAGTCGTAGAGTATTTGTACCTCTTGTTCCTTTGCACTGTTCAATGTAGCTTAAAAGCACCAAAGGAGGGTAGAATAGGGGGTCTTTCAGTGTTCACCACATCTTCACAATTTACCGAATATCACTTCATAAAACTCGAGTACGCAATATTAAAGGTAGCCATCACTATTTTTCGTCTACGTGGGGAAATGCACGTCTGAGACCCAGGGCTTGCAGCGATCAACTGAACACGCAGGGGTAGAGATATGCCCAGGTAGTAGCAGAAGTCACGTGACCGATCATACAGGGGGCGGAGCTTAGGACAGATAATTCAAATGAATGAATTTATGAATATCTTACCACCTGTTAATTTCTAGGAGAAAGAATAAGCGCAATCCAATCTAGATCAGTTGCCATCACTTCTCTCCACAAAGCTGAACTCTTCGCTCGAACTTTCGCTTCCAACTCAACCCTGAACGACTCCAGTGCTATTTATCCGACATAATTATGTCTGAAACAACCACAATCGCCTCATTGTGCTTTGCTGTGTTCAAGAACAAATTCATGCTTAAAGACACCTTAGCCGTGACAAACTTCCGTCTTTGTCTTTCATCTGATGCTATTCCTTCCTGCTGGAAGTTCGCTTTCATTCAGCATGTCCCAAAGAAGGGTGACCGTTCTCAACCCTCCAAATATCTTCCATTTGCTTTGATTTCTTGCCTTTGTAATGTTTTGATTCCATCCTTAATAGGAAAATTCTTAATCACCTCTCTTCTTACAGTCTTCTTTCAGATCGTCAGTATGGGTTCTACAAGGGAAACTCTACCGGTGAACTTTTTGCATATCTCTCTAATTCTTGGTCATCCCCTTTTTGGGATTTCGGTGAAACCTTTGTTATTACGATATACATATCAAAAGCTTTTGATAGAGTCTGGCACAAATCTTTAATTTCGAAACTGATATCCTTTGGTTTCAATCCTTCTATCTGTGCCTTCCTCTCTAATTTCCTTTCTGGACGATCTATAGATGCGGATGTAGATGGCCACTATTCTCCTCCTAAAGCTTTTAACAGTGATGTTCCTCGGATTCTGTCCTGTCACCCACTCTAACTTTTATTGATCAATGATCTATTAAGTCACACTCTCTGCCCTATATCCACTCCTATGTCGATGATTCCACTCTTCACTTCTCCACCCGTTTCATAAAGCGTCCCACCCAACAGTCACTCCGTGCTTTGCGTAGGAAAGCTATGGTACACCTGACCTCTGATCTTTCTGCTATCTCAGATTGGGACAGAGAAAACCATGTGACTTTCAATGCTTCAAAAACTCAGTTTCTCCATTTATAACATTCTTATTGTTTCATTCTCTTGTGATCTTTCCTGGAAAGAACATATATACCCTCTTTCTAAAACAGTTTCTATGAGGTTACGTGTGTTGTACCGGTTCCGCAGTTCTTCACCCCACTCAGTTGCTGTCTCTGTACAAGGTTCTTGTCCACCCTTGTATGGCGTACGCTTCTCATGTGTGGGGTACTTCAACCCACACATCTGTACTTGACCGAGTAGAATCAAAGGTTTTTCGTCTCATCAATTCCCCTCCTCTTACTGACTGCCTTCAGTACCTCTCACTTCCCCGCAATGTTGCATCACTCTCTCTTTACTATCGCTATTATATCCGACATTGCTCTTCTGAATACTCCAACTGCATGTCTCCTTCTTTAAGAAGCGCACGCAGTACCAGTCTTTCTACACATACTCATTCTTTTTCTATCCAACTCTCTAACTTACGGAATATTGATATTTTGAATCTTTCAACTAATCAACCGATCAACTCTGGAACATTCTTCCTCAATCCATCCTTCCACCTGTCTATGACCTCCAATCTTTCAAACGCAGAATATATAGGCATCTCGAAAACCCTGGACCTTGATTTTGGGTATCTTCTTCCTCATTGGGAGGGGCTTTTTTGCGGACATTCGCCCCTGGCCCTTCCTTCCTGTATAAAAAAAGTAGGCTGGAATGGAGGACGTTTGTTAGAGGTATGTAAGTTCAGGACTATCTCCTTTATTTTTGACAAAGCCTGGAAGCACTACCGCGCATGGCTTTTGAAGGAAATTTTGGCGACTCGAAGAACAGATTTTGCTCGATTCCGGGCACAAATATGAGCCAGGAGATGGATGGCGACCGCAATTTCTGATAAACTCCTCTCTGTTGCTGCTAGTATTAGAACAAATAAGTTAAACCAAGGTTTTTTTCCCATTAGTAGTAGTAGTAGGAATAGAATATGGAATGTATAAAATTAACAATATCTTGTTAAACTGTCTTTCGCTTTTAATCAATGTTTGTTAACCATGTGCTAATCTCTTTATTTCTCTGTTCCGTTGTACATATGTATATATTTTCGTCACTCGCCTTCTCCATTCCCCAAATAGGTGTACTGCCGAATACACGAAAGGACTTGGAAACATTTCTTCTTTTTCCTTGTGGATTTGCATCATTCATTCATTTCATGTGTTTAAGTGTGAAATTCACCCTAAAGAAATGTAAGTTAGGTTAGGTTCAGTTAAGCTACGTTAAGAATTAAGCATTTCCTTAAGATAATATTGGTATGTCTACGATATTCGATCCCTGTACCTTTGTTCCTTCCACAATGATCTCACCTGTATCGGTCGACTGTATGTTGGGTCCTCAACAATGACCTCTTTTGTCTATCGAACCTGCTTCTCTTTTCCGTTTGTTGTATTTTTGGGATATGTCTTTCCACAGTTTCCAGCGTCTTCTCCTTTACAGTCATTATCATCTCTTCCGTTGACTTGTCCACGAAGATGGATTTCTAATCTATTACTTCCATGCTGGATGCAACATCTTCCCAATTTATACCTTTGGTGTGAAAATTAAAAATTTCGAAATTGCTTCTTTCTGTTGTTCGTGTTCTTTCCTTTCTTGTTGCTTTTATATTGGTTGTTATTTCAATAATGTTTTGCTCCGATATTATAGGTGGGGATATTTCTACATTGTCTATTAGGTTGCAGTTGTTTGTGAACACCAAATCTATGCAGTTGTTTTTTTTTGTTTTCTGTTATTTCTTGTGTTAACATAAATTCATCAGCCAGAGCTAGTAGCATTATATATGTATCAATCTGGAGAAGTTACACTGTTACACATCGAATTCAGTGTTACAAAAACGTTTCGTTCAAATGCCTAACTGATACAACTTATATGTAAAATTTTAGCAGTGATAGGATTTCACACAAGAATTGAATACTATAAAAGTGGGAATTGCAAGAGAAGACCTACTCTCTCCTTCACCAGCTCAATACCCCTCTACATCACTACATCATCTTGGCGCAGAGACTAGCCTCCCATCATGAGATAGTACAAGTAGAGATGAAAGAATGCATTGTAGAAAAAAATTGTACGAAGTTGAGGGATGATCTATGCTTACTTTAGGTTATTTTAAATGAGTCTAGAGTTTCAATGGTGAGTTTTATTTTCCACTAACTGTGTACACGAGATAAGTGTACGCATAGTGTGAATGAACTCTGAAGGTTTTCTTTTTTCATTACACTTTTGCATAAAGCTTCTTTCACAACAATTTTGGAAAGAGTTTCTGTATTAGTTGCAGGACACAATGTGGAAAGTGTACATAAGAGATAGGGAGTTACAAGGACAAGAAATACCTCAATAAATAATGCATCTCATACCGAGGATGTATCAGTGGTTACGGTTCCAGGGAAAAAAAAATTCATACACCGCAAATAGTGTGCAAGGTTCGGCCTATCCATTTTCTTGAACTGAACCGCAGAGGAACTGTTCTCCTCTTCTGAAGGTAGCCTGTTGCACGCGCCACAGAACTTATAGGTAAAGTAAATACCACAAACAGAGAAAGAGAACGGGTTATATTAGGAGACGGAAACAAGGAGATTGTGCTCTCTCTGTACAATTCCCTGGTCCCCTGGAGTAGGCTGTGCAGTTCTGGTCATTCGTAACACCGATATAACGGGTCCACACTTTGGACTTCCTGATTGGTCGACCAATGGTGTCTTTATCTTCTCTCAGTAGATTTAATATTCACATCGTGTATTGCCACTTGCATTCTCTACCACGACAATAGTTGCATTAATATTTGTGCCCATACTATTGTCGGTTTTCCCATTTTAGAGCCCACCCCTTTATGCAATATCCATCACCCCTTTGCAACACTGATCAACATTTGCAATCTCTATCACGACAATATTTTACAGTATTACTATTATTTGCGGTCATACTATTCGATCCTCAACTTTGGTTCATGTACTCGGCTTGACTTTTTACTTGCCAATTCTCTCGTACGAGTGTGATTAAATTGTGATTAGTTCGTGAAAATGAATGCCTGGTTGGGTTTGTAGATAAATGGGCGCCCTAGGTATCCTAGTGGTTAAGACACTGGGGTGCTGCTCGGATGTTGAGAGATCGAGTCCGGATGGTGACATTGTAATTTCCTGGTACATACAATCCCCGATGAGCCGGATGTACCTATGTGAAGTGGAGAGTAAAAGAAGCCAACTCACCACTTCATCAGATCAACTCGAGAGGAGGAGCGATAAGCTTAATCTTTGTGGAATCATCGCAAAAAAAATTAAAATAATAATAAATCTTTCCATTTTTCCATTTTCATTCATTCATTTCATTTCAATAACAGAGACAATGACTATGAAGAAGATACCACACAAATTACACGCAAAGAAAAATAAGACATAAACAACGAAATTAATAAAATATAAAAACATTTATATTTAATAACAGGAAAACAAACGCATGAGAGAGAGAGGAGACGGAAGCGAGTCTTTAGGTGAAAGTTTGTGTACCCCGTTCCAATGTGGCCAGTTTGCGGTTTTGAAGTAGCCTCGGGTTAATCAGGTGTGAGCCTTATGCATTCCTGCCTCCAATCCTTCTCGCCTCAACATAATGTGAAAATAAATGATATTCTATGAGAATAATTATTTATTACCAAATTTAATATACAGTTTAGTATATCTACGACATATTATTAAACCTGTTTTCATATGGGAAATTTAATGTGTGTGTATAGATTTGTCAAATCAAAAGAATGAATATTAAGATGAACGAAAAAATAAATGTATGAAATTGTGAAGACATCCTGTGTGTGTATGTATATATATATATTAGGGTGGCCCTTATTTTGTCACTTTTTATTTTTTCTTTCTCACCCCTTCATTAGATGCTTCCTATTGAGAAAGTTTTTCATGCAAAATTTTATAGCGTTTGGACAATATTTAGTGTGTGCTCAAGCTGTCCGAAATTTTAAGCATCCTAACTCTGTAGTTGCCTTTTATAATGCATTACAGATTCACTCACACTCAAATCCAGTATTCATTTAATATAAAAAAGTTGTACAATTAGTATTTATTAATATATTCCTAACAACAAGCTTGGTTGCTATTAAAATTTTACTTAAATTTGTGAACTAGATGTATAAAATTAATAATCTTTACATATATAGTGGGTATGACCGCTACCCTGGAACATCATCCCAATGCAGTTCTGCGGCGATGGGACTCAAAATAATGTGATTTGAGCTGGGCACGACTTTGCAGATAATCAAATTTAGTTTATTAGATCCCCATATCATTTGCAAAGCCCCATCGTTTTTTTAATTTCATTCAATTAATAAAAGATTATTAAACAACAAAAAATACTTTTATTAAAATTAAAGGTGATAAGAAATTGAACTGAAAAGTTAGCACAACACAACCCTTATTTAAAGGTTGCAAGAAGAGTCTGATATGTCTTTGAGAATGGTATCCTTCTTGGAATCGGGGTACTTCTTCCGATGCTCTTGGACAATTTGAACGACAAACTGGGTCTGTTCCTCGTTCTTGCTGAGGAGTCTATTATTTCCTGCATCAATGCAACTCCCCTTTCAGCAGTGTCATTCACTACTCGAAGATCTTTGACCACTGCTTCTGCCAGTAGGTACTCAGGGTTTTCAATCCACATCTCTGGATTATCACGCAAGAATTCGACTTCAAGCCCTAGAAGAGTGAACAAAACCTTCGTTCTAGCATACACGAAGTCGCTGAGTTTCTTACCTTGGATGTCACTCTTATTCAGATGATTTCGTTTTGGTGCGTCATGTTGTCCTTCCCGTTGTAGATTCTTAACCATAGCTCTTTTTTCTTGCAAATCCAAGTCTCTGTCAAAGAAGGCAAGGCCCACCAGATCTTCACTCAAGTACCATAAGTGAGCAAGGTTTATTGAGAGCTCCTTTGCTGCAGGTGTGTCGCAGAGAAGCTCTGTTGATGTTGTATTCCCCAACGTTCTGACCGGAAGCACTGATCATTGACGCGATGGTAAAGACCGCATCACGGTCACTAGTTTTATGTGATCCAACGACGAAAGAACTTCTGGATGGAAGATATTCTTGCGGCCTCTTTTGGATGAGTGATGACACTACGACTCCTCCAACAGCTCCTTCATTCTTTGAATCCGTGGTGTTCTCACCTGTGGAAGATGAAGAAGATTCCAGAACGATTTTTCTGTTAAGTACGAGATTCTCTATTTCATGTTTCTTCTTAAATTCATCATTTCGAATTCGCTTCTTCGTAGCTGCTTCCTCCTTTTTAGCCAAAGTCATATCAATTCCAGCAATGGAGCCTCTTCTGCCCTCCTCTCTTTGTGCCAAAAGGAATGCTTTATCCTCCTCATTCGTCATCAACACCATAGCATTTTGGTGAGCAACGTCGAAAAGGTCATCAAAGCAGGATTTCAGCTCTTCTTCTTTCTTCCTTTGTGTATCCGTCTTCCGGGACTGATTTTATTCAAAAGATCCCACTTCTTCATCAGACTCTCCAACTGTTTCACTGCATGTTGAACTGGCCGCAGTGGAATCCTCGCCACCTTCCAAAAAGTCTCCACTTCCGCTATCTCAACTGAGCAGCCTTGTGCTTATTCTTAATCGACTGAAGCAAATGTAGATAGTACTTCATAACATCCCCATTACATGGCAATTTTGCACCTGATAAACAAATTTTGAGTATGTTCAAGCAAATAAACCGTATGTTTTTTCGAGTTCCACTAGCCATCATAAAAAAATTATATACCTAGATAAAAAGAAAGCGTAATGTCGTTTAGCATAAAAGAACATAAGATCATCGCTACTATTTGTTTCAAATTAACCATATATAATATGGCAAGTCATATAATAAGCAAATTCTACCAATAACCCATCACGCCTATTTGATAATATATGAGAGAGTCGAGAGAGAAAGTTTAAGGTCCTTGAGTACAACCTATATATACTTATATCTCACTAAAATTTTGTGCGTGTTATTTTCTAGTGACATACAATTGAAGGGTGAGAGGAAAAAAAATCGTAACTTAAAATTTAGCACCATTTAAGGGCCACCTAATAATATATATAATATATATATATATATATATATATATATATGTGTGTGTGTGTGTGTGTGTGTGTGTGTGTGTGTGTGTGTGTGTACACACACACAGAGGAATGACAAAAGTAAATAGACATTTTCAGTTTGGCATTAGAGTAAATCAGTGTACTGACATGTGCTTTTATATGTTAAAGGCAACCATTCTAAAGTACAAGATGTCAAGTTGCATTGTTTTTTAACTATTTCGCTGAAAATTATTTATAAAAAATATAGAAGATATATAGAAAGGATTCTCAAAAGTAAATAGACATAGTATACATTCTAAGGTGTTAGAATAATGAAAGCGTTTGATAAATTATAGGTAAATTGAATATTATTCTTATAGAATATGTTATTGGAATAATGTACAATATAAAGAGTCCTGTGTATTTATTTTATTATTAATATTAAGATGAACGATTTCTTTTGCTAAGCCATGGATTAATTGTCTACTGTATTTGTGAAAAAACTATATAGGGCTATGGGTTGATTGCCTGTGCCCTCATCCGTTGGAAATTTCCAACAGACTCAGTGGAGGGTTACCGACAAAAGCCCTATGCTTTTTCGTTAGAGAGTTATAAATATGTAGGTTGTTAAAGGACCTTTTATATTTAAGTGATTACGGTAATTCTAGCGTCGGGATTTGCGCGACGTACAGTATACTAGAATGAAAATAATTTGCCTCACCTTATTTTTGTGGGTCTTTGTTTGCTTCGATGTAGGGCGTTACGATCATTTCGGTGTAGGGCCGCCACGATGAGTTTCGCGGCACGAATTTACTTAAGGTAATTAATATAGGCAGTCACTATATAAACCCCTGAAGGAATAGGCCTATCCTTTTAGTCATTAGGTTTTATTATAAGGAATTCACTCAGAACTAGAGGGGGGACAAAGACATCCTCCCAGTTTAAAGCTTCGCTGTAACATAAACAGCCCTGAGAGCCGTTCCTTGGTTCTGGTGTATTATTTGCCGAACTAGCATGATTTTGTTGTGTCTACTACCTTTTGGTAGACTAAATAATAAATTGGGTTTTCTTGTTGCTATGTGGGGCTGATTCATACATACAGGTTCTTTGTACGTATGGCAATTCAATTATTTCATTCCCAATAGGCTATGTCGCCAATCCCGAGGCAATTTTGTATAGATATTTAATTCAATTAATTAATAATTTATATTTAATTATGAAATAAATGTACCACATATGATACCATGTTGTGAGTGCGTATAGTTTTTCCATATACTGGGGGGGGCCGGAGAAAAATTTGTATGTTATAGATCAAAATTTTTTGACAAACTGTGTAAAACATGTAAAATGGATCAAAAGAATGAAGTAGAAATTTAGGAGAGAGAGGTTACTCAAGACCTATTCAAATATGAAAGTTCAAGAGGCCAACTTCTCAAGTTTAGTTAAAGTTATGTCAATCAGTTTGACTCCCTTTAGGTATAGGAAATTTATGGGATTAAAGTAAAGTTATTAAGCATTTTAACTTTGCTCAGTTTGTGTAAGTTTTATAAGTCACCAGTCTTAATTTTTTCTTGTAAAAGTTTCTGGCTTTCAAAGCAGTCTTTCTTTGAGGCCTGTCTGGTTTAGTCTGAGTTACATCAGGCACATTGAGAGATTCCTCCCCAATAGTATCCTGATCCATCCTTTGGGGTAATGGTTCTAATTTAGCCCCACACTCCAAAGGATATAGTAATGTGATATCTCTGGTGGTTTCACCAGTTGCTGTTTTCAGTTTTACAACCCTGGTAACTTCGTCTTCACCAGTTTTGAGTTCCAAGACTTTTCCCATTGACCAATGTTGTCTTGGTGTCTTGTCATGTATCAACACAATGTCCCCAATTTTGACTGAATCATTCCAACTTTGTTTTGTTAATTGTTTATGTCTTTCTCTAAGACTTGTTAAGTATTCTTCTCTCCATTTTGTTATAAATTGAGTCTTGATTTGTGTCAAATGTTGGTATTTTGTGTTGAGTTCTTTGTGTCCTATTTCCCAATCTGGATCCTCTGTACTGTTATGTTCAGATTCTGGTAACATGTTTACTGTTTCTCCCTTAATTAGGTGGTTTGGTGTGAGAGGTTCTGGCTCATTAATACCATCTCCCACATAAGTTAATGGTCTGTTGTTGACAACATTTTCAATTTCTGACAGAATAGTCATGAGTTCAAAAAGTTGTAGATGTTTTGTCCCAATAGTCTTTTTAAGGCAGTTCTTTACAGTTTGTATGTTTCTTTCCCAAATTGAACCATACCATGGTGTATTAACAGGAATGTACTTCCAGGTTATGTTGTGTTTGGTTAAATGAGTTTGTACTGTTTCACTGTCACAAATCTGATGAATAATTCTTTCACCAGATTTGAAGTATGTGGCATTGTCTGACCATATAGTTTTGGGTACAGAATTGTGTGCACAAAATCGTCTGAAAGCAGCAATAAAAGCTTCTGCTGTCAGATCTTCTACTATGTCTAGACATATGGCACGTGTGGCAGCACAGGTGAAGAGTACAATGTACACTTTGTATTCCTTTGAATCCATTTTGTCTCCAAAACTCACATTTACCGCTCCAGTGTAGTCAATACCCGTGGTTTCAAATGGCCGAGTAAATGTTACTCGTTCCACAGGTAGGTCTGGAGGGCTTGGGGTCTTAAAGGGTCGTGAATGGATACGTTTACAAGGAATGCATGTGTTTAAAATTTTCTTTGTTTCAGTTCTACCCTTTGGTAGCCAGTAAGTTTTCTCAGCTCTGTCAGGGTTTGTGGGACTCCCATGTGGTGTATGATGATGTTTTGTGAAGTGATTTCTCCTTGGAAGAAGAATTGGGTGCTTAGAGTTGTAAGTCAAAGTTGACTTGTTAAGCCTTCCTTTACACCTTATCAGACCCTCTGTATCCAGGTACAGATTTAGATCCATGACAAGTGAAGGAATACCTTTGTTTAATGTGCTACTGGACCTAAGATACTTCAACTCCTTGTCAAATTCTGAAGCTTGTATCTGTTTGAGCCAGTATTTTGTTGCAGTTTCTGTTAAGTTAGAAAAGGCTTTCTGAGGACAGTGTTTGAGAAGGTAGCTATTGACAAACTTGCAGCAATAGACTGTAATTCTCAAGAGTTTGTTGAGGTCTGAATAATGTAGTCAAATATAGGTTTGTCCTCAGTGATCTTTTCAGTTGTTGTAGAGTTGAGTGTGAGGTTAACTACTTTGGCTGGCCAAAGATCCTCACATGTTAGCCATTCGGGCCCTTCATACCAGATTTTATTTGTTTTCAACAGCTTGTAAGAGAGCCCTCTTGTCAAAAAGTCTGCAGGATTCTCTTTTGTTTTTATGTACCTAAATTTGATACCAAGGTTTGTGTTTGCAGTTTTGATTTCTGTTAGTCTGTTTTTCACAAATATGTTTTTGCAAGAAGTTGTTCTGTGTTGGTCACCCATGTTAGACAAATTTGACTGTCTGTCCTTAAGTAAATGTTTGTTATGTCAACTTCTTTATACACTTGTGAAAGAAAGTCTGCTGTTTTAACTCCCAATGAGACAGCTAATAATTCAAGTTGTGGTACAGTTTTCTTTTGGTTTAAGGGTGCCACTTTTGCCTTTGAATAAACCAAGTTACTTTCATTTTCACTTGTTAAATAGGCACAACACCCATAAGCTTGTGTGCTGGCATCTGTAAAAATGTGTAGTGTTTGGATTTCAATCTGTAGCCAGCACATCTTGGTACGTAGATGTCTTGAACTTTGTTCAAGTCTGTGGCTAATTTTTTCCAATGAAGTTGGTCTTCCACTGAAAGTGGTTCATCCCAATCAATTTTCTTTTTCCATAAGTCTTGCAAAAGGGTTTTGGATCTTATGGTTGCTGGTAAATATAATCCAATGGGGTCGAAAATTTTGGATGATTCTGAAAGCACTTGTCTTTTTGTATCGGCATTTGGATTTAAGTTATAACTCTTTGTGCAAAGAGTGTCATCGTGTTCGGAATTCTGTTTTAAAAACCAAAGCATTCCAAGTGTTTTCGTGTAATTGTTTGGTTCAATGTTCCCATTGTTGTCTTTTGTTATTTGTTCATTTAATTTAGGAGAATTAGAAAGAGTTTGTACTGTATTCAAACCTCCTACCACTTCAGACTAGTCAATACCCGTAGTTTTAGTGGAGTAAATTTACTCCTCCACAGGTAGATCTGGAGGGCTTGGGGCTTTGAATCCTGTACTGTTTTTGTGTTGTTTGGCCTATGGCCAAGGGAGGCCACAAGACCCTTTTTGTTTGGTCTCTGGCCAAAGGAGGCCACAAGACCCTTGTTGTTTGGTCTCTGGCCAAGGGGCCACAAGACCAATGTTGTTTGGTCTCTGGCCAAGGGAGGCCACAAGACCTGTTGTTTGGTCTCTGGCCAAGGGAGGCCACAAGACCCTTGATGAATTGTTGGGCTATGGCCAAGTGAGGCCACAGCCCTTGATGAATATGTTGGGCTATGGCCAAGGTAGGCCATCAGCCCTTGATGAATTTGTTGGGCTATGGCCAAGGTAGGCCATCAGCCCTTTGATGAATTTGTTGGGCTATGGCCAAGGTAGGCCAAGGCCCTTTGATGATTTGTTGGGCTATGGCCAAGGGTAGGCCATCAGCCCTTTGATGAATTTGTTGGGCTATGGCCAAGGTAGGCCATCAGCCCTTTGATGAATTTGTTGGGCTATGGCCAAGGTAGGCCATCAGCCCTTTGATGAATTTGTTGGGCTATGGCCAAGGGTAGGCCATCAGCCCTTTGATGAATTTGTTGGGCTATGGCCAAGGTAGGCCAAGCCCTTTGATGATTTGTTGGGCTATGGCCAAGGGTAGGCCATCAGCCCTTTGATGAATTTGTTGGGCTATGGCCAAGGTAGGCCATCAGCCCTTTGATGAATTTGTTGGGCTATGGCCAAGGTAGGCCATCAGCCCTTTGATGAATTTGTTGGGCTATGGCCAAGGTAGGCCATCAGCCCTTTGATGAATTTGTTGGGCTATGGCCAAGGTAGGCCATCAGCCCTTTGATGAATTTGTTGGGCTATGGCCAAGGTAGGCCAAGCCCTTTGATGAATTTGTTGGGCTATGGCCAAGGGTAGGCCATCAGCCCTTTGATGAATTTGTTGGGCTATGGCCAAGGTAGGCCATCAGCCCTTTGATGAATTTGTTGGGCTATGGCCAAGGTAGGCCATCAGCCCTTTGATGAATTTGTTGGGCTATGGCCAAGGTAGGCCATCAGCCCTTTGATGAATTTGTTGGGCTATGGCCAAGGTAGGCCATCAGCCCTTTGATGAATTTGTTGGGCTATGGCCAAGGTAGGCCATCAGCCCTTTGATGATTTGTTGGGCTATGGCCAAGGGTAGGCCATCAGCCCTTTGATGAATTTGTTGGGCTATGGCCAAGGTAGGCCATCAGCCCTTTGATGAATTTGTTGGGCTATGGCCAAGGTAGGCCATCAGCCCTTTGATGATTTGTTGGGCTATGGCCAAGGGTAGGCCATCAGCCCTTTGATGAATTTGTTGGGCTATGGCCAAGGGTAGGCCAAGGCCCTTTGGAGTAGATAGTTTGTTTGTACGTGTCACTGTCTAACCATATAATTTTGGCACAAAATTAGGTGCACAGAATCAGAGCGCAACAATAAAGCTTTTACTCTCCGATCCTTGGTTATGTTTAGACAGGTTGTTGTGTTTGAGACACATTGAAAGAGTAGTGTGTGTGTGTGTGTGTGTGTATGTGTGTGTTGTGTGTGTGGTGTGTGTATCATTCCTCCGAATCCAGTTGGTCTTCAAACTTGGATTCACCACTCAATGAAATTAATACCCGTAGTTATGAATGAGTAAATGTTGTATATCCTACAGGTAGGTCTGGAAGGTTTGGGGTTTTGAAGGAATCCAATCTGTTTGCAAGGAATGTATGTGCTGTTAATGAAATCTGTTGTGATTCTTCCTTTAAAAGAAGAATGGATGTTTGAAGTCGTATGTATATATTTATATACTGTACCGTACGTGTGTGTGTGTATGTGTGTGTGTGTGTGTTTGGTGATGAAATCTGATGTGATTCTTCTTTTAAAAGAAGAATTGGATGTTTGGAGTCGTATGTATATATTATATACTGTACCGTACGTGTGTGTAAATGTGTATTTTGTTTGTTATAGGGTTTTATTTTTTGGTTTTGGTTAGGTTAATCAATTTGGCTGAGTAAAGATCCTCAAACGTTGCATTTGAGACCCTTATATCAAGCCTTGTCTGTTTTATGCCTATATGTCAAATAGGAATTGGAATAGGTTGGGCCTATATTGGTCAAATAGGACTTGGTGGGTGGGCCTATATGTCAAATAGGACTTGGAATAGGTTAAATAGGACTTGGAATAGGTAATAGGTTGGGCCTATATGTCAAATAGGACTTGGTGTGCCTATATGTCAAATAGGATTTGGAATAGGTTGGGCCTATATTGGTCAAATAGGACTTGGAATAGGTTGGGCCTATATTGGTCAAATAGAATTGGAATAGGTTGGCCTATATTGGTCAAATAGGACTTGGAATAGGTTGGGCCTATATGTCAAATAGGACTTCGAATAGGTAATAGGTGGGCCTATATGTCAAATAGGACTTAGAATAGGTTGGGCCTATATGTCAAATAGGACTTCGAATAGGTAATAGGTTGGGCCTATATGTCAAATAGGACTTCGAATAGGTAATAGGTTGGGCCTATATGTCAAATAGGACTTCGAATAGGTAATAGGTTGGGCCTATATGTCAAATAGGACTTAGAATAGGTTGGGCCTATATGTCAAATAGGACTTAGAATAGGTTGGGCCTATATGTCAAATAGGACTTCGAATAGGTAATAGGTTGGGCCTATATGTCAAATAGGACTTAGAATAGGTTGGGCCTATATGTCAAATAGGACTTGGAATAGGTTGGGCCTATATGTCAATAGGACTTCGAAATAGGTTGGGCCTATATGTCAAATAGGACTTGGTGTGCCTATATGTCAAATAGGACTTCGGAATAGGTTGGAATAGGGTCACGAATAGGTGTTAGGTGGGTGTAGGTTTGAATTCGTGCAATTGCTTTAGGTCTTTGTGATGTTACAGTTCGAGTCGAATTTTGTGATGTTACAGTTCGAGTCGAATTTTGTGATGTTACAGTTCGAGTCGAATTTTGTGATGTACAGTTCGAGTCGAATTTTGTGATGTTACAGTTCGAGTCAAATTTTGTGATGTTACAGTTCGAGTCGAATTTTGTGATGTTACAGTTCGAGTCGAATTTTGTGATGTTACAGGTCTGAGTCGAATTTTGTGATGTTACAGGTCTGAGTCAAATTTTGTGATGTTACAGGTCTGAGTCGAATTTTGTGATGTTAATGAGTAAGTTAAATTGCTGAAATAAATTTTATAACCTACACCACAGGTTCAATTATAAATTTAGTGTTTTTAATTAGGATAGGCCTTGAGTGTAAAGAGTAAGGCCTACTTTAAGAGGTAGGCCTATTATGTAAGGTAAAGTTAGGTGGGCCTACTAAATAGGCCTATTTGTTGGGCCTACCAAGTAGGCTTATGTTTGGGCCTATTATTTTTATAGGACCTCAAATGAGTTAAGCCTGTTAAATTAACAAGGCTTAGTTTTGAATTTGAAGAGTAGGACCTATTAAATAGGCTTAATGTTGTGGGCCTATTATTTTTAGGACCTAAAATAAGTTATGCCTGTTAAATGAACAAGCCTTTGTTTTCGATTAGTGTAAAGGTAAAGGAATCGGTTCCCAGTTGCTTAGGCCACCATATGAAAAAACTATAGTGGGGTTATGGTTGAAATTAGGGTTAGGCCAATGAGGTAAGCCTAGTCACCGCGTGTGTCAGTGTAAATTGTAGAGGGGTTAGTTCCCCATACACAGGCCACCATGTGAAAAAACTATATAGGGCTTTGGGTTGATTGCCTGTGCCCTCATCCGTTGGAAATTTCCAACAGACGTCAGTGGAGGGTTACCGACAAAAGCCCTATGCTTTTTCGTTAGAGAGTTATAAATATGTAGGTCTTTAATTAAAGGACCTCTTTATATTTATATTGATTATGGTAATTCTAGCATCGGGATTTGCGCGACGTACAGTATACTAGAATGAAAATAATTTGCCTCACCTTATTTTTGTTGGGTCTTTGTTTGCTTCGATGTAGGGCGTTACGATCATCTTCGGTGTAGGGCCGCCACGATCGAGTTTCGCGACGAATTTACTTAAGGTAATTAATATAGGCAGTCACTATATAAACCCCTGAAGGAATAGGCCTATCCTTTTATCGTCATTAGGTTTTATTATTATAAGGAATTCACTCAGAACTAGAGGGGGGACAAAGACATCCTCCCAGTTTAAAGCTTCGCTGTAACATAAACAGCCCTGAGAGCCGTTCCTTGGTTCTGGTGTATTATTTGCCGAACTAGCATGATTTTGTTGTGTCTACTACCTTTTGGTAGACTAAATAATAAATTGGGTTTTCTTGTTGCTATGTGGGGCTGATTCATACGTACAGGTTCTTTGTACGTATGGCAATTCAATTATTTCATTCCCAATAGGCTATGTCGCCAATCCCGAGGCAATTTTGTATAGATATTTAATTCAATTAATTAATAATTTATATTTAATTATGAAATAAATGTACCACATATGATACCATGTTGTGAGTGCGTATAGTTTTTCCATAGTATTTCTTTTATTGTTAATACTGGGAATCATTTAAATAATTAGTTCTCTTGCTGAACAACTTAAAGAGAAAGTCGCTCTTGCCTTTAATAAATAAATAAATAAGTGGAAACTCGTCTAAATAAGTTAAAATAAATGGCGCAAGCTGGCAACTCGCCCTAATAAGGTACACCTGAACATAAATTAAAAAACATTATTTGGAAACATCTATAAATAAATAATTAAAATGGTGGCATGTGCCAACTCCCCTTATATAAATAAATAAATATATAGTGCGCGCTGGTAACCCCTCCATATAACCGCTGCTTGGTCCCTGGACGCTCATAATGCGTCTGGCTGGAGCCAGGCGAACACCCCCTCTCCTTCTTAGGTTAAGGCTTAGGTTAGGTTTCCCTTTGGGGAGGTGAGGACATCCCAACTTCTTCCCCAAAGACTCTCCTCCTTCTCCTTTCTCTCCATCTCTTAGGTTAAGGCTAACCCTTTGGGGGGAGGTCATCCTCCTTTCCCCTTTGCAGCATTGATTTGTTGCATAACCCTTCCCCCTTTGCAGCATTGATTTGTTGCAACACCCCTCCCCTGTGTTGCATAACCCCTTGCAACACCCCCTCCCCTTTTTGCATAAGCTCTTTGCAACACTGATCAACATTTTCGATTGTATTCCAACATTCCTGCACTCTCACATTTTGCGGTCATACTACTGCGCCCCATTGTGCTGAAAGAGTATCCTGCGCCTTGTCTCCAAGGGCACGTCCTCCATCAAAAGTGGTAATTCGTTCGTCAGGAGGTTCAGATAAATATCAGCAATTAATCGTTGTTCCAAACCGAACGGTCCAATCAGGTGATCTCCAATTACACAGCACGAAACATTCATCGAGAATCGATGTTGAAAGTTTCCTTTAACGATACCGTGGGAATTATCGGCGGACCACAAGTGGAAATTTCGTCTATTGTTAATTCCATCCCGAATGAATTGTGCTTCATCAATAAACAGTATGCAATTAAGAATTTGGCGATGCATAACCATCCACTGGCAAAAATGAACACGTTTATTGTAATCACCTGGTTGAAGAGCTTGCACACGTTGCAAATGATAGGGATGCAAACTCTCATCATGTATGGTTCGCCATACAGGCGATGCGGATTCACCAATTCCTCTAGAAATCCTTTGAACACTGGTAGTTGGACTACGTTGTACTAGGTCCAGTATGCGCTCCTCCACAGCAACGGGCCGTCGTGCTACATGTTCTTGGTTACGTGGAACAATTGTCTTCCTGTTTCCCTTAATCTGTGGTGTGTGTGTCACTCAACACTTGTCTGTTCGGTATTCGGCAGTTCGGCAAACGTCTTCGATATTCCTCAACTGCGGCTCTGCTGTTACCATCGGCGTATTCAATGAGTGTGAATTGTTGATTCATTTTGATCATTCGTCTAACGCAACACAGTGTCTCGTACCATAGACCAGAACCAACTGAAAGAAAAAAACTGAGGATTAATAGTGGTAACTTCGTTAACCGAAACTACCACCAGTACTGCCATCTGTCGAATTACACCCAAGTAGGGATTTATTGTTTGCACATCTTAAAACGTCCGTAGCTCCACAACGGTTGGAAATAGCACCTATGTTGTATTAATTTTTTTATTCGATATCACCCCCCACCCCACAAATCACCCCCCAAAGTATGACAAACCGGTTGTGAAACACCCTGTATAAGGGTAAAAAATGTATATATGTATCATACTTATTTATGTGTATATAATGTTCATAAATAAATAATAAACAAATTAAAGAGTTAAATAAAAACTTTTAATATAAAATGAAATTTCACAAAATTCGGTTAAATTTCATGTGGTAAATCTGAACGTGACTAATTCCAGAGTAAACGTAATTTGTTTAATTTAAACATTTTTAATTAAACAAATGCTTTTGCAAAATTTGGAAAAAATATTTTTTAAACACGAAGGACAATTGATAGATGTTTTTTTTTTATCTAAAAATAATTTCTTCAATCAATTATTCAAATATTTTTTGTTTAAACAAACAAAAAATATATTTTTTTGGTATTGGAAGGAAATTGTGAGTAAAGTAATAAGTTTCTTTTTAGATTTGCACTCTGTTTACGTGGGGACAAAACAAACAAAGATAAAAAGAATGAATGTATATCTAAGGGCCTTTAAGATCTTAATGAAACTCAATGTTTATATTAGGAAAGGTCACGAGGGTTAAGGGACCGCAGACGTGCTTTGGCACTTGAATGCCATTTCTCTCGCTGAAAAAGGAAAGAGAAAATCCATGCATACACGGAAAAGAATACTTATGCTAAAACATCCAAAATAAATGGATGTCAACCAATCCAAATCGTTCATCCAGCCATACAATGCTCGTATGCTTAACCACTTAATTTGTTACCAGAAAACAATTAACATAATTAGTGCCAACATAGCATGTTTGAATTAACCATTTACATTGATTTGTAAATATTTAACTCTGTCTGTCCTTTTTTACTAATATTTTTCTCCGTAGCAGGACTCTTATATAGGATAAAGGAGTGTCATATAAATGAAGGATATTGGGAGTGTAAAAAAACGTTAAATTGACGGAATAGATGTGTCAAGAACTAATTTGCACGAAATTCACTGAATTATTCCTTTGTTTATGGACGAACAAAATAGGTCTCACAAACTTGGTATGGGATTCTCCTAAAGTTAGTAAGTTGTTATATTATATTAAGAATATGTTATATAAAATACAGTTTGAAACCAAATACTTTTAAGAGAATTATTAAACTGTAGTTAAGAAAATAAAATTTGAGACATTGCCTCTTGTGAAGAAGAGACGAACGCTGACATAATATTATGAGTAAACAGATTAGTAAAATTAATCAAATTTAGTAAATCTTCTAAGGAAAAAGAGAGGTCCATCAACTTTTTTTTTTTAGGGTTTTGATACCAAGCCGTTTCTGAGATAGTCATTTGTCACATATTAAGCGCTTCTTTGAGACATTCATATTAAATTTAGTGTAAATTAATTTTGGGTGTTCGTGGCACCTGGAGGATGCTGATGTCCAGCCTCATTTCTCGAAAGCATGGGTTCTCAATTATTATTTTGGTTTTTTTTTTCCTCCAGGTTGCAGAGAGAAAAATGTTTTGTTAAAAGAAAAATTTCGCAACAAACCTAGTTTCATTTCGGCAGTCAAATTTTTGTGTTTCGTGATACAAAATTAGTTTTCTCGTTACTAATTTGCAGCAATAAACAAATATTGAGTAAAACCTGTTTTTTTTTTTTTTTTTTTAAATTTTTACTAGTGTTCTTATAGACTTCAGACAGCCTATGCATGCCCATGTGGATGTATGGGTTGTCTTCTGAAAATATAATTTATTAGTGTTTAGTATTCACAACAAAATTCATATGGTAGCTCTTATTAAAACAGTTCTTATATTTCGACCACTGTTTTATTTGATAACCCCCCCCCCCCCCCCCAAAAGTGTTTAATTAAAAATATTTTGTTATTTTAAAGGAATTATATTTCTCTGTGTACTTTTGTGATTGGAGATATGCTTCTTCGCGGAATTATATAAAATATTCTTGCTTCTTTTTCACGTGACAGGCCGTCGCGATCATACCCAACTTTCATTCTGAAATTTTCATTTTCTTCAATTATCCCCATGCCCCAGTTTCACCGGAAGGCCTGCCTGTGCCAAAGGGAAGATTATTTTTTTGGTTATTTACTAAAATCGGTTTAAGTTAGAAGGCGTGAGGTAGATTTTTACTGCAAATGTGTACTGTAAAACGCGTCATTTGAACGGTGTTGTGCGTTGTTAATGCATGGTAACCAATCAATTGCCATTTATGTGAACCGTGTTAACATTAGGTCACCATCCTTGTGATGAACTCGAGTAAAGACATCAATATTTGTTCGTTCAGAATGTTCTGCGTTATTTTAAACGTTTTTTCAAATATATATATATATATATATATATATATATATATATATATATATATATATATATCAAAGCTATTGACTTCTCCTTAGGGAACCGGAGCTTACAGATGAAAAGAAGGATCAACACAACGGCAAACATTTTCATTTATTTGTACATCAGACGTTTCGACAAATCTTTTGTCATCATCAGTGAGTTAAGTCTTAAAACCTTAAAACAAAATTGAAAAGTGAAAGTTACATCAATACAATATTAAGACCATTAAAATTAAAACCTTAAAGCAAAATGAAAATTGCATCAATACAAAATTAAAAACATTTAAATTTCATCACTATAAAAACTAAAATTAAATTAAATTTCATCACTATAAAACTAAAATTAAATTACCTCAATAGGTAAATACACAATGTTTACATCCACCTCCATACTTGGCAAAGTCTAAGAGAACACTAGGTGGTCAGAGGATTAGAAAGGGTATATCTGTGAAACACGGTTGGTTGTCAAAAGAGTCGTAATTTGTAGGATGAGCTATTATTATTAAGGGAGGGTTTGTTTCTATAGATGTACAAAGATTCTAAAATTCGGAGTTCTGTAAGGTTATTGGATCTAGTTAAAATTTCAAACTGAGTTTTGTGAAGGGGATGGTCGTTTTCATCACTGTGGTTTCTAATTGCGGATTGTGGAGGGCTACTGAGGGGACGGTTGGTACGGACTGACAAGCCCAAATGTTGAGAAAGGCGCACCTCCAGTTGGAGTTGAGTGCTGCCAATATACGCAGCCTTACAGCTGTCGCACGTGTATTTGTAAACAACATTGGGGCATACAGTTTTGGGGAATTCATCTTTGAACTTTAAAAAATTTGATAATTTAAGTGGGTTGACGAAGGCGAATCTAAAATTTATTTGGGGATAACTAGACTTGAGTAGTTTGGACAATTCACCTCGAATACGCAATGATAAATAACCATAAAAAGGTAATTTAATATATCTGGTTTCTTTTTGTACTGTAGTTACGGGGAGTTTAGTATCAAAAGTGTTATTTAAAAATTTCTTTAATTGGTTATCGAATAGATGAGAAGGGTAGTAATTGTTAATAAAGTACTGTTTTAAAAATTTAAATTCTTCGTTTAACGAAAAGTAATCCGAACAAATACGGTAACTTCTTGTTAATAATGTTACTATAGCACTAATCTTATATTTATAAAACATACAACTTAAATAATTGGTTCCCAAGCCAGTAAAAGTTTGTTTCCGAAATAGTGAAGTATGGAACTTATTATGGGCCCGTTTAACTAAGACATCCAGGAAAGGTAAACTATTATTTGTTTCGTTTTCACACGTGTACTTAATATTACTATGTTGTTTATTAAGATAATCAAGAAAAAGTTTTACGTGTGAAGGATGGTTAAATATTAAGAAAGTGTCATCCACGTATCTTCTGTAATATATGGGTTTAAAACTACTAGGACAATTTTTCAACCAAATTTCTTCGTAATGGCAAAGAAATGCATTTGCTAGTGTTGGGCTTAACGGGGAACCCATAGCTACCCCATCAATTTGGCTGTAAAGGTTGCTATTAAATAAGAAAAGATTATCAAAACACACTATTTCGAGAAGGTTTTTAAATTGAGTCTGAGTGAGGCCATTAATAAGAGTATTATCAGTAGTGAATAACTTATTTAGTATGATATTTAATGTTTCTTTTAACGGGACATTAGTAAACAATGATGAGACATCAAAACTGGCCATAGTAAGAGAATCGGCATGATTGATCTCTTTTATCTCTTTAGCAAAATCAAACGAGTTGTTAATAGAATAATCATTAAAGGTGAGTTTTGAAAGCAAGGGAACGAAGAATTTGGCTAAGTTATAATTGAATGTACCACATGCCGAAAGAATAGGTCTTAGTGGGAAATTTGGCTTGTGGACTTTAGGTAAACCATATAGAATTCCTGGATTAGAACCAGAAGCAAATAAAAAATTGTATGTATTGTCAGCAATAATATTACTATTTTTTAATTTACGCAAACACCTATTAAGTTTATCTTCGAGTTTTAGTAATTTAGACAGAACATTCTCTTTTACCCTTTTAAATTTAGACGTATCCGACAAAATTGTCTCCATTCTATTTATGTAAACTGTTGAATCAATCAGCACTACTCCTTTACCCTTATCCGGTTTTGTAATGATGACAGAGTTATCCTTTTTCAAATTATTAAGAATTTTAAAATCTTGCTTATTAAAGAGGGGAGAAAACACCTTATGGGGTTTAAAATTGTAAAAATTCTTAAAAGAGATGCTCTCCACTTGTTTTACCAAGTTATGAAACGAGAAATTTTGTTTTAAGGTTTTAAGACTTAACTCACTGATGATGACAAAAGATTTGTCGAAACGTCTGATGTACAAATAAATGAAAATGTTTGCCGTTGTGTTGATCCTTCTTTTCATCTGTAAGCTCCGGTTCCCTAAGGAGAAGTCAATAGCTTTGATATTAACCCAGAGATATGGCCGATCGACATTGAACTATTACAGACAATGTGAAAGAGTCTATTTGAAACTGAACAAGGCTATCTGTGATGAGAGTTTCTTGTCTAAGTGCAAAAGTTATAATATTGTGCCTAATTTCCTTAGATTTAAACTTTATAATAAACGCCTCCATAACTCCAAACTATATAAATCATGGCTACATAAATTATTAAATTTGGAGCTTCAATCGAAAACTAAAACAGTGAGTTTTCTCAAGCTGAAATATAAAAATTCTCTGTTTGGTCTAAAATCTAGGGTGTCTTATATTGATTATCATTGTTTAGTTACTAAATTTCAAACTTGCTGTGATAAAACTGTCAACAGACATAAAAGGATACATGCTGCCAAATTGGAAAAATTGGGAATCACTCAGTCGTTTTTTAATAATCCAGATAATTTTATTTGTAATTTCTCTAATAAAGTTTTAAGTATTAGAGAGAAAGAAATATTGTCGTTAGGCTTAAATTTTGATCTACCTCATTATAAACTAAATTTTTATAAATTTTTCTCTGGCTTTGAAAATCTTCTCATGAATATTAAGAATTGTGAGATCCGACCAAATTTCTCGTTTCATAACTTGGTAAAACAAGTGGAGAGCATCTCTTTTAAGAATTTTTACAATTTTAAACCCCATAAGGTGTTTTCTCCCCTCTTTAATAAGCAAGATTTTAAAATTCTTAATAATTTGAAAAAGGATAACTCTGTCATCATTACAAAACCGGATAAGGGTAAAGGAGTAGTGCTGATTGATTCAACAGTTTACATAAATAGAATGGAGACAATTTTGTCGGATACGTCTAAATTTAAAAGGGTAAAAGAGAATGTTCTGTCTAAATTACTAAAACTCGAAGATAAACTTAATAGGTGTTTGCGTAAATTAAAAAATAGTAATATTATTGCTGACAATACATACAATTTTTTATTTGCTTCTGGTTCTAATCCAGGAATTCTATATGGTTTACCTAAAGTCCACAAGCCAAATTTCCCACTAAGACCTATTCTTTCGGCATGTGGTACATTCAATTATAACTTAGCCAAATTCTTCGTTCCCTTGCTTTCAAAACTCACCTTTAATGATTATTCTATTAACAACTCGTTTGATTTTGCTAAAGAGATAAAAGAGATCAATCATGCCGATTCTCTTACTATGGCCAGTTTTGATGTCTCATCATTGTTTACTAATGTCCCGTTAAAAGAAACATTAAATATCATACTAAATAAGTTATTCACTACTGATAATACTCTTATTAATGGCCTCACTCAGACTCAATTTAAAAACCTTCTCGAATAGTGTGTTGGATAATCTTTTCTTATTTAATAGCAACCTTTACAGCCAAATTGATGGGGTAGCTATGGGTTCCCCGTTAAGCCCAACACTAGCAAATGCATTTCTTTGCCATTACGAAAAATTGGTTGAAAATTGTCCTAGTAGTTTTAACCCATATATTACAGAAGATACGTGGATGACACTTTCTTAATTTAACCAGCCTTCACACGTGAAACTTTTCTTGATTATCTTAATAAACAACATAGTAATATTAAGTACACGTGTGAAAACGAACAAATAATAGTTTACCTTTCCTGGATGTTTTAGTTAACGGGCCCATAATAAGTTCCATACTTCACTATTTCGGAAACAAACTTTTACTGGCTTGGAACCAATTATTTAAGTTGTATGTTTTATAAATATAAGATTATGCTATAGTACATTATTAACAAGTTTACCGTATTTGTTCGGATTACTTTTCGTTAAACGAAGATTTAAATTTTTAAAACAGTACTTTATTAACAATTACTACCCTTCTCATCTATTCGATAACCAATTAAAGAAATTTTTAAATAACACTTTGATACTAACTCCCCGTAACTACCAGTACAAAAAGAAACCAGATATATTAAATTACCTTTTTAGGTTATTTATCATTGCGTATTCGAGGTGAATTGTCCAAACTACTCAAGTCTAGTTATCCCCAAATAAATTTTAGATTCGCCTTCGTCACCCACTTAAATTATCAAATTTTTTAAGTTCAAAGATGAATTCCCCAAAACTGTATGCCCCAATGTTGTTTACAAATACACGTGCGACAGCTGTAAGGCTGCGTATATTGGCAGCACTCAACTCCAACTGGAGGTGCGCCTTTCTCAACATTTGGGCTTGTCAGTCCGTACCAACCGTCCCTCAGTAGCCCTCCACAATCCGCAATTAGAAACCACAGTGATGAAAACGACCATCCCCTTCACAAAACTCAGTTTGAAATTTAACTAGATCCAATAACCTTACAGAACTCCGAATTTTAGAATCTTTGTACATCTATAGAAACAAACCCTCCCTTAATAATAATAGCTCATCCTACAAATTACGACTCTTTTGACAACCAACCGTGTTTCACAGATATACCCTTCCTAATCCTCTGACCACCTAGTGTTCACTTAGACTTTGCCAAGTATGGAGGTGGATGTAAACATTGTGTATTTACCTATTGAGGTAATTTAATTTTAGTTTTATAGTGATGAAATTTAATTTAATTTTAGTTTTTATAGTGATGAAATTTAAATGTTTTTAATTTTGTAATTGATGCATTTTCATTTTGCTTTAAGGTTTTAATTTTAATGGTCTTAAATTGTATTGATGTAACTTTCACTTTTCAATTTTGTTTTAAGGTTTTAAGACTTAACTCACTGATGATGACAAAAGATTTGTCGAAACGTCTGATGTACAAATAAATGAAAATGTTTGCCGTTGTGTTGATCCTTCTTTTCATATATATATATATATATATATATATATATATATATATAATATTATATTATATATATATATATATATATAATGCTTTTAATAAAAATTAGAGGTCGTTAATGAAAAAAATTTGAGTCCTTGTCTAAAATTGACCTTAAGTTAATCCTTCTTGCTTCTTACATCATCCCAAATCCCCTAATCACCTCCAAGCACGCCAGGCACGAGAAGGTCAAAGTTCATTTGCGGTATCGTATTACTTCTGTAATTCCAAAGCGGCTTTACAGTTCTGATGCCGTCCAAACCTTGACGAAACCACAACTCTGCCGTGAGTTTTCTTTTCCACTGTTTAGTGAAAATAAGTTAGAGGAGAAAAATTAATGCCAATAGAATCTACGGGGTTGAAATTAAGTGCTTAGAATCCACTTACTATTTACAGTACATATCAAATAAATACTCAGATTCAGAAACCCTTAAAAGGACGACTGGAATTTTTGCTAGTTACTATTATAATAAAAAATTCAGAAACTATATATATATATATATATATATATATATATATATATATAAAGCCTGTATACTGTAACTCGGACTAATTGGGGTGGAGGTAGTCCGAGAAATAGAGGATTCGTCTTATAGAGGTAAAAATGAAAGTAATGTAGAAAAAAAACCCTATTTTAAAGTGCATAATCAAGAAAGTGTACTAAAACAATGTTCTGAGGGGAAATATTATATATAACTGAGAGTGTGGGACTGTGGGTGGATAAACAAGTGGTAGCTTGTGAGGGTATCACGTGATGGCGTAAGTTCGCCGCGTTGCTAGGTATCGGAGTGTATCACGTGGTTTCCTCGGACTTTACCTATACAACTCGGACAAATTCCGAGTAAGACAGGGTTTTTCCGAGGAATATTTTTCCGGCTCATAGAGGATTCCGGCTTATGCAGAGTCCGAGTTATATAGATTTTAATATATATATAGACTATATATATATTATATACACACACCTTTGGTTAGCTTCCGCCCGAATTGTTCATTCTGACGAAGGTCAAGCTTTTCACTCCACCCTAGACCTACAGTTTAACGTGGAATCCGAACCACGCCCCACCAGCAGCCCAGCGTCTTAACCACTAGGCCACCCAGGGTATCCATTTATCTACCAACCACTTTCTTTATTATGTGGAAGGATGAACAGCTGGGTTTTGCTGCGCGCCGGCTGCCGTCACCGGGTCTCGAACCCGGGGCCGATGGATTCGTAGTCAGCGACGCTAACCACTACACCACCGAGGCGCATATATATATATATATATATATGTTACGCCCAAACATCGAAATCGCTCAGTGAGAGAAAAAAAACAGCCACAACGCGTTGTGGATGCACCTCAGTGACCACACACCAATGTTAGATATTTTTCCGCTTCATGGCTACACAATAAAAGAAAGTGGTTGGTAGATAAATGGGTACCCTAGGTGGCCTAGTGGTTAAGACGCTGGGCTGCTGATGCGGCGTGGTTCGGATTCCACGTTAAACTGTAGGTCTAAGGTGGAGTGAAAAGCTTAACCTTCGTCAGAATGAACAATTCAGGCGGAAGGTAACCAAAGGTTATATATATATATATATATATCCCCGCAAGGGGTTCTAAGCTCGTGCTCTCGAGTGCTCTTTGTGCTCGTTTGTATGTGCTTGTTCCTGGAGGTTTCACGTGCGCCCTCCCGGCCCTAGCACCCAAGGATGATGGGGCTCGACCCTGCAGTCCTTGTCATCTTTGGTCTTTTTCCACTTCGACTGTCCCCTCCACCCTTTCTTTTTCCTCTGTCTTTCCTCTCACTTTTTCTTTGTTTTTCCACCGAGATATGCCCTTTTAAATAGAGGCGAATCGGTTCTTCCTGAACTTAAAATATATATATATATATATATATACACTTCTTAACTGAAATATTTTTATTAGGACTATTCTACACTATTTTATTTGAGAAGACTTTATTCCCCAACACCGTTCGATCGCAAACACAATACTGCGTCTAATAATGATTGCGAAAGAGAATTTCTTTGCGGGTTCAGAATGAAGCTTAGAGCGGAGAACAATCTTTCAACGCTAACTTGTGTGCACGGAGTAGAAAATGTTACCAAGGCTGCCTGTTTTAATTCTCCTCCCATTTCCATCCACCATTTCATGGGATCTTGATGGATCAGTTTCCCAGCCGAATCTCTCTTTTTCGCGAGGCGAGGACATTTTTCAAACTGTATCACACCTGCATCAAACTTCGCACTCAGTGACACAGTTTGAATTCGTCCTTCTTCTGGAGAAGTCTTTCCTTTTGTCGCAATTCTTTTTCAACTCACAAACAAACAATAAAATATATTAGGATTAGGCTATTCTTCCGTCACCGTTAACTCTCCACTTCCAGTGAGTCATTTGGAGGGTGGAGTGAAAATTCAATACATTGTTGCCAAATCTAAAGGCGCACACATAAGTTTTGTAAACTAAAAACCCGGCTGTGCGGGTCCTTCACTTTCGGGTCGGGTCTGGGTCTGGGTCTGGGTCAATTTTAAAATTCACTTTCAGGTCCGGGTCTTTTTTCTAATTCACTATCGGGTCCGAGTCTCATCTCACTTTCGGGTTAAACCCGGGTCTGGGTCTGGGTCCGGGTCCGACCTGCCAGCCCTGATATATATACTGTACGAGTGAACGTTTTAACAGCTACCGAAAGACTCAGTACTTGTGTGAGTCTTCATGTCTATGCATACGCGGATATGTAGGGAAGGTGTGGGCAGAGTCTCGGTCTGGCGGGCGCACTCATTCAGTGTGCAGAGAGCGTGGGAGGCACTACTGTCTCTTCGGTTTGGCGAATTTTGTTATTTTCAGAACTCGGCGCTCCAGGATGTCGCAATTTGAGGAGCGAGCGAATATTAAGTTTTGTGTACCACTGGGCAAGACATTCTCACAAACTTACGACATGATCATAGAAGCCTACGGGGACGAGGCCATGTGTCGGAGTGCAGTGTACAAATGGTTTAAGTGTTACAAGGACGACTGACAATCAATGGAGGATGACCCGCTGGAGGGAAGGCCAGCGGTAGCTCGTAATGAGGAGACCATTGCCCGTGTTTGCGAGATCATCCGACAGGACTGTAGACGAACTATTCACGAAGTCGCCGAAGTCGTTCGTGTCACATGACACGTGCCATCAAATTCTGCACAATGACCTTAACGTGTATTGTGTGTGTGGTCACATCGTCTCACGAAATCTCACAGAGAATCAGCGTGAAGAACTCCCTCATTATCAGAGACATAATTGACAGAGCGATAGTGATCCAGGTATTTTGAACAGGGTTATTATGGGCGGTGAAACGTGGTGCTACCTTTTCGATCCACAATCCAAACGTCAAGCCTCGTACTGGAAGGTACCTTCATCACCCATAAAGCAACCGTTTCGTGCAGACCGCTCAAAATGGAAGGTGATGCTGAAGGTGTTCTTCGATAACCAGGGCGTCGTTCACATAAGTTCATACCAGAAGGCGTAACGTCAACCAAACCATGTACAGAGACATCTTTCGCCGTCTGCGAGAAGCTATCCGCCGTAAACACCCGCATCTTTGGGAATCTGGAAACTGGTTGCTCCACCATGACAATGAATGCACCAGCTCATCGGTCTCATTTGGTACAGGAGTATCTGATTTAGAATGCCATCACTGTAGTTCCACAACCTCCCTACTCTCCAGATCTCGCCCCTGCCGACTACTACCTGTTCCCAAGAATGAAAGCTCTCTTGAAGGGACGCAGGTTCCACTCAGCAGATGAGGTGAAAGAGGCTACGACGGCGGCACTTAAGGAGGTCGGAGGAAAAGGCCTGCAGTCGTGCTTCCAACAGTAGTACTGCCGCTGGCAGAAATGTGTGACAGCAGAAGGGAACTACTTCGAAGGCAGTGTGCATTAAACACGCCGTGATGACAGGTATGGCTGACAAGCAGACTCTCGTATATATATATATATATAATATATATATATATATATATATATATATACAGTAATACCTCGCTTTACGACGCCTCGCTTTACGATACCCCGGGTTTACGAATTTTATTTTAAACGAAATAAAAAATAAATAAAGTTAAAAAAAAACAATATTAAACGTCAAAAATAAATCGTACACGTCAAAAATAAGTACATATCGTTCGTGCGTGCGTTTGTTCACTCTGGCGGAGCATTTTTATCTGAAAAGAAAAAACCTTTAAAACAAACCACTTTGGATGCATTTTTCAAGAGTCCTCCATCCACGACTGCATCTACAAGTGCGTCTGAAGGTGCTTCTACGAGTCAAATAAAAATTAAACTTTCTGTGTGTCTTTTTACCTATATCTTTGCTTTGTTTTTCATTTCATTAAACCATTGCTGCATAAATTATCGTTTTATTACCTTTTCTTGCGATTTTTTTTAATAAATTTGTTCCAAGAACGTATCCCTTAATATAACATTAAGCCTATGGGAAATAATGCCTCGCTTTACGATGCCTCACTTTACGATTGGACGCTGGGAACGCAATAATTCGTAAAGCGAGGTATGCCTGTATATATATATATATATATATATATATATATATATATATATATATATATATATGTATATATGCGCCGCTTTACGATACCCCGGGTTTACGAATTTTATTTTAAACGAAATAAAAATAAATAAAGTTAAAAAAAACAATATTAAACGTCAAAAATAAATCGTACACGTCAAAAATAAGTACATATCGTTCGTGCGTGCGTTTGTTCACTCTGGCGGAGCATTTTTATCTGAAAAGAAAAAACCTTTAAAACAAACCACTTTGGATGCATTTTTCAAGAGTCCTCCATCCACGACTGCATCTACAAGTGCGTCTGAAGGTGCTTCTACGAGTGAGTCAAATAAAAATTAAACTTTCTGTGTCTTTTTACCTATATCTTTGCTTTGTTTTTCATTTCATTAAACCATTGCTGCATAAATTATAGTTTTATTACCTTTTCTTGCGATTTTTTTTAATAAATTTGTTCCAAGAACGTATCCCTTAATATAACATTAAGCCTATGGGAAATAATGCCTCGCTTTACGATGCCTCACTTTACGATTGGACGCTGGGAACGCAATAATTCGTAAAGCGAGGTATGCCTGTATATATATATATATATATATATATATATATATATATATATATATGCGCCACTTTGCAAATCTCTTGCCATTTAAATTTGATTGCAGTATTTCTTGTGACTAAAACTTTGACCTTTCTGATGGATTTTGAAGACAACACTATACAGGGTGTTTCAGGAGGAAAGGTCAATACTTTGGGAGGTGATAGTATCGGTCATTGTGAGAAAAAAAGATCATATGACCATGTGTCTAATTCTGAATGGTTACGGAGATAGAGCTGTTTGAATCTACAAATACAAAAGCATTGTTAATGGTAATCAAGAAAGAGAAACCAATTACTGTTTCTAACATTTAATGTTTAAACATTGGCATTTTGAATGGTAGCAGATACAGAAATCATAAATTTGTTACAATGCATTTTGCAACTCGTGTGCGAAGATCGCGTGTTGTTCGTCTGAGTTGATCTTGACGTTCCTTTATGCGGGCAGCAGCATCCAAAATGCGCGCGAGCAATTCGTCTCGTGTATTCACCTTTCTTTTGTAAACTTGACTTTTCATCCACCCCACAAACAATAATCTAACGGAGAGAGGTCTGGAGACCTTGGTGGCCATTAAATGGGACCACCGCGGCCGATCCATTGACCAGAGAAAGTTTGATTTAGGTATTGCATCACCAGACGGGTAGAATGTGGAGGAGCTCCGTCATGCTGAAAGTACATACCAGCGCGTGTAGCCAAACATCCTCCAATAGTTCTGGCAATTCATTTTTCATAAATTCTAGGTAACTTTGTCCTGTAAGACGATTCTCTAAAGTAACAGGGCCAATCAGCTGATCATCGATGATACCGCACCACACATTGGCAGAGAAGCGATGTTGAAAATTTGTTTCCACAGTGACATTTGGATTTTCGTCTGACCACCGATGAGAGTTACGAGTGTTGTTGATACCGTCACGGGTGAAAGTAGCTTCATCGATGAACAGTATTAATCGAAGCAATCGGCGATTAGCATTTACCCAATGACAAAATTCCGGTCGCATGGCAGCGTCTCCTGGTTGAAGGTGTTGTACACGCTGTACATGATATGGATGCAAGCCTTTCTCACGTAATGTTCGCCATACTCTCGTGTGTGGTACACCGAGACGTGTAGAAATTCTTCGTGAGCTAGTAGTAGGACTACGCTCTACCAACTGAAGAATGTTTACCACTTCATCCACATCTTGTTGACCTTCACGTTCAGATGAAACATGAGCGCTGGGAAGTGTACCAATCTCACGCAGTGTTGAAAACCCTGATAAATACTCTTCGATCCGGAATTCTGCGGTTCGGAAACCGTCGACGGTATTCTGCAACAGCAGCTGTTGCACTTCCATCGCAAAAACCGTAGACATACACCATATCTGCATATTCGGCATGTGTGAAGGTGTGTGGCGTTCTTAACACTGCTTCAAACACCAAACAATGTCACTCACAACAGTCAGCTGTCGGTTGGCTTATGTTACATGCTTACATTACAGCTTACATGGTTCAAGGTTATAGGGGAGGGAAGGGGGAGGAAGAGCTGCGCGCGCATCAGATTCAAACAGCTCTATCTCTGTAACCATTCAGAATTAAGACACATGTTCATATGAACTTTTTTTCTCACAATGACCGATACTATCACCTCCCGAAGTATTAACCTTTCCTCCTGAAACACCCTGTATATATTACATTTGGAGAGTGCAGACATCACTTTCCAAATGTTATTATTTTTCTTTTTCCACTTTCCAATATCATCCGCCCATAATTGCTCACAAAATGAAAAACAATTCATTTTATAAATTATCGTACATCAATTCTAATCTTGTGATTTTTAGTGAATTTTCTGAATACGTTTATCTTACACACACACACACCGCGCGCGCGTGCATCTCTGCCTTAGCGAGGTATCGACTCTAGAAAACCCATATATCTAAAAAATAATGAACCAAACCTAATTTAACGCAATTTGGACGCAGTTGAGGGCTCGAACGGTGTTTCTTCTGTTAGGTCATTAAATAGTGAAGCATTTGTTAATCTACCTTAACGTAACCCAACCTTACGTAATCTGGAGTAACATATTCTTTTTTCCGACAATAACACTTTCTAGATTGATTATATATATATACAGGGTGGGCCGTAAGTTTCCATACATAGGAAAATTTAAACGTTTGTTTTTATGTTTCAGATACCCTAAGAATATGCGTTTGACGAAAGAGCAACGAATTGAAATCATACTGATGGCTGGGTCGGGAAGCAGTCGCATGGTTGCAATGAACTTTAACAGACAACATGGAACGAACATCACACACGACACTGTGGCAAAACTTATTAACAAGTTTCAGAAAACTGGAAATGTTGCAGATCAACAGCGAAGTGGTCCAAGACGTACAGCCACCGATGAAGACACAACAGCTACGATACTTACAGCGCTTACACGGAGTCCAGAAAAAGTACACGACGGTTGTCTGCAGAAAGTGGTGTCAGCAGATCGAGTATCAGGCGCATTTTGAAAGCAAACAAATGGCATCCATACAAATTGCATATGGCACAGCATTTGAGTGAAGACGACCCGGATAGACGGATGGAATTCTGTGAATGGGCATTAACCAAAGTGAACGAGGATGCAAACTTTTCAACTAAGATCTTGTTTACTGATGAAGCAAATTTTTACGTCAATGGAGAGGTTAATCGGCAAAACATACGTTATTGGAGTAATGCTAACCCTAACTGGCTGAGTCCGACGAAGATGCAAGGTGCCGGTAAAGTGATGGTGTGGGCCGGGATATGGGGTGACAGAATTATTGGACCAATTTTTGTCAGTGGAAATCTTAATGCCGAAAGGTATCTTAACATGTTGCAAGAAGAGATTTCCCATCCCTGCTAAACGAGGAAGGTAACTTCCCAGTTTACTTCCAGCAAGATGGAGCTCCACCTCATTATGGTCTTCACGTGCGTCGGTATTTGGATCAGCAGCAGTTTCCGGATGCTTGGGTTGGTCGGCGTGGTCCTGTGGAGTGGCCTCCCAGATCCCCAGATCTCACCCCCCTTGATTTCTATCTTTGGGGGCACTTGAAGGCCATGGTGTATCAGGAAAAGATACGAGACATAAATCATCTAAAGGAACGTATCACCAACGCCATTACAAGCATAACGTCAACTGTGCTAATGCGTGTTCATCAACAGTGGGGAACACGTATTGAAATGTGTTTTCAAAACAATGGCAACCATGTAGAGCATATTATATAAATAAAAATGGTTGTCCATAAAAAAATGTTTATTTTTCCTATGTATGGAAAAAATGAGGTTACCTCATTTTTTCATTTGTTTCGTTCTTTCTCTCTCGTCTTGCGCGGAATATCTCCTATACAAGCGTCGTTCTTTACGTTATTTATACTGCGTGTTCTTTGCAGTTGAATGTATATAATGTTACGGCATGCGGGAGGTGCCCCCTTGGGGCATTGGTTTCTGCGAGTATGTAGAAGAATTACGGCATTTGGAAGAGTGAGGCCATGGTGTAATGGTATCGCATCTGACCGGCAATCGGAAGATCCCGGGTGGTTACCTCATTTTTTCATTTGTTTCGTTTTTTCTCTCTCGTCTTGCGCGGAATATCTCCTATACAAGCGTCGTTCTTTACGTTATTTACTTATTTATACTGCGTGTTCTTTGCAGTTGAATGTGTGTATATATATATATATATATATATATAAAATTTCCTAGCTACAACGGCACAAAATGCCATCGTACGTTTGGCAGTACAATGCTGCGTTCTTCATCTGATAAATAGAGTGCGTAGAAAATATGCGCAGCATTATTCTTCTCCGACAGGGGAGGGGCCGGGAGACGAAAAAGTCGGTTAGTTTTGATTGTTGAGTTGTCGGTATGTTCGTTGTATCTGTTATTATAGATAGATTTAAGACTGCATTAGTTACATTCTTCGCTTTCGTAATCATTTGGTAAAGTTCATTTGATTGTATAGTTAATAATTATCCTTGAAGGTAGACCCTGGCTATTTCAAATTTTGGATTTGTTGTTATTAATTTCAACCTTGATATTATTGTATTTGCTATTCCTACATTAGGGCGGGACTGTATTTGCTGGTCCTACATTTGGATGGGACCGCTTATTTCTTTAGGAAAATTCTCTTCTGGTGAGTTGGCCCACGTTGTCTGGAGTTGTCTTAGCTCACATTGGAGAAACTGCAGATATCGCTGCCTACTCATCACGAGAGAATAATTATAGGAATAATTAGCACTTGTTTGTAAATATCAGTAATTAGTTGATTTTTTTTTTTTTTTTTTTTTTCTTCGAGTTAACCTTTTTGGACCTTTTTCCAGTTTGTGTACTGTTTTTCATAAATTTATTTTTGAGAATATTTTGTTAAAACTAACGAAAATATCACGACTTAACCTAACCAATTATCAAGGGCGTACAGTTGATCTATTATTAATTTTAACATTGTTTGTTTCTGGAATAGTATTTACTATTTACTAATAGATCAACTGTACGCTCTTGATAATTGGTTAGGTTAAGTCGTGATATTTTCGTTAGTTTTAACAAAAATATTCTCAAAAATAAATTATATGAAAAACGGTACACAAACTGGAAAAGGTCCGCCTTTTTAGGTATTTTTTATGAATTTTTGTTTAGTATAGATTATAAACTAAACTTAGATTGTCTAAATTTTTAATTTAGTGGATTATGGGACCGGGATAGTCCGAACCATATCCTCCCTGTAAATTTTCCACAACTTCATTTGTCATTTATCACACATTCAACTTCACTTATGCCGTTGTCGTTCGTGCGCGCACGTGTGCGTGTGCATTTTAAATTAATTCAATTTAATCCTCTGTGGCTGAACTCTTCCCCCTTATTAAAAAGATTGTTAGTTTTTACTGTTCCTCCGATGAAATCCCCGCCATACGAGAATCGAAGGTCAGCCATCCTTACAGTGAGATCCGCTAATAATCTTTAAGGCAGGGGTGGCGAGACTTTACTGAGATGGGATCTACTTTTTCCAAAGTTCTCCATATACGATCCACCAGCCCAGTTATATATATATATATATATATATACCCCCTCGATTAGGTACTCCGGCTTGCCGGGCCGAGGGGGCTCGTACACCTCGTGGGTTGTTGGGGTTTCCTCAACTCCTCGCGGGGTGTGTGGGCGAAGAGTTACCTAGTTGCGTTTTTTTTTTCCTTTTCTTTTTTCCTTTTCTTTCTTTTTGCTCCCCCTTTTTTTCCGTCTCTCCCGGAATTTCTTTTGTCTTGACTCGGTCTTGTGCCTCTGTTAATTGTAGTATCCCCCCCCTCTGTATTTTGCAGTCTTGGGGTCATCGGGTGCACCCGCCGGAGGGCATCGCTCCGTGGCTGAGCCGTGCTCTGGGGACGGTACGGGCGCCCGGACCGCTGCTGCGTCTGGATTGGGTCTTTGCTCGGCCCTTAACGGACAAATCTCCGTAGTGCCAATCTGCTGTTTTTAAAACGACAGTCAGGTTGGGGGGCGGGCTACCCGGGACGTTGGGCCTGCGCCTTGAAGGATGTAGCGGCGGATGGTGCATTGCCTTGGGTCCGAGGCTGTCTTTTTGTAAAGCTATTGTTTATGGGTTCAATTTCTAAACTTCAATCCCCCCTGTTGACGACTCTGGCCCGCCCTTGGATTTGGATAAGACTACTACTTCTGGTCGTTCAGCGGCCTCTGCCTCGGCTGGATTGACCTTCAAGCCGTATGGCCCCCTCTCGTCCTCTGCGGCGTCTGGCTCTCGTGGTGGCCGTAGGGCGGGGTCTTCGCGGCCCTTGTTCTCTCGCCCACTCCCGGTTACCGTTACACATGGACCTGTCCCGGCTGTTAATTTCTGTCCGGTGGACAGGTTCCTTGTTCTCCGCCCTTCCGTTGGCTCCCTTCCGGGCAACTCGGAACGGGTGTTTCAGCGCCTTAAGACGGTGGGGGTTCCCTGTCGTTATGATATCCGCCCTCTGAAGGATGGGTCTCTTCTTTTGAAGTCCCGTTCTTCGGGGGTGACTGAGTCCCTTCTACAGTTGCAGGATGTCTTGGGTTGCAGAGTTTCTGTGACTCCCCATCCGCATCGTCTGGTTTGACGAGCCCTCGAACATCTGGTTCTCCCCAGCCCCCCTCTGGTGGGGAGTCGGGGGTTTCGGCTGGGCCCGTCTCGTCGTCTCCCCCCCAGGGGAGCCCCCCTCTGAACTCCCTGTTCCACTCTCCACCTCGTTCTACTACGGGTGAAGCAGCTGCGGGGTCGGTGGCCCCTACCCCCCCGTTCGGGGTGAGTCGGGGAAGCCGATTCCGTCCCTGGTTGCGGACCGTTGAGTTTGCTGCTCAGCTTGGTCCGTGGCTATTTCTCTGTTTTCTCTGCCTCTTATAATGCCACTTCCCCTTATAGTTCCATTTTGCATTGGAACTGTAGGGGGCTTTTAGCTAACTGGGAGAACCTTGCTTCCCTGCTGAAGAGCGAGCGGCCTTCCTGTGTTTGTCTCCAGGAGACTATCCTGGCTGCGCGGGGACTCCCTCGTCTCTCTGGCTATGTTGGTTTTCCTTGCACCCTGATGAGCACACACGCCGGCGGGGTGCGGCGATTTATGTGCATCATTCGTTACCATCGCGAGGTGTGCCTCTTCGCACTTCCTTGCAGGCTGTGGCTGTGCGGCTATTTTTAGATCGCCAGTACACTTCCTGCTCGATTTATATTCCTCCTCATGACCCTCCTTCTCGCGACGCGGTTCGCGAGTTGGTGTTGCAACTACCTCGACCGTTTCTCCTCCTCGGGGACTTTAACAGTCGCGACCCGGCTTGGGGAGATGTCCGGTCGACTAATGTTGCTGGTATGTTGCTCTCCTTAATGGAGGAACTTTCCTTCGCGTGCCTCAATTCCGGTGAACCTACTTACTTCCACGAACCCACGGGTTCATTTACCTGTATTGATCTCTCCTTGGTGTCCCTCGATGCCTTACTCGATTTTTCGTGGAAGGTGTTGGGGGACTCTTATGGTAGTGATCATTACCCAGTCTGTCTTGAGACGGTCGGACCGCAGCCGGGTGTCTCGTCTCGACCGAGGTGGTGCCTTGCGCGGGCTGACTGGCCATCCTTCAGAGCTCGTTCCGTCATTACCCGTTCGGTTTTGAGCTTTGGCTCTTTGGATGAAAGCTTTGAGTTCTTCGAGCGGGTATTGATGGGCGTCGCGGAGGACTGTATCCCTCGATCTTCCGGTAACCCGCGGACGCGTAGCGGCCCGTGGTGGACTCCAGCATGTCACCGGGCGGTGTGCGAGAGGAAGAGGGCGTCGCGCCGCTTCCACCGCACCCGGCGCGCGGACCACTTGATTGAGATGCGGCGGGCGAAGGCTTTCGCCCGCCGGACTCTCAAGTTGGCCCGTCGGGCCTCTTGGCGTGCTTTTGTGTCCGGCATTTCCTCGTCTACCCCTTCTGCTACTGTGTGGCGGAAGGCACGTAGTATCGAGGGGAAGCCGGTCCCTGCTAGTCGCCCTGTCCTTCGGGATGGGGACGGCTTCCTTTCGGATCCTGCTGCTGTGGCCGATCGGCTGGCTGGGGCTTTTGCTGCGGTTTCCCGTTCGCCTTCAGCTGCGGATCGTCCTTTGTCGAATGTTACGTTCCCGCCGCCTGAGAACGAGCCCTATAACCATCTCTTTACGATGCGGGAACTTCGGGTTGCCTTGGCAACCCGTCGTTCTTCCGCCCCTGGCCCTGATGACATTCCGTATGACTTTCTTTGGAATCTGCACCGATGGCCCTACACTTCTTGCTGGATCTTTTCAACCGGGTGTGGGTTGAGGGGTCGTTCCCTTCCCGTTGGAGGGAGGCGATTGTGGTCCCGATACCTAAGCCGGGGAAGGATCCGGCGGAGGTGGCGGGCTATCGGCCTATTGCCTTGACGAGCTGCTTATGCAAGCTCCTTGAAAAGATGGTGGCCGTCCGATTCCTTTACACTGGAGTCGCTTGGGTTATACCCCCCGACCCAGTATGGCTTTCGTCGATTTCGGGGTACTCTGGACCCCTTCTCCTCCTTGGTCTTGATGTACGGGAGGCCTTTTCCCGCCGGAATCTTGTTCTGGCCGTCTTTTTTGATGTCCAAAAGGCCTATGACACGACCCGTCGGGGAGTTGTCATGGACCGTTTGAAGTCTATTGGTTTTGTAGGCTTTTTGCCCACATTTCTTCGTAACTTCCTCTGCCGTCGCACTTTCCGCGTCCGTAATGGGGCGGCCCTATCTGACCTGTATGTTCAGGAGGAGGGGGTGCCCCAGGGGTGTGTCTTAAGCGTCTCCTGCTTCAACCTGGTCATGTCTGCGCTACCGGGAGCCCTTCCGCCCTCGGTGCGATGTTCCATCTATGCCGACGATCTGGCTGTCTATGCCGCGGGGAAGAGTCCCCCCCTCGTGGAGAGGCAAGTCCAACTCGCGGTTAATCGGGTTGAACGCTGGGCGTCGTCGGTGGGCCTTACGCTGTCTTCCCCGAAGACTTCGTGTGTGGCCTTCCTTCCGCCGAGGAGACGGGGATCCGGCGCCGTCCCAACCTTTGATCTTACACTCGGGGGTCAGCCTCTGGCCCTCGTTCAGTCAGTGCGTTTCCTGGGTATGGTTTTCGACAGCCGTTTGAGCTGGGTTCCCCACCTTCGCCGGCTGCGCGAGTCTGCAAGACGTACCCTGGATTTGCTGGGACATCTGTCGCATACTACATGGGGCGCGGATAGGCGGACACTCCTCCGTTTGTACGTGTCCCTGGTACAGTCAAAATTAGATTATGGGAGTGTGGTGTATGGCTCCGCCTCCCGTACGGCCCTTCGGATACTGGATATCCGGTCCTCTCTAAAGGACTGCGCATGTCATCTGGCGCCTTCCGCTCCTCTCCGGTTGATAGTCTGCAGGTTGAGTGCGACATCCCTCCCTTGGGGGATCGGAGGTCGTTCCTCATTGCTAAGCACTATCTCCGCATCCTCCGTCTTCCCAACTCTCCTCTGTTCCAGGTGGTGGAGAGGGCGTTCTGCCGGGATGGGGGTTGGTATTTCACCGACACGGTGACCTCCCTCCTCGATGGTATGGGCACTCCTCCTCCATCCGTTATACCGGTCTCTTTCAAGGGTGTTGCACCTTGGGAGAGCACCCCTGTTGCGTGCTGTAGGGCGTTGCGCCCCGTTCGCAGGGCCGATTCTGACTCTGCCTTGCTTCGGTCTCTGTTCCTTCAGCATGCGGCGTGTCACTCTGCATGTGTTGCGGTCTTCACGGATGGCTCGAGGTCGTCGGGGGGCGTTGGGGCCGCGGCTGTTCCCCAGTCGTCTGCCCTTGCTCCCCGATGTACCCGTCTCACTGATGATGCTTCCGTTTTCACGGCGGAGCTCTATGCCATTCTGAGCGCTCTGGAGGTGGTGCGGGACGCCGCCGGACTTTTCGCCGCAAGGAATTTTCGCCGCCGCAAAAGAATTTTTAAAAAATAAAAAATAAGTTGACGATTGGTTAGGTTACGTCGTAATATTTTCGTTAGTTTTAACGCTTTATTTGATGGATTCATTTAAAAAAATGTCTCCTAAAGATCCTAGCGTAGTTTACGTTCTATTATGTACTTTTGCAACATATCCATATTCTTTTGCCTCCATTTTCTAATATTTCTTGATGAAGTTGCAATTGATGGCATTAGATAACAACCTGCATCATCTAGGCTTGCAGAAGCATCGGCAATTAGTGATCTTGCAGATAATTGGGAGTTAGTAGCAGTCGTTTTCATACTTGCTATTGTGGCGTACACTTTAGGCTTTGATGGGTTTGCAGAATGACTATGCTCACCAAATGTTTTGCAAATTACTATTTTCGCGTCACTTTCTAAAATTGTATGCACTCTTGCCTTGCAGTTTTTTATTTCACACTTCCAATACGATTTTTATAAAACTTTGACAGTATCTGCTATTGCATGTGCAGTATCACTTTAAACCATCAAAAATGGTTTTTAAAAACCTAAGGGTTCAAAACCTTTGAAGTACATGAAATCACTTATTTAAGAGAATGAATAAATGAAAATTTCCAAGTCATCCAAACCCGACGTATTAGAGAGTTCAGAAAATTTGGTAGGCTTATATTTATATATCTATACAAATTATATATTTTGCGGCGAAAATTCCTTGCGGCCAAAATTCCTACGGCGAAAATTCATGCGGCGAAAAGTCCTGCGGCGAAAATACCTAGATTGGGTGCGGGAGCATCCGGATGGGTCGTTTGTCATCTATTTGGATTCCCGCAGTGCCCTGGATGGCCTGGAGTGTTTTGACCCTGTGCACCCACTGGTCCGACGAATCCAGCTACCGTGCCATACCCTTGTCGCTTTCGGTGGCAAGGAGGTGGTATTTTGCTGGGTCCCAGCACATGTTAACGTGGCTGGTAATGAGGCTGCCGATCGAGCTGCCCGTTCCGCGTGCCGACTACAGGTTTCACCCGTGTCCCTCCCCTTTTCCGATTATATCTCTGGCTTCCGTAGGTTTTTGCGCTCCCGGTGGCAGAGTCGCTGGGATGGCGCTACAGATAACAAACTTTGCAAGATTAAACCCAAATTGGGATGTTGGGCCTCTTCCTTCCATCGGTCGCGCCATAAGGAGGTAGCTCTGGCCCGCCTCCGTATTGGCCACACCCACCTGACCCATGGCTATTTGATGGCCGGGGATCGGGTGCCCCGATGTCCCAATTGTAACGTTTTCCTTACAGTTGCCCACCTCCTGGTGGAGTGTCCGCTTTACTCTGCGCGCAGCGCAGAGTATTTTCCCTTTTTGGAGAGCGTCGGGCCTTCTGATAGGCTTGGCGCTATTCTATCTGAAGGTCCCTACTTTCGATAACCGGGTTGTTCTCCTTCCTCTTTCGCTCCCGACTTCTTTACCGGCTGTGACTCCGCTATGATCTTTCTGCTTCCCCCCCCCTCCTCCTCCTCCTCCCCGTCTATTGTTCATTTCCATTAGCTGTTCCTTAATTTTCGTCCTGTGTTCGCTCTGCTATCCACCTTTCTTTTGGATATATATATATATATATATATATATAATATATATATACTGTGTATATATACAGTGGTGGGCACCGTTAACCAAAAGTTAACTTCGATAACGATAATCCGTTAACCCCAATTTTAACTCCGATAACGATAATCCGATAATTTTACTACAAAGTTAACGGAAGTTAACGATAATCCGTTAACGATAACTATTTCTTTACTAACATTTAAAAAAAATCAAGGAAAAAAGCTTTAAAACCCATAGAAAATGTTTATTTATGCAAAATCCAACATAAATAGGTATTTAACTATTTTTATCAAGTTTTGCAACTTTTTTGCTTAATAACTTTTTTGAAGTTTAAAAGTTGTAGAGAATGCTTGGTAAGAGAGAACTGAAAGCTGTCTAGTTGACGATAATACAGAAGAACCTAAAAAAGTAAAATATCATCGTATAAAATATGTAACTAAACTAATAAAATATTAATTCAAACAAAATAGCAAAATTAATTCAAAATAATATTAATTATAATAATATTATAATATATAATATTACGTTATATAAATATTTTATTTTCCTTAACCTTTTTCTGTGAATTTTCAATAGAAGTAATTTTTCTCTATGTAATTATTTTATCTATGAATTATTTAGTCTATAAAATAAAAATACTTTTGTCCATAAATAATTTTGTCTATAAATATTTTGTCTATGTAATATACGCAATTGTTATTTAATTCGACGACAATATTACAATCAGTGAATAAAAACTATTATTCAAATTTTACATACTATATATACTTTTTTAGAGATTTACTAACGCAGTGTAAAAATACTTATTCATTAGTCATTACTATAATTAATTTTTCTCAACCGTACATTTACCATACGTATCTCCATACGTATTAATATATATATAATATTATAGGACTTTTACTAACGTTAAAAGAACCTTCTTACCTTCAATAAAAAGCGCACAACCTCCCCTTGCGAGATCTGGAAGCAGACTGAAGTTATGGCGGTTTGAATTCATTCGCGGAGCGGTGATCTTCCGTGAATGACTCCTCGCAGTTAACGTGTTAACGGACTTTAACAGACTAAATATCGAGTTATCGGAAGTTAACTGGTCCGATAACGATAAATGGAAATTACTTCCGTTAATAGTCCGTTAAAAAAATTAACTTCGTTAATTAACTGTTATCGGATTACGCTTTAGTGCCCAACACTGTATATATATATATACACACATAGAGAGAGAATAACCCAGAATAAAATTAAGTGAATATAAAAATATATTGCCAAATGCGCGCGCACATATATTTTTCATTAAATTTTAACCCCCAAACTTGTTAGAAATTAGATATACAGGAATAGGAAGAGCTTACTTTACTGGTGTGATGATTTGCACTGCATGGCATCAGCAAGCCATGTGTAATCCGGATTGTAGCTGCTGATTGCTAGCCTCAAACACGCATCCAAGTGATCATCTGTCAAAGTGGCTCGGTATTTTGATTTGATGATATTCATGTGAAAGAACGATGACTCACAAAGGTAGGTTGATCCAAAAAATGCTGTCCTTAAGTACATGGCACTTTCTGACATTCAGATATTTTTCTTCAAGTAGGAGGTGCCAAAAGTTTCTTTCTGAAGACCTGGATTTCATTTGAATGTCGTTTTGGAGTCAAAATTGGCTACAGTTCCGTATTGCCCCCTACATTTTTGTATTAAAAAATAGTTTCATATATATTTTATTAAAAAATTGGTGGTTTGTTAGTAAAAACAACATGGTTTTCTACTTCTGATAAAAATATTTAATATGGTGAGAAAATATGGTTGTAATAAATTTAAAAAGTGCACTTAACTTTTTATCCTTTACATTAGTCCTTATGACTCGGCTACCAGCAAGGTGGGCACATGTTATTACATTATCATTTGTATAATTTAGGTCTCGAGGGTACGGAGTGCGTAAAGATCACATTGATCGGTATAGGTTTTTTTGCGGCCAAACTACTTTATCCCCCACCAGTGCAACGATCGCACTGGTGGGAAATAAAGTAGTTTGGCCGCAAAAAAAAAAAAAACGCAAAATATGATTTTTTGAACATTAGGATTATAGGTTTTTTTTTTTATTTTGAATTTTTAATAGACTGTATCAAAATAATTTATAATCCTAATGTTCAATAAAATCAGATTTTGCGTGGGGGCAATACGGAACTAGCCCCTCAAAATTTCATTCTCGATTGCAGATATGTCCATATTGAATAATAAGACATCGTGTTTTTGAAGTTCCGCAGTTGGTGTCGCTGCAGCTGTGAGGATACCAGTTCTAGTTTGTTTAAAAGCATCACTGAGGTAATCATTTCAACAATAGTTTTGTTTTTACCTTGCAACTCTGTTTAGCTGATTTAAAAAAGCAGTGGTGTCAGTCAAAAAAGCTAAATCTAACAGCCACACTTTCTTTCATCTCTGTAACATGTTTCTTTTAACTTCAGAAGGTCTTTAATTTCAGGTAAGAGATCCCTAAACCTCAGCTAGAAGAAAAAGCAGAACACACTGATGTCAGGTGGCTAAGTACAGGTAAATTTCTGCAGAGACCGGAAGAGACGCCTTTGTAGACTTCTCGCCCGAATAGAACACACAATCTTATGGGAAATATCCATAACTTCTTTAATATTCAACATTTTACCACACTGCTTGTTGGTGAATTATGCAGTGGTAATTAAAGAAGTTTGGAAACCTTTTGTCACTTACACAGAGCGATGAACCCCATTGGAGCGGCCAGTCATAGCAGGTGATCCGTCAGTTATGCTCACAAGCTTGTGAAGTGAGAATTGTGTCTCGTTAAACTCGCTGAATGCATGAAAAATGTCCTCGCCTCGAGTTTTCCTTCTAAAAGGTAGGATTTTAAGTAGTTCTTCTTTGGCAGTCATATCTTTAAACACGATTCTAATAAAAATGCATAACTGATGTGTCGATCACATCTGTCGAGTCATCAAACTGAAGTGAAAGGAACACGCAGCCATGTATGTCTTCAGTTGTTCCACCAAATTCTCATCCATTACTTCACAACACCGCATCAGTGTTTCTGGATAGCTGAAGCTGGTTAATAGCAGACAATATTTCCGATTTATTACTGAAATTCTGAAACAACGACTCTGCTGCCTCTGTAAATGCTTCTTTGAATATTTTTCCATCCTGAAAAGGTTTCTTGTTTCGCAAGTACACGGCTCACCCGAAATGACGCAATCGTGCTAGGCCCTGTAAAGATAGACTGCTGAGCACTAAGTTGAGACTTAAGTTCATTGACTTTTCTCTTACGTAGTTCACTTTCAGCTGGGAAATCACTGAATAGTTTTAAAATGCCTCTAAATTCCCCTTTTTGACGAAACCGACACGTGCATGGCAAATTAAACACACATTTGGAATTTTTCATCGTAAAAAAATATGCCGTCTCCCACTCATTGTGAAAGCTAAGTTTTTTGTTTCTTGGCACTTGGTCCAGCACTCGTATTAGCAATTGGACTGGAGACTGACCTTCACTACCGATTATTCCAAATGACTGACCCGTCACTTAAGTGACACATGCTCATAACAGCTCAGCTTACCGTGGTATGAAATTTTGGCAGAAATTAAAGTTAGTGGTATCATTTTGTTACTAATTAAATATATCTCAGAATTATTAAAGTTAAACTTTATTTTTTGTTAAATGACTGTTAAACACAGATAAAACAAATAAAGGTTGCTTCTGATAATGGAGGTGATAATATAAAGAACACTATTTTTTGGTGGTAGCGGTCGGGTCGTGTGCTCGCTAGTATTGTGAAATGTAAGGTCTCTGTTGCTAGGCTGAGGTCATTCTGCGATCTACTAAAAATTGCTCTGCGATCGACGGTTTGGCCACCCCTGCTTTAAGGCATCCATGTATTAACCTGATTAAATATTTTAAATGTCCCTATAGAATAATAATAAGAATAATGTTCCCTTGTTTATATTGTGAGCCAAATCCGCTCGATAACATTATAAATTCAGACCTTGAAGGGGATAGTCAATACTTTGATAAGTGAGCGATGTTCAAGGTAAAAAACAAACAAAATAGTCTTTCGCTTAAGTATGAGCGACATAATAAAATGCTTATAACAAAACTTTACTTTATCTTCACTCAATAAACAGTGAAGCATCAAATATTTGATATTTTTCATCAAACGTTTCGTATTTCTGAAGATGTTTGGTTTTTATCTTGACATAAATGTGCTAAATAAGAAAAAGACCTACATTAAAGACTAAATAAAAGTCTGTTTCATGACTTATTAAATTCGTAAGAGCAGATCAACGCCCGAAAATTCGCTACTAACGTATATACCCTCTTCAGAAGTGTTCATTGAGTCAACAATGAACTCTTGAGGACGGTATAAATTTTGTATTTGTATCCTCTTATCACAATTTTTAAAATCTCATAAAGTATGGTACTTTTCAGTTATACCCCGCAATTTCTTCTTTCCCGGTTAGGTCAACTGTACGCCCTTGACAATTGGTTAGGTTAAGTCGTGATATTTTCGTTAAAACTAACGAATATTTTAACGAAAGTATCATAACCTAACCAGTTGTCAAAGGCATATAGTTGACCTAAATGGGAAAGAAGAAATTGCGGGGGTATAACGGAAAAGTAACTAAAGTATTATCTATAATCATCGATGCACTCAGTTTGAATAAATGTATGAAGGGTTAAACACCTTTCTATATACATCACTATCACGCCCATTTTAGGGTACGAGCAGCTCGCGGCAACAGTGCCAAGTAAATAGGAGGGTCAAAGTACTGACTATCGGATACATATAAAACTATTAACTACATGAAAGAAATTATACAATTAAAAATGTATACAAAAATAATGTTAAAAATATTTATAAGGAGAATTAAGTAATTAAAACGGGTAATTAACTGGCAAGAATACGGTATTCTAAGGAAAAAGTCGTGGCGCAATCAACGATACGCACTGTTTCCAGAATATTCCACCACCTTTCTGACAGTGTATGAATCTAATTTGTAAAGGTCAGGACAAATATTAAGAACATAATCAAAATTATCTTTGATCACACTCGATTCAATTATATATCTACTAACAATGGATTTACTAGAAATTAATTTGGAGGCATTTTTCCAGTCCATGGGATGGTTAGTACTTCTTACGTGAATGAAATGGCGTTAGATTCCTGGCCGGTTCTTATTCTGTTTGTGCTGCTTAATACGTAATTCTAGGGTCTTCCCAGTTTGACCAATGTAAAATTTATTACATAATGTGCATGGAATTTTATATACACAACCCCGTTCATTTAAAGGAGAGCTTTTAATCAATATATTCTTAATTACATCTAAATTTTTGAACGTGATATTTATGTAAAAGCCCTCAGTAGTTTCGGCAGTTCAAGGAAATTTTCATTAAATGGCAATGTTAAGACGTTTGTAGTGGTATAAGGAGTTTTGACTTTTACCTCATAGAAGGTTTTCTTTGCCATTTTTAAAGATTTATCTATGCAGTTCTTTGGATATTTTAAATCAAACGCAATTTCATATATTTTACTAATTTCATCATCAATGAATTTTGGGTTACAAATCCGTAAACATCTTAGGAACCCCTCTATAGTATACAATTATTTTCGGGTAAATAAAATCCAATTGTGATGTGTATTTTATTGAATGAACTCAGAAAAGTATATTTTCCATGAAATTGAAAAGTTTCATTTATACAATAAAATATGTATATTGAAATATACAATGTGCAGTACATGCACAATTTTATGTATGTGGACAATGTATATTTGAATATACATCAATAATAAGTACTGATATATAGCTATAATTTCATTTGTTTTATGAATGAAATTCCATAAGTTTTTCTCTCTGGGACAAAACATAAATTAATGTTACATTTGGGACATTTTAGCATGGTTAATAGCTTGGCAAGTCTTATTTTCTCTCACCATTTTACATCTATTTCTTTTATCGTACATAGGCCAGTGGTCAAATCTATCCTTCCTACAATCAATGTTTGGTGTTATTTGTCGTGACTTTTTTAGATGCTTTGCAGGGGTTTGTAATCCATCAGAGCTTGGACGTCCCCTTTTACATTTTCCTAGCCACCATAGTGATTGGGCCACATCCAGTTTGAAATCATAGAGCCAGTTGGTTTCTTTGTTCAATACCACAATCCTCGCACTCGCGTCGGCAAACAAGCCAGGCTACTATAACACAGAGATCCATTAGGTGAAAATAAAACTAAGATAATATTTCTTAGAACGTATTACTGTCCTATAAAGTGCTAGGAGGGAGTCAATTATTTTATGAACACCACCCATTGATCTGTTATACACCTTGACAATTCTTGGACGAGGTACTTCTACATTTTTGTTTTCTTGTTATAGCGAGTAATAGGAGTCTCTGGATAAGCGCCGATGAATGAGCTAAGCATGTTTACAGACCTGTTGTCTTGCCATTTAACCATTGTAAGGGTAGTTGTCTCAGTAGTGCCCTTCTTTTCAATGGTAGTGCCCCTTCCAAGCCTTTTCATTTCACTGTCGGCAGGCATTCGATTATTGGGTACTCTGTTAGGTCGTACAGTACCAGCACAAAGTATTCCCATCTTTGACCAGCTGTCACAGTATAATTGATAGCCTTTGCCTTTAGGAATAAGCTCTGCTAATCGTAAGACTACATTTCCACTCTGATTCACATCTGGTAAATGCGATGGCTGAGTTGTAGCTCCGGTATATATCTGTCGTATACAATTCCTGATGAACCAGCCAAACAAAATATCTTGTAACCCCATTCTTTAGGCTTCTGCGGGTTGTACTGCTTCAAGCTGCTTCTTCCCTTGAATGGAACTATTTGTTCAACTGAGGCAGTGCTCCATCGGGATTTTTTGTTTTATTAATTCAATCAACTAATCCACGAATTTTGAAAATTTTATCTGGTGGAAGTATAGGCAGAGTGGAGTTATCACAAAAATGCAAATATTTTTTTATTTCTTCAAATCGTCTTGGGAACATTACTTCTGTTACATGTGGAATGCAACACCTTGTGTTACAGTACCTTCTTTTTCCAGGAACAGATATGTGACATAAAAATAAACACCTAGGAACTGTTCCAGTTCTTTTTTGTTAGTACTGAAATTCGAAGTGACATTTGTTTGTGTTGCAAATAAATTTGTTTGAACAACTATAAATTCTGAAAGGTCATCATCAATGAGTCGTTTGAAATAGTCGATTGGAGAATGAACTTCGGCAGCAACAGGTAACTCATCAGTCCATGGTGGTATTGAGGGAATTTCCTTTGAACTTACCTTCCATAGTCTCTTTTTTTTTAACCACTGGTGCTGTTAGAGATATTTTGCTGTGACGTTCCCTACAAGCTTCCATTTGATGTTAATGGTTGAGCCTCATTAGCAGTAATAGACACAAATTCATTCACAGTTGAATCTTGAGCGTCAACTTCTGAATCAATAGTGGACTCTTCATAATCTAAAAAAAAATGAGAAAAATAGATGAAATTTATAAACATAATTATTCTGTATTTTACGTATCAATGAAAAGGTTTGAAAAACCCTATAAAAACACAAAATAATACTAACCTGATGTGTCCGAGTTGTTGGGTTCATCACTGCCTTCAGGTTGCATGTAAACTTTAGATGGTTTCTTCGTATAGAAAGTACTGGTGTCCATTTCTAAAAATAAAAAAAATTATGAACTACATACTTACAACCTAATTCAACAAAATCATATGATGGATGCAGGATATAGTATTTTCTCAAGAAACTAGCCTAGAACACTCTAGAAAGATGCTCTTTTAAGCAATGTGTATTCAAATATACACAAAAAATACCACGTGGCGTTGACTAATTGTTACTCATTATAAATTGATTTTAGTATACATAATATCTATCTTGACAAGAACAAAAAATCTGATAGTTATAGTAAGGTAAATAAATACATGGTGAATGGGGACTTCCTTGCAACGCAACCACCACCACCTCGTCCGAATCATGTACTGAATGGCAGCGTTGCCATATCATCTCACTCACATATCTGGAAATTTGAAGGTTAAAATTCTGGAAATGCAGTGGAAAATGTGTGTGTGTGTATATATATATATATATATATATATATATGAAAATTATTTCACGAAAGCGCTTGAGCACCATTTTGTGTTTCCTTTCCTTCGTGGTTTTATTCATCATATATATATATATATATATATATATAAAGTTGATGAAAACTATATTTGTAGCATTATATATTTATACTTACATTCTATTAATTTTCATCCTCATCTTCGGTTTCAGCAGCCTTATTGTATGTACATGTCAGAGTTCATTTTACTGATCATAGCACTTGTCACCTCCACATCATAAGTTACTTTGGGTTTTAGTGGTTTTAGTTCTTCACATTTGATTTGCTTAGCTATATCAGAATCGGGACAAACCGCTTGGATAAGTTTAAGCATGTGTTCAGCAACTGTAAATGGTAAATCATGCTCGCTAATGAATGCTGCCAACCGAATTTCACTCATTTTCACTGTTTTTTTCCTTTCGTTTCTTGCTTGTACTTGGCATATCAAAGACAGATGGTTGTCTTGAGAATGCAGAACGCTTTTCAGTGTTTTTTGTTCGTGCATCTTTTCTCAAGTCTTGTTTGCCGGCTTGCAAACACAAAATGACACTGCATACAGAACAAAACGCGTAGTTAGAGCCTTTACGACTTCCTCGAAGCAACTTTTTAAACTCAATATCACTCTCCCAACACTTTGAGTATTTTTGAAGATATTTTCGTTGCCGTTTTTTGGCTGGGACAACAGATGAAGTTCCGTTGTCGCTACTATTTGTATCAGAAGACATTTCAGTTAAGAGCTAACACTACTTATACACTAACGTTAGTTAATAGTTATGTCTCACCCACCACCACCAGAATAACGACTTAAACTGAAACTCGGGTTCAGTTTAATTTAATCATTCGTACCAGTAATAATTCGGTAATAATTCTTACCTTTAATTTAATCATTCGTACCGGAATAATTCGTTTCATTCGTACCGGTGTCACGTATTGAACTGTCCCCTGAGCACTTCTGCGCATGCTCGAAATCTAGCAGGCAGTTTGGAATATAGCACTCATGATTTGAAGTGACCGCTGGTTTGAACCGCCCGATAAGTATGTCATGTATAAATACGTAATTGAACTGCGTTTATTAATCAATTATGAAACTCAGTTTGTAATATAAATTATAATCTCGTGAATATTTACGACTCTTGATTTTCATCGTTATTGAGAAATCAACCTTTTATTATTGCATTTATATGAAATTAAGATTTTTAATGGGAGGTGGCAGTGGCGCAGCCAGGGTTAGCCCTCGTTGCGCCACTGGGAAGGTATACCCTAGTTCGAAAAAAATCCAGGATTTTTGAATCTGCACGCTTGCTACAAGTTTGCAAACTTGTAGCAAGCGTGCAAAAAGCTTTATACGCTACTGCGGGAGAAATATCATTTGAATTATGAGTAATAACTGATTAATTCTGTACTTTTTGGAAATTGCCCCTCCAATAAAAATTTGAAAAATTGTGCTGCGTATCTTGACCATACGCATCGATCACGAAAATCAAAGGAGCACACGTATTGTACTTTAAGAGGGTCAACAGTAGAGATGAGCCGATAAGGGATTTTAACAATCGGCCAGATGCCGATTGTTTCTGAGCATTTAAATCACACACACGGCCGATTACCGATCCGATTAATATCGATATTTCGATAAGTGATAAGATAGAAATAGTTCGATATCTTTAATTTTGTGTGCATAAACTGAACGAAATAGTGTAATAGATAAGTGTCCGATAGTGAAGTACTAGATAGTCAGTGGTGATTTGATATCTATAATCGTGTTACATAAGACGAACCAAATCGTGTAATAGGTAAGTACTCAATAGTGAAGTGCCAGTTATTTAATGGGGATTCGATATCATTTAGGTTCACGAAATTCTACATATTTTTCCAAGTTTACAGATTACAGGTTTTCCCGTTTATTACATTCATATAATTTTTAAATTTTTGTTTAATTTATAATATATAAGGGCCTGATCCGGGCTCTCCTAGTAGGCAACGAAATAGTTCGATAGGCAAGAATTAAGTTGTGAAGTGCTAGTCAGTAATGATTCGATATCTATAATTTTGTATGCATAAGCCGAACGAAATATTGTAATAGGTAAGTATTCAATAATGAAAATTAACTGCTCAAACAATCGGCGCATATTGACGAATTTTGCCGATTGTCCGATCATCCGATTATAATTATCACAAAATTGCTGCCGATTAATCGGTTTTCAGATGCCGATCAGGGCCGGATTAAGCATTGTTAGGGCCAGGGGCAATGAATATTTTCGGGCCGGTGTCACTAGAAAAACACAATTCTTTACTTGATACATCATACATGAGTGATGTGATCAGCTGACTGGGATCGATCAACAGAAAACGAAACAAAGATGTGATTACAGAAAATGTATACTTTGTTCACATAAATGGGATACTAAATTAGGTTTTGTAGAAGCGGAATCTAGAATTTTTCTTCCTCACGGTCGACCAATTATTTCAACGGTAGATTATAGCGTTTACATAGTTTCTTGGGGCCTAGGGAAAATGCCCCCTTTGCCCCCATTATAATCCGCTACTGATGCCAATCCGATTAATCGTCTCATCTCTAGTTAACATATCAATAGCTATTGCAACAGCATGGCCGTACGAGGCGGAAAGGACTACAGCCCCCCCCAAAACTCTGATAAGATAAAAATTCGGGTAATAGCATATTAAGGATTCGGGCAATGATATCCATAGAATGCATTTCGGAAAAAGAAAGGGCTTAAATTTCGAATATGAAATTCGGGCAGCAGCGGGACAAATACGTGACCCTCTCCTATGGGGAGGGGCAATAAAGCCATTGAATACTAATCAAAAATGTATTTTCGGGAATATTTACAAACACTAAATACAAGATAACATTCAAAGTATTTTCCCAGGCTCAATTTAAAAACTTTACAAAACTGAATAAATTGCTAATTTGACAAATGATACTATAAACGTAACTAGTGCTAGGTTAAACCTTACGATTAAGCTTATATTAATATAACTCATGTTCATGATATATATTATATATATATATAATGTTTCAGACCAACAAAAACCCAAGGATCCACTCATGGCTGGTCTACCTAACTGTGTTCGTAATTGTGTATTGTGCATGTCCTCCGTGGTGGCGGAGGGGACCTACAATTTTACGTGGGTTCCGAACCACAAGGAACATAAGAAATTTTTATAGTGGGCACACTAGGGGCCACTTCGGCCCATCGAGGCGGCTCCACTATGTAAAAACTGCCTGTACATTGGCAATAACCATTTTTTACAAAACTAAATAATTATCAATTTAAAATAATTAATTATCAATTTAAAACTAAAGATAGAATCTCTGGATCCAGAGGATCAAGTCCTAATAGACTACTATCCACAGATATGTTACACTCTATATCTATTTATAACCGACATGCAAATATATCAGATCCAAAGAATCCAGTCAATTTCATTGCGGTATCCATCAATACCAGTACCTTACCAACCAAAAATAAGTCACGGTCCATATCAATTGCGGACCAAGTCACAATTTACAACCATATACATTACAATATATACTTAGGAGGAAAAGTGTAGGTGTGGCTGTAAAGACTGTACAGTAATGTAGAAATGTGTGTGCACCCATTTTGGGTCTCCCATTTAAAGGTGTTTGTGGGGCAAGTGAAGATTATGAGTTTTTCAATACCTCACAGTAGGGCGGATCGAAAATGAGGTTTTTAAACTTTTTTTCGAAATTCAAATATGGCTAGTGCGGAAAATATGTGGGTGCTATAGATAATGACTGTGCATAAATATTAGTCCTGCGAAATTATATCTTCAGGTGCCATAAAGCCGTCGAAAAAAGTGAAATATAATGATTTTCTTATATTCTGCATTAGTACAATAACTGAAACTTACTTGTTATTATTATATATTAAGTGTTCCAATTACCAAAATAGTTACTGAATTACGCAGCTCTTAGTTTATTTAGATCAATGTTCTTTTGATTAATGATCTAAATAATCCAGAACTCACCACGAGGAGGTGGCTGCGTGTCGAGCTCCACCCATGCCCTCCCAACCACCCATCCTTGCGCATGTTTTTTTCTATTAACGTTTTATTTAAACTTTATATTCAGCTTTACTTTCGAATGATGGCATTTTTTTACGTGACTGAAGTGTTGATCTTATGAAGCCATCTCGCGCGTTCAATCCAAATACTTTTGATGATGCTTCAATCACTAATTTTACCATTCTTTCTACTACTTGTGTATGACAAGGGAATTTCTCGAATGGAGGGGTACTCTTGTTTTCTATGAATTCTTCAATCTCATTTTCTGTCAGGTGTCTTGTCACAGGTGGTTCAGTGACAATGCATTTTTGCCAATTAATTAAATCAGTATAATCAGTAGCTTCAAATTGAATAACAGGTACTGCGAAACGCCTCACAACTTTTTCCTTGTTTGTTTGCCTTGCTTTCTTTATTCGCCTCCACGCTAATTCTCTTATGGCGCTGCGGTCATCATGAATCATTGATGCTAGAATATTTTCTGGATTTGCAAAAAATGCATTTCTTTGTATGACAGGGTTTACAATATCCTTTACTTCGTCATTCAGTGTTCTTGTTAGTTCAATAGTTTTGAAAACATGTTTTGAGCCATTGACAAAAGACGTACTTTGCTTATAGAAAACCACATTGGGATGTAGACCTTCATTATAAAAGAAGCAATGTTCATGAGGTTCTCAGATGGACTTACAGTTGAAACGTATAGACGAAGCAAACGATTTGCTGTAGTCAGCCATCGTGAATGTGCCATTTTGCCTGGACTACGATGAGCAAGATCTGGAGAGCAATATCCCTTTGTTATGGCCTGATGAATATCAATTAGATATTTTTGGTCGGTGCTAAGATCTTCACAGTCTACAGTTGGTTCCTCAGCATCAATCCTTTCAAACTCGACAATAGGAAGACTCTCACAGTTCTCTAATTCCCTGCCAATAGGACCGGTGAATCCGCGGGGGCCAGATGTTTTTCCATCCAGCTTTGCAACTAAATGGCGTAATGGCAATTCATTGGCATGGAGCTGGCACACTAAATAACTGTTGAACTGGCTTCTTCAGCTTCAATTCTATGAGCCTTATAACGCCTCCCTTTTCTCCAGTGTTGACTGCTGCACCATCGCATCCAATGGCAACAAGGTTTTCCAGGTTCATGTCATTATTTCCAATATACTCAAACATTCCTTTACATATTTCTTCAGCTGATCCAGAATTCACAGAATAATGGCCCAAATAATCTGAACCAGGTTCTCTCACTAAAGTGATATGTTCTTCTGTTACCTTCTTCTGATATACTTTGGACTCTTTTTTTCCTTGGAAGAGTGTAGAATCTTTTCGACCATCAAAATAGATTCCTCTGATTGGGACCTGATTTTGATCTTTCATAATTTCTGATCTCTTCTTTTGTCTTCTCTTCTGATTTTACTCCTATCCACTACTTCAGATGTATTGTCAATAGAAACTTCTCCAATATCTTGCAATACTGCACTAACAATGAATGCTGCAGCTCGATCTGAAACTGCAGTCCTGTCACAAGCAGTAGCCGCTGAAGGTAGATTTGTAGTTTTCCTTTTCTGAATAATTGTTCTTCAGGTTGTTCGAGCTTTCTCTTCGAGCTAACTGGCTCTGGAAATGTATCGTCTGATATTTCGCCAGATTCACTTTCACTATTTGATGTCGATGATGATAATTCAACATTTGTATCCTGCAATTTCTCCTGTGAAGATTCTTTGGTAGCCTCACAGCTTCTTTTTGCTTTCTTAGCAACGTAGATGCTTTTTTCTTTGAGAGTGTAATATCTACTCTATCAATAAACAGTTTTCTTTCACTCCTTTGATCTAAGAGGAACGTCACTTCTTCCTTTGGAACCGTTTTTTCTTTGGGACAAGAACATTGTGTTAGTACTTTGCACTTGCACGCTGCAATGTCAAAAAGTTTCGTGTGTGCTTCTTTTTTGAACATATCAATCTTTGCTTTGTAAGCTTCAGAATTTTTTCTGCTTTGGTATGGCTTCATAATGACACGATACTTTTCGTGGTAGCTTCTGAACATTGTTTCAATTCGCCTGTCTGACAGAATTGGGACGGAAGCACTTTCCCAAATTGTTTTCAATTTATCAACAACTTGTTCTAATATTTGAGATATTGAAGGATCTTTATTAGTATTCTGTTTCAAATCGTTTCTTACAAACAAGTAATATTTAAAAACTCCTTCGTATGTAGGAAGATTCCTGTGCCACAAATCTTCCCCCATACAAAACATGGGGCACTCAGTTGAGGCCCTGGTTGATTTTGCACAAACTCGAGACATTTTGAAAGTATACAAATCTGAAAAGAAAGAGCTAATATCAATTATACGTTAATTTCAGTTAATAGTACATGGCAAACTTAGGGCAACACAATACAGAAATGCAAAATATATAAGAAATATAGTTTAGACTATCTGAGTAACGCCAACAACAGAACACCCACCTGCTACGAGAGCGACAGCTACACTGAACCGAGGTACTCACGTGACAGCTGAGTGAGCTGACTATAGAAAACTGTTTTTAGAGAATAGAAACTTTTTTAAAGGTTGACTGAGCTATTTTTATACAAGTGTGAATAAATTCTTGTCTATTGTGCATCGTGGACTCTTCTGTAATTATTGGTTAAAATCTGCTTTTTTCAATTTTTTTCAATATTGAAGGTCAATGTGGCACCTGAAGATATTAATGTTATGATTTTAAATTTATACCAGCTTATTTCCTCACTACTCCACACATTTTCCACACTAGCCAATTTGAAAATTCGAAAAATGAGTTTTTCACTCCGCCCTACCTCACGGTACTATTGGGGGGCACCGCTCGGCAGAGGAATCTCTTTAAATTGGGTGTGTAAGGACAGAGTATCCCCTAACCCAAGATGCTGCCTCCCTATATCCCACAACACTTGTAAAACTGTTTTCTTAAATTTGTTCTACATCTTGGCTTAAATAATTTCATACTATGACCTCTAGTCTGGTTATTGTGATCTTTAATGAAAAGAGAATCAAAATCTATTTTATCCAACCCTTAATTTTACTACCTTAAACTATACCCAATCTATCAACATATCCGTCTAATCAATTTTTAAACATGTTTATAGACGTGCTACTAATTACTTCTACCGGCAAACTATTCCAGCTATTTACTATTCTTTGCGCAACCCGTTATTTCTAGTCCTATTATTTTGAGATATTTCGAAAAAGCTATCTCTATCTACGTTATCGAACCCATTCATAATTTTGAAAACCTGGATTAGATCACCCCTTAGCCTCCTAGTCTCGAGTGTAGTCAATTTTAACTCTTTTAAGCCTATCCTCGTACGACTTTGACCTAAGCGACGGAATGATCTTAGTTGCTCGTCTTTGAACTCTTTCGATTTTGTCTATATCTTTGCGCATATGCGGATTCCAAAATTGGATCGCGTACTCCAAATGGGGTCTAACTAATGATTTATAAAGAGGAACTATAATATCGCGCGATTTGTACTCAAAATTCCGAGCTATAAAACCTAACACTTTGTTCGCTTTATTGACCGCTGCTGTACTTTGTTTCGCTACTTTTAAATCACCAGTGACTATAACTCCTAAATCTTTTTCCTGCTCTACGCTTATCAACTCTTTCCCTGACATACTATACGCAAAATTACCGTTACGCGAACCTATATGTAAAATTTTGCACTTATCGACGTTAAATCTCATTTGCCATGTGACTGACCAATCAACGATTTTATTCAGATCATTCTGGATTTTACCTCTATCTTCGTCATTAATCGCCCTACCACCCAGCTTCGTGTCATCCGCAAACTTTGAAACTGTACTGACTAGGCCGACATCTAAATCGTTAATATATATAAGAAAAAGCAAGGGGCCCAATACAGAACCCTGAGGAACGCCACTCGCTACATTAGCCCAACACGACTCCGCTCCATCAACGACCACCCTCTGTTTCCTACCTCGCAACCACTCTTCTATCCAATTTATTACTACACCCCTGATTCCATGAGCCTTAGTTTTTCAATGAGTCTTTTGTGCGGTACGGTGTCAAACGCTTTTTGAAAATCTAAATACACTACATCAACCGCCCGATGACTATCGTAAACGTCAACCACGCTTTGAAAAAATTCTAAAAGATTAGTTAAGCAAGATTTGTTTCGCCTAAAACCGTGCTGCGTATTTCTAACTAAGTTATGCAATTCTAAGTGTTCGACTATACGATCCCTAATTATTGATTCCAGTAGCTTACCTACAACAGACGTTAAACTGATTGGCCTATAATTTCCCGCCGCACCTTTATCGCCTTTCTTAAAGATAGGTGTTACGTTTGCTAACTTGAAATTATCTGGTACGCACCCCTCAGAAATAGACGCATTAAAAATCTTTGTTAGCGGCACAACAATGCTATCTTTTAATTCTTTTAGTTGTATGGGATATATGGAATCCGGCCCCGGTGATTTACGCGTTTTCATTTTATCAATATAGCGCATTACCTCCCCTTCACTAACCACAATATTATCCAAAATATTACCATTATCAAAAGGTATTATGTCTATGACCGTAGGGATATTCGTTACATCTTCTATAGTAAAAACTGACGTAAAAAATTCGTTTAGCAAGGTAGCCATTTCCTTGTTTTCAGAAACTAGATCTCCGTTAACATTTTTCAACGGCCCCAAGACACTTTTTACTGGATTTCTATTGTTGACGTATTGAAAGAATCGCTTGGGGTTTTCTTTACCGTCACGAGCTATGGAGATTTCAAATTCGCGCTTGGACTTTTTTATTACACTTTTCGCTTCACGCCTTAGAGATATGTAGTTGTTTCGTAACCACAAATTGTCTTTATCGCACTTATGTAGCCTATAAGCCCTATCTCTACTCTTTATAATGTCTCCTACTCTAGAAGTAAACCACAAGGGCTTGTTATTTACTTTCGCACGCTTAATTTTGTACGGTACACATTCCTCATTTATAGTCCTAAATACTGTTTCAAACGATTCCCACATTAGTTTTGCGTTGGAGTTCCCCATTACGTTTTCCCAATTGACGTGTGACAATTTATTTCGAAATTTACAAAAGTCTGCGTGCTGGAAGTTGGAATTTTAGTCGAGTTAGCTGGTTTCGAGTGACTTACTGAGAGGACAAACTCTACCATATTGTGATCGCTATTGCTTAACGGTTCTATTACTTGAAGATCAGTAATTAGCCTATCATCCGTAGTTATTACTAAATCTAAAATACTGTCCAACCTCGTAGGTTCCCCAACCTTTTGAATAAGAAAGCTATCCTCGAGAAAATTAACTAAACGATTACCTTCCGCGTCTCCCTGCATTGTATCGTAATTCACGTTGGCGCAATTAAAGTCACCCATAACTAAAGCCTGCTCACTACCTATTATTCTCTTTAGTTCACGATATAACGCTTCGTCCGTATCAGCTGTTTGATTAGGGGGCCTATATATAACCGCAACAAAAGTTTGAAATCGTTCAATTTAAGTTCTGCTATAGTCGAATCTATCGGTTCTGGAATTGTGTGCTTTACTTCTATAACGTTCGCAATATTATCTTTGATATACAACATAACACCGCCTCCTCGCCTACCTATTCTGTTTTTAACAAAAAGTCTATAACCTCTAATTTGATACTCCCCTACAAAGTCACGTGTTTCAGTGCTAAGCCACGATTCATTTATCGCAATTAAATCATAGTCTTTACAAGCAATTAAAGAAAAAAATTTTTATTTTATTTCGTAAGCTACGAGCATTTAAGGATAGAACCTTCAAATTGTTTGTAATTGCGACACCTTCGCGAGCGCAGGGGAAATTTGTGGAATTTACGCTGGGACCGTTCGAGTTACGGCAGCCTGAAAAGAAGAGACAGTATTATGAAATAGTCTTCCTAAACGCGCAGCTCCAACGTCATTAAGATGAAGTCCATCTCCGAGGAACAAGTCCCTCCTGCCGTAGAAACTGTTCCAAAAATTCGCAAAATGCACTCCTTCCTGTTGGCAAAGAGACTTTAGGTTATTGTTAATATAGGTCGCCTTGCTGTAGAAATCGTTACGTTGGATAATTCGAGGAAGTATACCTGTTAAAACATCTTATTAGTTTTTTTTTAATCGCTCTAGTAAGTCCCTGTACCTAGCCAGCAGTTCTTCCGATCTAGAATTTAAAACGTTATTAGTACCGACATGAATAACATACGTTGTGTCCTCGGCGGTACCGTCTGTAAAATGGTCAACACTATTAGTTATATCCTCCACCCTTGCACCAGGGTAGCAGTAACGGCGCCTACGACGAGGGTTTCTCCCACAGAATTCCTCGAGCTGCCCTCGAACAATGGAATCGCCAACGAGTCGTATTTCCGGTTCATCAGCATCTTCGAAACCTAAAACAGAAAACTTATTGTTTGTTATTACTGGTAGACAAGTCTTAGGTTTTCTCAATGGGCTCCATTACGCACTCGAACGAAGGGTTGGGAACTAGGGGAAGAGAGAGGGCTATTAGTACTATTTATATTAGTAGAAACTGAGGCAGGAGGGGTCGTAACTGGAGTCTCAAGGGATTCTAATTTTGCCGTCAGGAGCATCACGCTTCTTCAAGCCTCACTCTGGCCTCCCTCTCACGTTCTAACTCGTTCCTCAGGACTTCCATGCTTGAGCACCACCTGCAAACTAACTGCTCATTATTATTAGCCATTGTAAACGCGTAAGCGGCAAATTTCCCTTCACAGCGACTGCAAGTACTTGACGGGGGTGCCATGCTTTTAATTAGTTAAAAAACAAATAAAACGAGCGTTTGGAAATTAATAAATTACAACGTAGGTCTACCGCGTGCTTATTGTGCCGTCACCTGCCCAAACCCGCAAAAATGTTCTTGAAATGCAGAAACAGGTTCTTGTAACACAAATTTATACTAAATGAATATATAATTAAGCTACCGACGAAAGATCTGTAAAAGAAAGAGTATTAATAATACTTATCTGATCGCGATTCGACCGACTTTTTTCCTTTTTTTCCCACGGTGTGTGACCACACTCTACCTGATCTCCCGAAGGAAGGGAAAATGAACCTTATTTTCTGATAGATTTGAAAAACAAACAAGGGAAAATGAACCTTATGACTCCTCGTTTTCTGATAGATTTGAAAAACAAACAAGGCAAGCCACGTGCACTAGCCTTGGATTAATCAAATAATATAGTACTGAATAAAGTCAATAAATGAAATATATTCGTTAATGAATGATTAGTAACACGAAGTAATTTAGTTAAGAATGCACCAAACACTATTTTTTTTTAAAGACACCTCAACGAAAACCACTTATTCAATTGATAACACTGGACACTCGATAAAACACGTCTGTTCACAAGGAAAGACTGATCACGTATCTTAAAATACGATATATAATATATATATATATATATATATATATATATATATATATATATATATTAGTGATGTAGGTCACATCCGCATCCGCGGAACATCCGCACATTTTCTCGCATCCGCGTCCGCATCCGCACTTTGGACTGCGGATGTCGTGCGGATGTGGACCGTTGAGATAAAACGTCATTAATAAGCGGAAATTATGAAATTCTACTATAATAATAGAACTAGTTCATTGTGCGCAAAAGTGATGCAAGCGACAAGCCGAGAGGCTGTTCTTGTATGAAGTTACTCTCTTGCAACCTACTTAGATCCACGTTACAAAGCTAAGTTATTTTCACCTAGTACATTAGAACGAGTTAAATCATCACTTGGCAAAGCAGTTGAAGAGCTTCAATCTCTTGAATCTGTCGCTTCGCCACCCACCAAAAGAATAAAAGTTTCAGTGACAGAACCAACACCTTCAACAAGCAAATCTATCACAGAATCTGTCTCTCAGTTTCTTGAGTCAAGCAACAATGACGAGACTTACGCGATGTCAAAAGATGTAATAAAAATGATCGAGAGCTATCACCAAGAAAAACGCCTGGCTGCATGTGACAATCCTATTAGTTGGTGGAAAAATACGCAGAATATCTATCCATACTTGAGTAAACTTGCAAGGAAACATTTAGCCTGTCCTCCAACAAACGTACCAAGCGAGAGATTATTTAGCAGTGCTGGATTAATATATGATGAAAAGAGAACAGACTGGCAGCAGAAAAGGCAGAAAAATTAATGTTCCTTAAGCATAACCTTCCTATAATTAAGTTTGAACATTAAACGATGAACATCTTAGTTTACTTTATTTTAATTACTCATTTATAAATATGCCTAATAAAACTTTAAACTTAATATAAATAGTTATCAAGCTAATTAAAGATCTCTTTCTATAAGGGTGGAGGTTGGGGAAAGAGGTCGGTGGGGTGCATTTGAGTTGGGTTCACGTCCCGCATCCTGGTAACACAATTATGGTTTCTAATTGTGGCTGAAACTCAACAAAATATAATGAATTTATTTGCAGACGAATTCACTAATTGATTTCTATATTAGTTAGATGCTTGATATTATTTTATATGTTCAGAGAAAAGTACAGCAATTATTGTACAATTAATCAATTATACTACATTATAGCTACAGCTCTCTCTATATAATAACTTATTATATACGTTAAACACAACAAATCTCGAATATATCCTAAAAAATAACGAAAATGTAGACATCCGCATCCGCATCCGCGGATGTTGAAATCAAACATCCTCATCCGCATCCGCATCCGCGGATGTGAAAAAAATGACATCCGCTACATCACTAATATATATATATATATATATTCAAAAAATATTTACAAAAACGAATAAATCGCTGAATTCACAAATAATACTATAAAACATAACGTACTTTATTCATGTTATATACATATATAAACACACACACACACACACACACATATATATATATATATATATATATATACATACAGGGCGTCCCCAAAAAATGTATACACACTTTAAATACTTATAAAGGCAGTGTTTATTAAAATACATTTCATTTTCAAAATGTAATAGAATCTACAGACATTATTTAATTGTTTTGTCAACGCCTGTTTTCAAACTGACGTCCGTTCTGGTCCAGGCACTGCTGATAACGCGAAGCAATGGAATCGCAAACATCACGAAACATTTCGTTTGGTATTTGTGTGCATTCTCGTTCAATGGCTGCTCTCAATTCAGCGACTGTTGCAGGTTTTATAGCGTAGACTTTGTCTTTTAAGTATCCCCATAAAAAAAGTCTAGTGGTGTGAGGTCTGGTGAACGCGGAGGGTATTCTACGAAACCCCTTCGTCCAATCCACATCCACATCGTGCCAAGTACCACTCGCAATACTCCACTCTTCGGTCCGGATCATCTTCATTAATAGCATGGACTAATCTTGGAATGTAACTTTTCCATTGACAGCGCTTCAAAATGCGTTGGACAGACGATTCTGAAATTCCTACCTCACGACTCGCTTGCCGCACAGATTTTCTTGGACTTTGGTGATACGTTTCCAGTACTCTTTCTTGCTTTGTGGGGCTTGTCGATGTCCGTGGTCTTCCGGAACGCTTCTTGTGGACATTCTGAACAGTTCCATCGGCTTCAAACTTATCTCTAATTCGAGTGATGGTAAGTCGCGTTGGTGGATCTGTTTGAAACTCCCTCCTAAACTGTCTTTGCACTTCAACTGCGTTTTCACACTTCCAGTAGCATTTTAGAATGAATTTCCTTTGTTCAAAGCTTAGTCTGACTGCCATTATTAATTCTAATGGGTTTAACTTGGAAAGAAAGAAACATCAATTGAGCTATCAGCTGTTAAAGTGTGTATACATTTTTTTGGGACGCCCTGTATATATATATATCAATGACAATAGTATGATTGTAAACGTATGAATACTCAACACGATGTAAACAATTTATATCCTACAGTTACTACAAATAAAAACGTATTCATCGTCTATGTTTGTGGGCACTTTATCGCATCGACGATGAAACCAGTCCATGCAACCAGAGCATTCAATCAAATGTACCCTCTTCATAAGGGTGTCGACAATGACAGTAGACTTCCACATGTTCGATTGTGTCATTACTAGTCTTTTTTGATGAGGTGTTAGGAAACACGGAAATAGTATTATCTTTAAAGCAGGAACATAAATGGTCGCGCATTAATCTTGGTCAAACCGAATGCTCCTAGGATCTACATTATTGCACAAACTAACTGCAGTAGCAATTGCAAACAGGCCGCAGTCTGATGAACCCACTTGTTTGTGCATGCCTGTAAACTTGATAGTGAGAAATTTACCACCGGTTTTCAACAATGCGGCTAATTGCTGGAAAAATTTAGTTTTCCCATTTTTTTCAGACTTTTTTTTAATAAAGAATCGTAAACAGTGACTTCATGGTCCTGTTTGCTATTGATATTAGTGATAGTTACCCCAATGATCCCCTCCTACATTTAAAATCTGAATGAAAATACCAGGTCTTCGGACATTTTTCTGGAGTGATTTACCCTCAAAATCTTGAACAGACTGCAACCCGTTTACGTATGAAAATTGGCTGGCTAAAAGAGCTTGAGCGTGATCGATGTGTTCATAAGTGAGCCAAGATTTGTTTATAATAGTTTTACATAAAGCAGTTGGTTCGGCGTGTTTACAAGCAGGACGAATTTTTCTTAATTTCGAAATATTTGTGTCATGTGTGTGTGTACATGTGGTGGTGTTGGGTATCTGTTCTGCTTGTGCTGTGTTATCATGTGTGTTTATAGATGTAGTGGCACAAGAACGATAGGAGCAGCTGTTCAGGAATGGACGTAATTGATCATACGGAACTTTCCATTTTAATGAAGTAGAGTTCTTTTGGCACTGCTGCAAGGTGACACGTTGCATAGAATCAATCTCCGAAATTCTGAAATAAAACAGAAATAAAAAATAATTTGTATCAAAACACAGATAACAGAAAATAGTTGAATCAATTTTTACTATGGCATTGAAGTTATTTAATAGTGATTTTCAGTAACATGTGAGCTGTAAAGACTGTTTATTTTAGAAGTTATGTTTTTGACATAGTGTATGGCCCGAGCCAGAGTGCCTCGAGTTTTCCACCTTTTCTACCAGCATTCTTCATCTGTCTTCGTAGGACAGTATCGCCAACATTGAATGAAAAAGTGTGTATGCCTTTTTCTTTACGTTTATACACCTCTTGTTGTTTGTCTTGAGAATGTTTCACATTCTTTAGTACCTGAAAAGCAAAATAAATTGAACCATTGGCGTTAAGAATATACAAGCTTTTGCCTATTATTTCATTACAATCCACAAATTCTCAAGTAACATGAAGTATCTCGAAAAAGCATGTTGTAATACAAGGAGCAATGTTTTACATGCTCCTTCGTGTTTTCGTCCAATACTTGTTTCTATCATTTTTTCGATGTCTTCATCTGCCACTGATGGGCAGCCATAATGTTCACTTATATTCATCTGAAAAAATATAAGTGTAAAAGATTATGAACAAAAGCAAGTTCGATTCATCTTAAAGACATCGTACTAGGAAAAACTCTCGATCAATATTACAATCTAGGTTGCTTAAACACAAAAGCGAGCATAATAAAATATTTGTGATAACATTTATCTTTAAATTACGCAAAGAAATAAACAACAAAAATAAATAAAATACATACTTCTGAAGGAACCCTCGGATGTCTGCCGAACATCAGAAAGAAAGGAGAGAACTTTGTCGAGGATTGTTTTTGTGTCCGGATTGAGTACGCCACCTCATCAAGATAGATGTCCCAATCATTTTTTTCTCGTTTACCAATTTCGAGAGTCTATTTTTCAGTTTGGTTGGTTCTCTCATCCAAACCGTTAGTCTAGGGGTGGTAAGCGCTTGTCAGCGATCGTTTGATTCCGAACTTTGACAGAAAGCATCGTTCACTTGAAATCAATTACATACACTGTAGTATTAATTGCATGATTAATAATCATTATTTAGCGAATGCTGAATAATTTGAGTGGATAATAGTTTAAGTGAATGATAAAAAACAACATACATACTTTTGAGACGAATTGTCTCCCTTGGTCAGAGAGTAGTCTTGGCGGCGCACCCTATCTACAGACGAATTTTTTTATACATTTCGCGACCCCAACCGAACAGTTATCATGTAAGGGGTACATGCAGTGATGGGCATCGATACATGAAAATCGCTAAAGCGATACCGATACATCGATACATGAAGAACGTCTTAGGCGATACCGATACGCCGATACTTTTTAGATGTCTTAAGCGATACCGATACCGATACATGCATCGCCGGTACATTTTTATAATTATTCATTTAATATGTAGGTATTAGATATTATTGTTTATACTAGTAATTTGTACGCACTGTAAGTAAAATCAACGACATTTTAATGGGTTTTATAGATGTAAATAAAAACAATTGCTTTATTTAATGAAAGTATGTTTTAATTTTGTAGGATACATGAATGACTGAAAATATTACACTAACAATTAAAAGTAATTACTATTACCCTTCAAAAATACCAGCTGGCTAAACATCTGGTCAGACAGTCTATTCCTTTTTGGAGCGTTTCTATATTATGGTTAATTAATCTCAATAACACAAGTACAAACGTGTTTAAACGTTGCGCCGTACTGTGTGACGTGACCAGTAGAGTAGTACTGTCATTAAATAAATATTTAATAATATTATTATTTATGTATATTCATAAATATAACTCAGTAGTGTCATATTATAACATCTATTTAAATATTTAAAAATTCTTATTAATGTATCGATGTATCGAAGTATCGATTTTTTTCGATACATTTAAGAAAATTGACCTTAGCGATACCGATAAATCGATACTTTTGTCAAGTAGCTAAAGCGATACCGATACAAAAGTATCGATCGATACGTATCGGCGATACATGTATCTAGATACTGCCCATCACTGGGTACATGTCTATGAATTTGGTGTAGTAGTAGGTGAAAGTGCATAATTATATACTTGAAGCCTGTATCTGTACTCGGAAGAGGACCTGCGATAATAATGTAACATTATAGGCATGCGCTCGAGAGAAATATATTTGTTATTCATACTCACACAGTGCTTGCAGTACATATACACATATTATACATATACAATACATTCATACAGACTCATAAAGTCTACGTTTTCAGATTATTGTCATTTATTGTTTATTGAGTATTTATAGTTTATTTCATATGCTTTTGGTTTGCTAATTATTATTTTGTGTTACACATTGTGCTATTTGTACTTTAATATTATCACACCAATGTATTGTTTTCAATTGTTATACATTCTTTGAATGCATATTCAACAACTAACCAATGAGTTCATGCCGACCAATTCCAAAGGCTCTTTTATTTCTATTACCTGCATTTTTGGAGCCTGCGTTTTTATTTTACTATAAAATTGGCATTTTTCACGCGTTTTTACCTATAAAATCAACAAAAAATTGATTATTTGATGGGAATTATAATGAATTCGTTGCATATTTAAATACAATTGTAGGTAAATATTAATATGCATACATATTATTCGATATCTTCTCTCATCCCATTCCAATAGTATTTACATGATATTTTAAACAATGTTGCATTCAGAGCTGGGCACTTGCGGCATATTGCGGTACTGCGGTACTGCTGCACTACCAAACCGGTACCAAACCGGTACGCGGAAATTTGAATGCGGTAGCGGTACTGCGGTACTTTCAGCGATCCTTTGCGGTACTGCGTTATGGGGGCCCGGGGTGGTAGTGCGGTGGTACCGCAAGTACCGCAGTACCGCAAAATATGCCGCAAATGCCCAGCTCTGGTTGCATTGATTACGCTATGACCACCCATAGCATTGCTGTGGTGTTCAAATATGACATCAGCGATCTCCTCAGATATTGTAAGCACTCTTCTTCTATTACTTGTACCACCATGATACAAAAGACATTTGTCTAAACATACAAATAAAGAAGAAATGATATATTTCTCATTCTAAATAGCAGAAAATTCACTCCAAACATATATGTCGTAAATGAATATGTCGTAAATAAATATGTCCTAAATTCCTAAATTTGTCATTCTCAATTTGCGCCGTCAAAAATTCTGGTATAGATTTACTACTATTGTCCGGATAAAAAACTAAAAAAACCTAGTATTAAATCCCAGTGTGTTGATTTACTTTGTTTTTGATCTTTACTATTGTGATTTATTTACTTGTTTTTTTCAGGTGTCAGTTTAAAATTTACTCTCGTGCGAGTGTATTAATGGTTTATTTTTATAAAAAAGTTTTAAATATTTATAGTTCAAATTTTCATTCAAATTTAGTATTGTTTTTATATATCAAATTAATACTCTGATGATGGTTTAGTTCAAACCGAAACGTTAGTTCAATATATATATATATATATATATATATTATATATATATATATATATATATATATATATAATCAATGTTTATAATTGCATTGGTATTCATTTTCATTATATATATATATATATATATATATATATATATATATATATATATATATATATATTATATTATATATATATATATATATACAGGGCCAGATCTAGAAGTTGCGAGGCCCTAGGCAGATCTAGAAATTGCGAGGCCCTAGGCAGATCTAGAAATTGCGAGGCCCTAGGCCTATATATATGAAAATATGGACTTAATTATCGGTACTATACCAGCAATATTAGAATCCCGCATAGACAGAACTATGCCAGCACTTAAAAATTAAACCAAACCAAAATAATCACGCATGGAAATTGTATAAGAAATATAAATAAACCATACAAATAAGTATAAATTATAATATGAATCAAGATTTGTATCGAAAATATAAGACAATGATTTCTAAGATTTATATAATATTATAGGTAATGACTTTCCATAGTATACAAACGTTTTTCATATGTGATGTATGAAGATGTTGACATTTCATTTTTTATAATAGTGAGCGATCGACTTATCAGGCTAAATATTAATGCTTTAATATTTGGTTCAGATGCTCCTTGAATATTACAGCAATGCTTTTCTACTTTTCTTCGAGCTAAACTCTTCAATTAATTGAGAATAATCTAATGAATTTGTTATATCGTTTTCTGTTGATAACATAGCTAATGATTGCAATCTCGCTTGAGACATGGTGGAACGCAAATATGTTTTAATAAGTTTGAGACGCGAGAAACTTCTTTCAGCCGAACAACAGTAACTGGGATGGTTAATACTATTCGAAGTGCAACATAAACATTAGGATAAATCTCACTTAGTTGTTTTTGCACTATATAAACAAGGGCATTTCCGAGATCTGTTTTCTCAGGTATAAACCTGCAAAGTACTTTAAGTTCTTCATAGAGTTCTAAATCATTAATATCACTTGAACAGAACGCGCAAAACGGCTTGAGCGAGGCCCCCTTTGGCGCGAGGCCCTAGGCGATCGCCTAGTTCGCCTATAGCTAAATCCGGGCCTGTATATATATATATATTATATATATAATTCTGTAAATTTGTTAACACACTTTAACTTTTAATAATTATTTCAAATTGCACATTACTATGGAATCTCTGAAAGATTGACTGATGCAATATTTATTGACTCTCCTCTCAAATATGTATATATATTGGTCTGCCTCTTAAACCTATTCGCTTCAAAACAACCACAGTTAACTAACAAAATTACAAGACTGTACTGAGGTAAGCTTTCAATCAGTGCCATATTAACACCTATACTATATGAAACTAAAGGGTGTCAGGAAATGATTGCCCCCCCTGTACAGAAGAAACTGAAAGGAATAGAAAAAAACAGACAAAACCACGCGAAAGAGCGTTTAATTTTGAATAAAAACACTTGTTTTAATATCGGGTGTTGCCCCCATTTGCAGCTCTGACGGCCATTAATCGACGGGGGTATGATCCCAGAAGTGTCTCAAAGAGATCGGTATCATGACTCATTTCTTCAAGGACTTCGTGATCTTTGCAGTCATAATTTCTGTTGAATACCGATTCTGAATGGGTTGTTCCAGCATTAAGGACTCCACCCGATCCTTCATGATGGATCCGACATGTTCACAGACATTAAGATCGGGAGAATTGCCAGGCCATTCATTATTTCCGATAAAATCAATGTTATTGTCCTTAAGCAGTTGTTGAGTCGCAAATGCTTTCATACAGGGGGCTTTGTCGTGAAGAAAGGTTGCCTGTTCAACATCCAAAACACACTCGGGGTCTTTCAAAAACGGAATTACATGTTGGGCTAAAATTACATTTCGAAAATAAGGCCCATCCCAACTGGTTCCTCTTGGTTTGATAACCCAGATGAGCTTCCGAATAGAGAACATAATGAAAACACCCACACATGCTGGATTTTTTACTATTTCTCGATACTTCTGGTCGTCTGGGACTTCATCAGGAGTTGTTGCCCAAACCCGATCATTCTGAAAATTTGGTTTTCTGGAGACATAAACGAAGAATTCATCGCTGACAACCAAGTGAAGGAAATCGTCTTCCGTCCATTCCTCAAGATAATCACAAAACCATAGCCGATCTTCAATATTAAGATCACTCTTCCGTGGCTTAGCTATTTCATGCCAAGCACTCAAGCCTTGGCGAACTCGAAATTGATGCACAAGTTGCCGATTGACTATCTTACCACGACGGATAAGTATCTCTTTCGCTACCTCAGAGCAGCTCTTCTTTCGGCGCCGTGATGCAGCAAGCACAATGCTTTCGATTCTTGAGATAATTTCTCCGGTCTTCCTCCTCGAAATTCTGTTTCACAATCTTCAGGATTCTTATTCCAATTCCTTTTGACAAAGTCTTCTGATCTTTTAATCTCTCAGCCACCCAGTGTCGAGTTATGAAAGTTGCACCAGCTTCCTTTGCTTCACGAAATGTGACAGCTCGAATGCGGTCAAGAACTCACTTTTTCTCTGAATCGTTCAAAATAGATGATGTCATGGTTTCTGTGGGGAAAAAAATGGTAAGAATTAAAATCACAAGAATAGAATATAATGGTTTTTTATTCAGATTTTAACGCTCTTTCAAGTGGTCTCGCCGGTTTTTATCTATCTCTTCTAGTTTTTGCTCTACAGGGGGGGGCAATCATATATATATATATTAATTATTAAGTATCTAATTTCTGGCATTCTTTGTTGTAACTTAAAAATTCGGGCAAATTTGTGTCAGCCACCAGAAAAAGATTAGGAGCCGTACGCCCATACATATACCAATCCTTCCCCGGGGCCAGTGGCAGCTCTCGCCGGCCCTGCTTATAAATAAATAATTATTTTTAATAACATATTATTTTTTGGTGTACATTTCAAATTGTATAATTTCTTTTATGTAGTTAATAGTTTTCTATGTATTCGATAGTTTAGTAGTCTTTAGATTAAGTTACCTATTAGGGAATTTTTAGATTTTTTTTAGATTAAGTTGCCTATTGTGGAATTTTTTCGCTTGTGTATTTGAACTCGTGTACTTTGTAAATTCTCCCTATTTCTCCCTTGTCCCTGAAGATGTGAATATATCACGAAAGCGCTTGGACTTCGTGTTTTATTTTTCCGTTTCCCTGTGGTTCCTTGCTTATATACTATATAATTTTGGGGATTTTTTCAGTTTGGGGGCTAGTAGCGAATTTCAAAATCGGTATACTAATGTAGTTTTGGTCACTGATTTCAAAAATAACTTTCTTTTTTGGAGAAATGAAAAACAAACATGTTAGAGCACTTTAAATAATGTGTTTTTAACGAAAATATCATGACTTAACCAATCGTCAAGGACGTACAATTGACCTAACCGGGCATTAATTCTTGATTTTTTTTCTGCTACTTTTACAGATCTGCCGGGATCCTTCAAAAAAGTATTCTTCGTAAAGTTACACTTTTTACCGTTTGACCGACGCTTTTGGCAACGAAAGAACTGGGTATTTTTATCAAAGGGACACATTTTCCCACACTTAGAGCACTTTTTCATAAACAGTAGCAGTTTGTGACTGGCTAAATTTAACACATATTATTTAAAGTGTTCTAACATGTTTGTTTTTCATTTCTCCAAAAAAAGAAAGTTATTTTTTAAATCAGTGACCAAAACTACATTAGTACACCGATTTTCATTAAAATTCGCCGCTAGCCCCCAAACGGAAAAGACACAATTTTGGGGTAAATTGCGTTTAAAAACTTTCAATTGAATAGTAATTTGGTGATCCGCGTAACAATTTTAACTATCCTCTTTATTATTTAAGTCTTTTATAAGAATTGTTTTAAATGTACTTTTAAAATGTTTTAAGGAAAAGAGAGAAAGTTTTGCACACAATTTCTCAGTTCATTAACCGCATGGTCAGTAAAGAACATTTTTTATTTTTTAATATATTGTATATAGAGACGATGTTCGAAAAATTAGCTAAGAATCTGTATGCGCTTGAAGCGAGTTCAAAAAAACACGGTTGTAAATATATTTGTAACACGATTCTACGGCAATTAAACCTCTAAAATGCGACATCAAACCCATGAACAAGCCTCGCTTTATAAAAAATAACTAAGTGGTTAATCATTATAATTACTTTAAGTATGGGCATATTTAAGTGTGTGCATACTCGCCTCATTATTATTATATACATATATATATTTAGCCGCCTTCAAACCGAGAAATATATATTAAATAAATATACGATATTTTTCTCTCTAAAAACAAAAGGCGATTTCTCAAGACTCACCGTTACGCCCCCCCCCCCCCCCCCCGCCAGAATCCTCTCTTTGCGGGCTATGACCACGTACAAACACGCATAAGCTGTTATCAAGGGTTCTACATAAACTGGCGCTATTTTCACGTCAACCCTTTTGGAAACTTGGTGTTTCGCAATTTTCCAGTTCAGCTAAAAATGTACATATATACAAACAACCGTAGGTTCTTCGAAGATATTTGTCGCCACATACACACACACACACACACACACACACACAGGTTCTTCCATGAACAGGTTACTATAAAGTAAACACTTTTCTTTCTTTTTACTTAGTATATAGAATGAGTTATAATCTGAGGCCAAACTCTTGCTCAATAACACCTTCATCATGCTTTAATACAATTGTTCCTCCTCATCAACAAATACTTGATAAATTGTTTTAGATGGATTTACTTTGCCCTTTCTTCTCAAGAACATTTAATTAACTTTATGCTGATTACTAATTGTGTGTAGAAACACTCTAAATAAAAAAAACATTTGAGGCTTAATTCAGTGTGTATAATATATATATATATATATATATTATATATATTATATATATATATATATATATATATATATAATCTGTGTATAGTTCATTCGATTTGATTTGTTTGGGATGATTTGATTCGATTCGAAAAAAATTGATTCGCCCCTAATATATATATGAAAATGAAAATGAAAAGGTTTATTGGCAGACTATAGTCCATATGACAAATATTATTAATAGAATGACAGTTCATATACTAAGGATAGAAATATATACAATTGATTAGAAATAATACTGCACTGTCGAAGTTAAGTGGAGCTACAGACAGACGTTTTCGTACCAAGAAATCCATAGCTTAGAGAATAAATGGCAGGACTCACGGATAGCTTGGATGATCGGGTTGGTTGATTTTTTAATTCTTTGCATTAGACTGTGTTGAGCACGTCTTGTTCCCTCCGGGAAGCTCGGGACATTGCGGGTAGCAAACATTTGCGAAGCTGAGCATCTCGGGGGTAATTTATGTAAGAGTCTAAAAGACCTGTTGTACAGCAAATTTAGGGTTCTGCCAGAACCTTTTTTATAATTCACCCAGAGTTGCTGACTGTATATATTACTGCAGAAAGTACGAAAGAGTGTGTCCTTAGCTTCACGTTGTATAGAAACGAAAGTTCCTTATGGTCATATTCGCTTTAGCACACAGGCTTCGAGATTGTTTTCTTATATCCGAGTCATCACTCAAGGAGCTGGTAATAGTTTGACCCAAATACTTAAACTCTTGTACTTCCTCAATTACTTCACCATTCATTTTAAACCTTATATCAGCTGGCTGATTACAGCTTTTAGGATGAAAATTGCATAACCTTAGTTTTTGTAACATTAAAAAGAATATCATGTTTCTGCGAATACACTTCGCAGACATTTAGTAGCCGATCCAGACCTTTAACAGAGGGACTTATTAACACCATATCATCGGCATAAACTAAGTTATTTATCCTTGTGTTATCTATACAACATCCCACTGTTGCCTCATTAAGTGAAGCAATTAATCCGTCAATATACACATTAAACAGCATAGGGGAGAGCAAGGAGCCTTGTCTCACCCCGCAAGAGGAGCCAAAACACTCGGGTAGTACATTGCCCCACTGTTAGAAAATCTAGAAGAGGAAGAACCATTGTTGTCCCAAGGCGATATGATGACTAAGCTGATTGATGCAGCATTGCTTGTATATATTAAGTTAAGGTGTATATATATCCATCTCATAATTGTAAGGTTAGTGAAAAATCACTTAATTTAGAGCTAGCATTTTTGGGCTCTTGTGGCATCAGTGTTTGGGACGCTGGTGGCATCATTTTGGGGCGCTGCGCGTCTTTTCTACTCGTTTGTGGGATGTCGTACGTACAGGGTGTGGTCTGTTAGAGAGCTCTCTTGCAATTCAGTTTGGTTGTTTAGATACAAGATTGTTGCATCGTGCAATAGTCCAGGTTGCGTTGTTGTTGCAAGGTTGAGAAAGAAGACCATAAATAGTACCCCTTTTGTTTATATTAAATTCATGTAACAAAGGTCTAAGGTAGGCCCGCATCGAGTCAGCAACCCTGAGGCAGGACCTAATAGGATCTCAAATCCGTAAGTTTTAGTTTTAGCTTAACTTGGGCTGTAGGTAGCACTGGCCCTTTAGAATTTGGCCGTTCACGGCTCAGCTGGGATTTTGAACCCAACAAATAAATAAAATAACACCCACCTAACAGTGAAAGATTGGTGGGAATACCAAAATTTCAATAAATTTAATATGTACATGGGAACCTTCCTGTCTTCTAGTTTTGCAAATAAAATATTGTGGTTCACCCTATCATATGCCTTACTTATATCAAGGAAACAGCTATAAATGGTTGAATTACTGTCAATGTATTTAGATATTGTTTCTTTAAGTACATAGATACACAGGTCAGTTGAGTGGGACCTTTTAAAGCCAACTGATTAGGAGATGTCCATGGAAAATCATTTAATCGGAGTAACAAGAGTGTTTCTAGTAGTTTCGAGAAGCAGGAAGCGACAGCAATAGGCCTGTAATTATTGCTGGACAGAATGTCTCCGTACTTATTTTTGACCAGGGGCAAGATATATACCCTCATGAACTCTGCAAGGATAGAGCTATGAGCAAGCATGGCTGATAGGAGCAATGATATATACAGACATACTACGTCATTTGCATATTTTAAGTGCTCATTCGATAAGTCATCTAGCCCTGACGCAGAACCAGTCTTTAACTCTAATTAACCTCTTTACTTCAGAAAATGATATCGAAATATTTTCCTTTGTCCCTCCTACAATCGTTTCGCTGCAATCTATCTTAAGATTATCCCTACTCACACTGTTAAGAATGTTAGAGTAGTGATTTTTCCACAGCTTTGCAATTTCATCCTCCCCCGACACCCCATCGATTGTCGGAGGGAGGACATTTTTGACACCCGTTTGATTCTTAACAAATTTCCAAAATTTGTTATTATCGTTATTTATACGAGCTTCACAGGCTTTTGATGCTCGAATAGACGCTTCTTCCTGTTTACATCGCCTTATGGCCACTTTATACTGACCCCGACTTCTACACATAGTCATGTATACTGGTCCTAATCTGGGTCTACCATGAAAGCACCACAAATCATATATATATATATATACTAGTGGTGGACCGGATGTCAGTTTTTCAACATCTGCGGATGCGGATTTTTAATTTCAATATCCGCGGATGTGGATGCGGATATTTAGTTAATCTATGAATATTATATAGAATTATGAATATATGACAATTTTTCAAATTTCGTGATGTTACTATTATGGCAGGCAATGCATAAGAATTAAAATTAATATTAATGTTTTCATTATGATAAAAATAATAACTTTCTCAAGAGTTTCAGCCACAGAAAATTCAATGAAACAAGTTTCATTCAATTTTCTGTGTTACCAGGTATTTATATTTTGAGGTTTATATATTTGTTCATTAATAATACTGTACAACAACAATGAAAAAAAACCGGAAATGAGATCGTCATTTTTATGGCTAATTATATGCGTAGATTGCGAAAATAACACTCATTTATTTGTATCACCCGCCGATTTTATTAAAATGACCCTATTTCATTGTATCATTTTGAGAACCACTGATTCTCTGAATGCATCATTTACATTTTGTTCAGTCATGCATGTGCTGTGGTGGTGGTGTTCGGCTCTGTGTTTCCACTTTGATTTTATGAAAAATCTCTTTCATTAATCATTTAAAACAAAATTGCAGCCATATTTTATCATAAATCGGTGCTATAAGTGAGTATTATTGAATAACAGCTATCAAATTATGTATATTTCACCGACAACGTTCATATTGTGTGAAATTGCAAATTGATCTATCATTTTCTTATTTTACAAGTTTTTATTGATGTTATGTCACAATGCCTAGAGAGTGCAAACATTCGCCAGACAGTTTTGTTATATTTGTGGGACATTAATGTTAAAGCAGTATAAAAGGAAGTTGACTTCTCATGTGAAAAAGCTTTATGAATTATACTTCGCATGCAAAGTTGGTGATCAGGACAAGCACTGGGCGCTTCATATGTGCTGTGTGAGATGTACAAGCTCGTTATCTGCATGGTTCAAAGGCACCGGTCCTGGTCTGGGATTCGGTGTCCCAATGGTATGGAGAGAGCCGCTGGACCATTCAACTGATTGCTATTTCTGCTTAACGAACATCACAGGTTTGAATCTTTTATTTTTCTGAATATACGTCAAATTTGGTGTTTTTAGCACATTTTAGCATATCCTGCTCTGCATAATGTATTACACAATTATGCTATTTTAAGTAGTCAAAAATGTCTATTGTCTCACATTACAGGTTGCAACAGAAAAGGGAAAAAGGCTATAGTCTACCCAAATCTTCGTTCTGCTATGCGTCCTGTGGAACATTCTACAGATATACCATCCCTCGTCCTCCAGCTGAAATGCCGACCGATAACACAGACTCTGACAAATCGGAATCAGACGGCGAATGCTATGAAGCTCAAGTCGAGTCTAAGAAAGAACAACATCTCATCACACAGCCTGAACTCAATGATTTGGTCCGTGATTTAATACTTACCAAGCAACAAAGTGAACTGCTGGCCTCACGTCTACAAGAATGGAATCTGCTGGCGGAAGACGTACGAATTACAGCATTCCGAAAGTGCTCCTTGGATTTGCAGGAATATTTCACAATGAAGAACTGAAATGTAATAAGTCCTTTGTACATTTGTTTTAAATTCATATTCGGTGTGTGAATCATTATTTTCCAATGATTATGATTTCTCCTTTACCTTATTCTTAAACTTTTTCCCCCCCATATCTAAATTTTGGGTTAATATTCGTTTTAACGTCCCTTTCGTTTTCGATAGAAAGAGTTAGTTGAACGCATATCAAAAGTGAAAATAGCAGAAAATTATCTTTCTACATTCTTGGAAAGTCATTTTTTTAGAGGAAATGACGAAAATAAAATTTGATGAAAAATTAAAAAAAAGGTTAAGATTCGGTAGAACACATCCACCAAACTCCATTATTCACTCATCAAACCATCTCGTCCCGTGTGTATGGAGTCATATTATTATCATTAGCCAATCAGCAGCTGCCCCATTGTCACGTGATACCCCGCGCACTTCGAAATTATTAAATTTTGGCACCATTATCACTAGTCAAACCATCTCGTCCCGTGTGTATGTAGTCATGTTATTATCATTAGCCAATCAGCGGCTGCCCTATTGTCACGTGACACCCCCGCCCATGTCCGGCGCTGAAATTTGAATTCAACAGTTGCTTCAGAATCAGGGCCGTTTCCTGGCATAAGCAGACTAAGTGGCCGCTTAGGGCCCCGCTGCTGCTAGGGGACCCCTAGACAGGCTCCCAGGTCATAGCTCAGTGGGCAAGAATAGGAATATAGCTGAAGTTATTATTAATAGTATTGTTGTTTTATTATTATTATTATTTATTATCCTTATTATTATTATTATTATTATTATTATTGTCGTAAAATTAAAGTTTTTGTATGAGACAAATGTGATAAAACGGAGACAAACGAAACGTTTTGGTCGTTATGTGTAAATAACTATTGTGAGATCTTATTTCTATATTATTTAACTTTATTCTTAATATATGCTTATACTTTCCTAAATGCTTAATTTTTCTAGTATTGTAAAACATTATTTCACTAATTTACTAATTATTAAGAGATTTTGTAACACTTTAAAACCTAGGATTATTTTCGTTATGTTTTCAAGTTTATTAATTCTTTTCTCATCTTTTTCAGATAATGTGAATTTTGTTGGTTAAAACCTAAATGGTCTGATTATATTATTTGAATGTATTTGATTAACGTTACAATTATAACAATTATTATTATTATTCTTATTATTATTATTATTATTATTATCATTATTATCATCATTATTATCATGATTATTATTATTTAGCAGATTAGTTGTGGTTAACTAGATGTGACTTCGTGCATCTTGGAAAATGAAACGACATTATCCATCAGGAGCTGAAAAACGGAAAAAGAAGAAAATAGAGGAGAAGCTTTCCAGTAGCACAGGTGAGATGTGCCACTTGTATATTCTTATGATTACAGTTCAGGCAACTAGGTTAGGTAGACCATCAAGCTAGGTAAGTGCTCAGGAATCGTGTAGAGTAAGCTAGTCTCTGTAATATTTATAATATTTCGAAATGTGAAATTTAATGGATCACATCACCTCAAATTCTGTTCACACATCAATTATCAAACAAGATAAGAAAGAGTATTTTAGCAAAAATTAACAGAATATGTAATGTTACGTTCTTCTCAGGAGCACTACTGAAATATTTGGAAAAGCCATCCTCAGCAAAGCCTGATGAGCATCATGAGCCAACAGCAGGACCATCCTCTATGCAACCTCAAACACCAGTAGAAGTAGAGCCTGATGAACCAACAAATGGCCCATCTTCTGTTCAGCTTCAAACACCACACACAGGCATTTCTACTGAGCAACAAGAACCAAGATCTGCTCCACCGCTTGATCCGTATGACTGGCCAGTTGTCCTGTCAAATGTTGAAGACAGATCTGGTGTCTCGAGGACCATTTCAAATCAGTCCAGATTTCACATTCCCTAAAAGAGAGGACGGTAGAAGCGTTCATCACCATTACATGTACAGAACATTAATTAATGGGGAAAAAATAAAGCGAAGCTGGCTGATGTACTCTAGAAGGAATGATGCTCTTTATTGCTTCTGCTGCAAGTTGTTTTCAAGGAAGTCGTACAAACTAATTACGGATGGACTTTCAGACTGGATAAACATTGGTTCGCTTCTGAAAGGCCATGAAAATAGTTCAGAACATGAGTTCTGGAGCTGACTCTGACATTGATGGAAGAGAACTGGCCCTCGAAATTAAGAACTTGCCGACTTTATCTTCACACAACATGACTGCATTGGAGCTTCTCTCCTTCATTCATCAGAAGCAACTGGAGGAACTATACCCCAATCTCTGGGTTGCACTAAGAATTGCCTGCACTCTACCTGTGACAGTAGCGTCAGCCGAGAGGAGCTTCTCTAAGATGAAGCTAATCAAGAACTACCTCAGATCATCAATGGGGCAGGATCGCCTCAGTGGCCTTGGCATCATAAGCATCAACCAGGACGTTGGCAGGGAGATTTCATATGATGATGTTATTGATGATTTCGCCCAGAAAAAATCTAGGAGGCAAAAATTTTGAAGATACAAACTGTTCTCTATAACTGTTAGCTATTAAACGATTGTATCGTGGAGTTAGTAATTGTTTGGTAGTTGATAATTGCATTATTTTTTATACATAGTTCTGTGTCATTTATTCTAAATAATGTATAAGCTAATTTTCAGGAATTTCATGAAGAGTATTTTTTCTGTTTGTCTTCTGAAAGTACATATTTGTTGTTTTCGACATAAATGTTTCATTAAAATTGTTTCATAATTGTTTTTTATTAACACAGCCATTTTTCGTATGTGTGTGCTGAGGTGACGTACACGTTATGTACTAGCACAGTACGACGCGTCGACAGTGTAGTACAGCATGGTTCATGTTTCAACGTGTCAGTTCAATCAGTTGTGTGCCACTCTTAGTCGAAAGCGGTTGATTTCTTTATCGTGTGCGTGTCATGGCTTCAACAAGCAAATCTGGTGAATCAAACAGTGATATATCTGCAGATAACAATTTAGTGCACCCTCTGTTTGATGGAAAATACTTTAAAATTAAATCTAAAGACGGTAATAAGGCAAAGTGCACCTGCTTGCTGTGTAAACACGAAGTCTCTGCTGCAAGCAATGCTACAACGAATCTGTACACTCGTCTGAAGGTAAGTGTTTTTTTAGACATCAAAAAATATCTTGAAATTGACCGAATAATCGTACAAAACGGCTCTGCCTTAAGTGGGTCTGTGTAACTAACTCGTTGCAATCAATCCAATTTGCGATGGAAAATTCATTGATGAAAAAGCTTTTAAAATCGTCTGATCTATCGAGTGGTGTATTTATTTCGAAATTCACCGTGTCCCCTAAAGTAGAAATTTATCAAAAATTGATATCAATGATTATTGATTCATTAATTATCGATCATTATTCATTAGGTAATTCATGTTTATTTTTTTCACAGCGTGTTCACCCTGGCATGATTCAAACTGTGCAAAAGTTGAGTATAATATGTCGCTGGTTGAACATCGTAAGTTCTAAGTTCTTTTGTTTTTGTTTTGTTCTAAAAAGGGAAATATATAATCGGAAATTAGATTGTACTATTTCTTTATCCTTTATCAAGCATTTTATATTGTTGTTGCTCATGAATTAGTGAATGCATATGTTAAAATTTGTATGTATTTAAAATGTATTTACAAATGTATTTAAATACAATTGATGTATTTTGTATTTAGTATCTAAATACATTCGTAAAATGTATTTAGTATTTAGTATTTAAATACATTTCTCCGATGTATTTAGTATTTAGTATTTAAATACATTCAATGTATTTATTGCCCAGCTCTGCTTAGGGCCCCCTAATGGCTAGAAACGGCCCTGTTCAGAATGACTGTGTGTAGTGCGTGGTCAAAGTCCGAGTGGGACTTTATTAAACAAGTTTTCAGGACGATAGCGCTGCTGTCGCTATATTTCGAGCTCACAGCATGCTCAAGACCTCTCTTACGTGTCCTCAGTGTGGTAATGAACTTAATTACCATGAAGCCTCCCATAATTAATGTAAGTGCACTGATAATATTTCCAACTGCTTACCTTTCCAGGTCCCGAATTCATTATGGGGTACCCATGCCCGGTTAGGTTAAATGAATGCCCGGTTAGGTCAACTGTATGCCCTTGACAATTGGTTAGGTTAAGTTGTGTTATTTTCGTTAGTTTTAACTGTACACTCTTGACGATTGGTTAGGTTAGGTTACTTTTGCCATGAATACTAGGTTAGGTTAGATCAAATCACCTCCTCCCCCCCCACCCACCCCGAAACCCCCGATTCCCCACGGGTTCCCCTATAATTTTCGACACGAAAACATTTTCCTGTTGTATTTTTTGTGTGGTTTCTTCAAATCTGACCTTCATTTTCCGGTAAAAATAGTAATTTTTGGAGGATATGTCAGATCGTCATTTTCTCAAAAATGGGGATTTTCCAGAGAAAATAAAGGTCAAATTTGAACAAAATACACCAGGAAAATATGTTTTCGTGTCAAAGCGAGGGAGTAGTTAAAACGAATCTTTACCAAATTTTGTATATACCATGCTCGTGAATTTCTTATTATAAGGTCTTTTTCATACTTAAAATATATTAAATACTTTTGTAAATAGCAAAACATTCTGCTGTATAAACTGAGCAATGTAATGACAAACTATAGTATCTACATTGATTATCATAAATAAAAGCACATCCAACCCCATTACTAGACTGAACCATCAGTAAATATTAAGGAATATCCTGCAGCACAATAATCAGCTTGCAAGGAGTTCAATAGTTGCTGATTAAAAGAGACATGTGTATGAAACTTGGGCCTCTTTACCAAAGAAAAATCATACACCACTAATGGACGAGACCACTAAGAAATCAACAGTAGAGAACTGGTAGCAACATCATCCAACTAAATATTCATATCTGTCAAGTAATCTTTGAACCTGCCTAAAAATGGCAAAGGGTGAGGTCTTATTCTGTAAAATTGATAAGGATAAAAATCCACAAAAGAGGAATGTAAAGGATGGTGTTGCAATGAAAGTAATTTTCCCCCATATCTGATTCCTAATAGCTTTCGTCGAAGAGATAAAGGACAAATAAAAGCTTCCACATTAAGATCATCAACCCTAGTGCATCTCAGAGCACCCGTGGCTAACCGAATTGCCCTATACTGCAGTCTACCTAACCTGACCAGAGATGGAGATGATGCAGTCTCATACAGAAAACTACCATAATCTATTTTAGATCCTGTAAGAGATGTAAAGAGTTGCAGCAAAGCTCTTCTATTAGACCCCCACTGTTTATATGATAAATACCTGAGAATAAGAAAACCTTCACATCTTTCAGCAATATACCTAATATGATCATTCCATGTTAGGGTTCTGTCAAAAATCATACCCAAAAACTTCTTACTATGGCCATAATAGGTGCATTCTGTAAAGAAAGACATGGAACATGTCAATCTGGTCTTTTACTGAAAATAACACAAAGATTTTGTTGAAGAAAAAGTAAGACCATTTTTATTAGACCAGTGACCTACTGCATTCAAAACTTGTTGCACCAATGTCCCAGCAACATCATTGCTATTATGGAAAACCAAAGCTGGGCACAAACCGTTAATCCGTTAATCGTTAATTAACGAAGTTAACTTTTTCGTTAACGATTTAACTTTTAAGTTAACTTTGAAAATCATTATCGGACTAATTAACTTCCGTTACATTTAACTTCCGTTAACTCAAGTCCGTTAACCCAAAAAATTCATAAATAAACGTTTAAAAGTTTCTATTATTTTCAGTGCTGAGCAGGTGCGCAATTAATCCGCCACTGTTAATAGTGATGAACGAATTTCCATTTCCGCAGCGCAAAATCAGACGAGCAGGAGTTGGAGTATGTCTCCCTGGCAGACTCCCTGGCTGTGTCTGTGGTTGAGCCTGACGATGTCGACACTATCGTTGGCAATCCCATCAACCTGCCAGCCCACATGAGGTGTGCTGCCCACACCTTCAACCTAGTGGCCAGCAAGGATGCAGATGCTGCACTGCAGAGTTCAGTGTTCAAGGGGCCCTACAGGGCTGCCATGGCCAAGGCACGCGCCCTCTGGAACCTGCAGGATCGCAGCACTGTGGCAGCAGACAGCATCTACGCTGAGGTGGGGAGGAGGCTGGTTGTCCCCAACACGACGAGGTGGAACTCCACCTATGAATCTGTGGTAGTCCTGAACACAATCCTGGAGACGAAGAGGCCTGCTCTCCACAGAGTCATGACCCAGCTGAAGGTCAACAGCTTCAAAGACCAGGATGTCGACTTAATTAAAGAGTATGTCAAGGTAATATATTTATAAATTAATAATAAACTAGCGGGACTCGTGGAAATTCCACGATTTATTCTTTTTCTGGTTACAATTAAATGCAGGACCTTGATACAATAATAGCGTTGTTTACGTAAACGTTTAAGAATACAATAATTCCAACTATATTTATTTATTGCAATAAAGTTATATTTTTCTTAACACCAGCCAGTAGATACGTTTTAGTTTTGCTCATTCAATTATCGTTATATTATTGAGTAAAATACAGCAGAATAATATTGCAGAATAATACAAATTTGAATTTCTACAATTTACTAATTCTCCATTGTTTTATTTCCAGATCATGTCACCTGTGGCCAAAGCACTCGACAAGATCCAGGGGGAGGAACAAGCCTACCTTGGGACTCTGCTGCCAACAGTTGCTGCGACAATCTTCAGGCTTAAGGACTTGAAGTCCAAGGGCCTCGTCTACTGCAGCGCCTTGGTCGACGCACTTTTGGCAGGCATCGACAAAAGGTTTGGGCCCCTCCTGGAGGATGACGAATGCCAGCTGGCTGCTGCCTTCCATCCCAGGTTTCGCCTCATCTGGTTGGACAAGTATGACAACACCAAGGTCACCAGGGTGAGGAAAAGCATGGAGGGTACAGTCGAGGAGGCCATGAAGCAGCAGCCCAACGAAGTGGGCAGCAACAGTGGAGGCAGCAACAACGAGGAGGAGGAGGAGGAGGACTTCTTCAGTGCTGTCATCCAGACAAAAGAGAGCAGCAGAAGCCACAGGTCACTCAAGGGCAAGGCCCAGAACTTGGTCAAGACCTGGCTGGAGACCAACTCCAAGGACTTGCTGACAGATGCTGCCTTCTTGGGTGAGCAAGTGTTGGTGGACTTGTTCATCAAGTTCAACACAGCCATCCCCTCCAGTGCTGCAGTGGAGCGTTTGTTCTCTATGGGCAAGGACATCCTGAGGGCCAAGAGATCATCCCTGTCTGATGAAAACTTTGATATGCTAATTTTCATGAAGGGCAACATTCATCTCATGGACAAAATGGAGAACGAGAAGAAGAGGGAAAATTAAATTATATATATATTGTGTTTTTCATTTTTTTTATAATAAAAGTTAACGTTAACGGTTTATCGGTAACTTCCGTTACATGTTTAACGAATTAACGGATTAACGGTTAACGAAGTTAACTTTTTGGTTAACGGATTAGCGGTTAACGAAGTTAACTTTTTGGTTAACGGTGCCCACCACTGTGGAAAACCCATAATGCAGCATCATCAGCATAAAGAGAATATTTAATACAGGGATCAATGTCCTGAAAAAGATCATTAATCATGATGGAGAATAAAATAGGACTGAGAATACTGCCCTGAGGGACCCTTGCAGTAATGGTATAAGAAGAAGAAATAGAAGACCCAACCAGACCCTTTAAACTTCTACCCGTTAAAAAGTTTTTAATAAAATACGGCATATGACCCCGCAGCCCCAAATTAAAAAGCTTTTTAAGAGACCATGATGCCAAATAGCATCATAAGCTTTTTGTATATCAAGAAACACTGTCCTACAATACTCATTCTTAAGAAAGGACTCTCTAATAGAACCCTCAAGCCTAACCAAACTATCCATTGTAGAAAAATAAGGTGGAAAACCACTTTGAAATTTATTAATTTTGAGAAAAATGACTTGGTACAACCGTCTTAAAACCATTCTTTCCATAACTTTGCAGAGACAACTAGTGAGGGCGATAGGTCTGTAGGATCCTACATCAGAATGTATCTTACCAGGTTTAATGATAGGTATGAGTAATACTGATCTCCAAGTAGGAAATGTGCGTATAGTCCAAATTTTATTATAGAAGGCCAATAAAGCATTTTTATTGGGTAGAGAAAGCCCAACCAAAAATTTATTCATAATCATATCCTCTCCAGGAGAAGTATTTTTGAGCTTTGAAAGTGTCATATCAAGTTCCCTTAATGAAAAGACATGATTATACTAGAGATCTACAAAAGTATCAAAATCAATAACTTCAGACTCAGAGGAAGTTAAGTGTGACATAAAAGGTTCCGAATACCTCTCTACACTGCTAACTAAAGAGAAATTTGAGCCAAAAGTCTCACTTACAGCCTGAGGATCAATAATCAATTGACTATCCTCCTTCAAAGCAATTCGAGAAGTAGGTTCTCTCTTTTTCCAACTTTTTAATTTTGGACCATACCACACTACCAGAGTACCAGTAGTTCTATGAGTAGTAGAGTTCACAGACTTTAACCAAGAATGACATTTTGAGATTCTAATAGTTCTACGTGCCACTGCCATTGCCTTCTTGTACAACATGTGTGTGCTTAAAATAGGATTATTTTAATAATTCTATAAGTTGTTTTACGAGCTTGTACAACCCTCCTACAAAAATCATTCCACCAGTAAACAGAATTTAGTGTTTAAAGTACAGGAAATTTCCTGAAATATTTGTCAGCAGTATTAATGTGTTGGTGATATTATGACAATCAACATCAATAGGTGAATCATCCTTAAGACAGTTAAGAGATAAAGCATCATGAAAAACTCCTAAACCCTTCTCAGTAATCCTCCACATGGAGCGTTTAGTAAAAGCAGTCTAAACTAGATGCAAGTATCAAAGGAAAATTGTCTGAATCCATGGAGTCATCAGAAACCTCCCATTGAAAAACATGCGACAGGTCCATGGATGAAATCGTTAAATCGATATAGGAGAAAGAATGACCTGTATCTCCAAACCAAAAAAAATGTGGGCGAGCCATCATTAAAAATTAAAAGATTGTGCTTATCTAAAAACTCAACTATCAAGTTTCCTCTAACATTACTAAAACTGGAACCCCATATCGAGTGATAACTATTAAAATCACCAGATAAAATATAAGGAGATGGCAGCAGAGTATGCAACTGGGTAAGAAGATCTACAGATCTACAGAAGCTAAGGCTAACAAAGACCCTAAGAACCACTCTAAGGTTAGCCCGAGAGAAAGAAAGAGGAGAGGGTTAAAAGAGGAGAATAAGGGGTAAGTAAGTAGCAAAACCTATCATTCGTGGGTTAACATTCATTCAGAAAAGAGAAAGAAAGACTCCCCATCATCATCCGCTGGCCACTGCCGACAAGTCGGAAAAATAGTCGAAGAGAATAGGAAAGGAGTGAAAGATGAAAAGAAGTAAAATAAGAACGCTTACAAACCATGCAAACACAGTCTTAACTCAAACACTAACATACCATGCGAACTACAGACATGCAAGTAAAGAGAGTTACAGACATGCAAGTAAGGAGAGGATAAGAAAGAAAAAAAAAGTATGTAGAGTATAACAAAAGGTAGGTTAGTTTACGCTACGAGCTACATCTACGTTCGTGTTAATCTAATTTTATTTTTTTTATTTTTTTTTAATAATTTTATTGCTGGCATATCACACGCTGGCATTAATCGTCAACAGACTCATCATCGACCATCACCCCCAGAGTTCCTGTTGCTAATTGTCTTATTATTTTAACCCTTAACTGGTAATGCGGGGTGCTGCTGAACCCCGCTCATCATTGAAACTAAATGTTTGTAGTCTTCCCAACAACGTATGTGGTTGAAACTTCATGTACCTTCAGTGTCCCTTGAGCCTTCACAGAGGTCGGGTTCGCAAGTGTGCTCTCTGGGCTGTGTGCAGTCAGACAGTATGCGTAGGGTGTGACGCCACCCCGCATTACCTAATGTGTGATAGTCCTTGTGTTTGAGTATTTTGTGTTTTATGACATTTGTGCATTTCATTCCTTTGTGGACAAATCTTACTTGTTGCTGAAAAAACCCATGTGCTAAATTGTGGTGGATTATAATGAAATGTAATATTTATTTTGTGTTTTTCAGGTAAATATATAATTTGCAGGGTAAAAAAAAGACAAAATAAGTTACAGTATGGCTAGTAATGTCGAAGACAAAGACATTGACGTTGATGAGCCAGAAGTGTCTGATGTGGACAATGTTGAAGTAATGACTATGTATGATAGTAGTGAAGGTGAAGAATATATGCCACAACCAAACGAGGATGATGATGATACTGACAGTGGAGAGACCGTGAGACGCCGCTGCCCGAGACACAGCCACACACCTGCTGCCGCTGTTGCTACACCTGCGACCAAGAGGCGGCGGCACCACCAAGAAGGAGTGCTCCACCGCTTTCAAAGGACATCAATCCAAGGCAAGAATGGGCACCGCTGGAACACTAAGCCATCTACAAGAGCACATTCCCGGACTCCCCAGCACAACATCATCCCACCCATGAAGCCCGGTCCCACTCATAGAGCTGTAGCTGCTATGAATCCCCTTGCATGTCTGGAACTGTTCCTGACCGAATTTATCATTGACCACATTCTCGACTGTACCAATGACACCATCAGGTCTTTGGCTCAAAAGTATTAGAAACAGCCGGCAACAGTGGACCGTGCGACAGAACCTGAGATGAGGGCTCTCTTGGGAGTCCTTATATTCTCCGGAATGAATCATGATAACCGCAAAACAGCCGTTGACATGTGGAGTCCACAATTTGGTCCTGCAATATACAGGGCTGCAATGAGTGAGAGGCGCTTTTGCTTTCTCCTCAGGTGCCTTCGCTTTTATGATAAAAACACTAGGGAAGAGAGGCCACTACTTGTACATAGCTACATGTGTTATATGATGTATATCAGTATTTGAAAATAAATAATTCGCATATACAGGGTTCATATAGGCATTAAATGTGGCCTGTGGAACTTGCGCCATAAAAACACAACCAAAAATGTAGTGACCGGTAGATAAGGCTATGGTTCACACTATATACAGATACAGTACAATAACCAGTATTAAGTTACATAACGAAATAATTATAGACTCACCTCAAGTATAGAACAGTTCCAGACAATATTCTAGAGAGCCAGTAATAGTCGTTAGTCTAGCAGTTGTCAGTCTATTAGTTAGTCAATAGCTATATCAGTATATCTAGATAGGCTAGTAGTTCACAGTAGTACAACGACAATCAACTCTACATCCATAATCGCAATGCTAATGATCATCCCGAAACATCATCGCTGCATATCCGCCCTAATTCGTCAAAACCAGTGCTGCCAGATCAATATTAGTTTTTATTATTACGGTGTTTTTTTTGGTGTGTCGATCTGCAGACTTTTAGTCACACCAATCCACCACACTCCTCCTCTACAAGTTCAGACGTTCCAGGGCTTTTTTAACCCTGGTAGAACGACAAACTCCAAGTGCAGTAGATTCCTCTGGCTCAGCCACAGGTGACAGAGAGGATTGTGTTTCCATTTCGGTTGGAATAGTAGTGGTACTCTCTGAAGTAGTAGGAATAGGTGTACGCTCTAGAGTAGGAGGAATAGTATGGGTAGCGGAAGGCATAGAATGATGTAGAATCTGATCCTGATGTCGATTCTGAATTCGACCATCTTCAGTTACACATCTGTAGGAAACAGGACTAATCTGCCTTCTAACTATAGCTGGTACCCACTTGGGACCCTGAGAGTAATTGCGAATCATGACCTTATTTTGAGGTAGCAGCTCTAGCGTCCTAGGAGTCTTAGATTCAAAGGCACGTTTTTGCTACTCTTACCGACTGTAAACTCTTTGACGAATAGAATCATGAGGACGCACAAGATCAAAAATACAGCGAATACGACGGCCAAACATCAACTCAGACGGTGCAACACCCGTAGTAAAATGGGGTGTCAACCTGTATTTCATGAGAAAGCGATCCAAAGCAACCTGAATTCTCTCCCCCTTTGCATGAAGCAAAGCAGACTTAACAGAACGGACCATGTTCTCAGCCAAGCCATTTGAAGATGAGTGGTAGGGAGCAGTACAAACATGACGAATACCATTGGAAAGCAAAAACGTAGAAAAATCAGAACTAGTAAAACTTGGGCCGTTATCAGAAACCAAAACAACTGGAAGGCCAAATCTGGCAAAAATAGAACGCAACAGACGAATAGTAGAGGATGAAGACATAGAAGTAGTAGGAAGAACCTCTACCCATTTAGAATGAGCATCGCCAATGACTAGAAGATAGTGGTGATTGATGGGACCCGCATAATCAATATGAATTCTGTGCCATGGATGGGAAGGCTATTCCCAGGGATGTAGAAAACCCTTTTTAGGAGTATCACGTAACCCCAAACACCGAGAGCATGAATCCACAAGCGAAAGGATGTCACTATCCAGTCCGGGCCACCAAAAATAACTTCGGGCCAGTTCCTTCCTACGAGTAGCACCCATATGATCGGAATGAAGTTCTTTAAGCAAAAGAGACTTGCCTAAAGGACACATCCATCCTGAATAGACAACTCTGTGCGTCTTTGGTGGAAAGGTTGGTAAGAACTGTCCACCTTCATAGGCCAACCACTAGAGACCATCTGATAAACATGAGTCAAAATAGGATCAGATTTAGTCCACAGCAATAATCATAGCTGTAACTGGTGTTGTCCCTAGAAATTCAACTAAGTGAACCCATTCGGCTGGAATTGGGACACATTCAATGGAAGCATCTAAAGGTAACCGGCTTAAAGCATCAGCATTACCCAAATGCTTACCTGACCAGTGCACTAGATTGAAAGAATAGGCTTGTAGCATGAGAGCCCAACGTTGTATTCGTCCTGCAGCCAAGATAGGAATTTGTTTATTAGAGCAAACAACCCTAACAACGGTTTATGATCAGTCACTAGGGTAAACTGCTGACCCCACAAGTAAAAATGAAACTTTTTACTGCGAAGATTAGGGCTAATGCTTCACGTTCTACCTGTGAATAATTCCTCTCTGCTGTATTTAGAGTGCGGGAAACAAAAGAAATAGGTCTTTCTTCCCCGTTAATAGTATGAGCAAGTACTGCTCCAATGCCATATGAGCTGCTATCAGTAGTTACAACTATAGGTAGTTTAGGATCAAAATGCACTAAAACATGAGAATTGAGTAAGAGCTCCTCTGACTGTTGAAAACTAGACTGTTCCTCTTTACCCCAACTCCATTTAGTGTCTTTCCTGAGTAATTTATTTAGTGGTTCCAATGTAGTAGCAGCATTTGGTAGGAATTTCCTGTAGAAATTAAGCAAGCCTAGATATGCTTGAAGCTGAGTGACATTAGTAGGTGCAGGAGCGTTACAAATAGCATCAACTTTATCCTTAGTAGGATGCAGACCTAACCCTTTACTTCCTAAAAGGCCAAATTTGTCCTCTTTTAAAAAAACACAAATAAACAGCAAACTGTTCTTGGTATTGGCTGGCAAGCCGTTTGGGACGCTTCTGGCATCTTTTGTGAACGATTGATGTATGGTAATTCATATTTGGTATCCAACTAAAGCTCAGTTGGAGGGAAAATGCTGCCTGCGTTTGATGTTGTGCAAATTTCCTACAACTGAAGATTTTGATACGTCATGGATCCTCAACCAGGTAATGTAATGTTGACTTATCTACATATTTTATGAGAGATTGTTATGTGAAAGAACATGTGACTTTGATAAAATTGATAATTATTACTGAAATGTTATTATGCAACCACTTCATAAGGGGACTAAATTGTCCCATTCAGCGTATGAATGATGTTTGATGAGTATGGGCTTTTTTAGTGAATGTTTGGACTACTTCTGCTGATGTAAGTAGACCTTTATACTTTTTTTCAAAATTTTATCATAGTTCACCATTGAATTAGTATTTTCTTTCATGGTAATTTCTAAAAAAATGTAATTAATTTATGGGGAACTTAGCAAAGTTGTTTCTTTTGTAGTTCTTTTGTAGCCGCTGCCCCACGAATGACTAAGCGTCCACGGATAAGCAGGGAAAGACTGTTTTGGGAAGAAATGCGTGAAAGACAGATTACACCAACAGTTTCTATCTATGATGTGCGTAATGATGATACTGAAGATATACTCAGTCCCATAGACTACTTTCGAATTTTTTTTACAGATGATCTATTGGGTAGCATTGTAGAACAATCTAATCTATACTCGGTTCAGAAAAATGCGAATAAACCACTTGCCATTGATTGTATAGAGTTAGAACAATGGTTAGGGTTATGTATGTACATGTCGGTTAGTAAAATACCAAATACTAGACTTCACTGGGGTGGCATTGGTGCAATAAATGAAAGGGTAAATTCAGTTATGAGCAGAGACAGATGGGAGGAAATAAAATCAAATTTATATATTGTAGACAATACACAGCTTGACAAAGATGACAGATTATCCAAAGTAAGACCTCTAGTTAACCACCTCAAATCAAAATTTCAAAAGATTGCTATGACAGAACATTTGTGTGTGGATGAACAAATAGTTCCCTTCAAAGGACGGTCTTGCATGAAGCAGTATTTACCTAAAAAACCACACAAATGGGGCTATAAAATCTTTGTGTTGGCAGACCACATGGGTATGGTGTATGATTTTATGCCCTATACAGGCAAAATAGAACCTGTAAATAATCCCAATGTTCCAGACCTCAAACCAAGTTCTAATGCTGTACTTCATCTTGCTGAGAGCATTCCTCCTTTTCAGAATCATAAATTGTATTTCGACAATTGGTTCACATCATTGCCTCTTCTTCATCATCTTGCTTCTCGTGGAATATGGTGTTGCGGCACTGTACAGCAGAATAGACTACCAAATTTGACATTTATATCTGACAAACAACTAAAAGCTCTTGGTCGAGGTTCTTTTGATGAGTGGAAGACCAAATATGAGGATAGTACCAATATCACAGCGGTGAAGTGGCTGGACACAAAACCAGTATGCCTTGTATCAACATTTGCATCCGCACACCCAATAGATAAGTGTTCAAGGTTTGACAGAAAGATAAAGGAAAAAATTGAAATTCCTAGACCTGCTATTGTTACAGTCTATAACAAACACATGGGGGTATTGACTTGAATGACCAATTGATTGCATATTACAGGATGTCCTTCAGGTCAAAAAAATACTACCAAAGACTCATCTTTCATTTGATTGATTTGACGGTGGTAAATTGTTGGTTGTTGTATAAACGAGCAGCAAGTGCACTCGATGTCAATGTTAGGAAGCAAAATTCTCTTTGTGAATTCAAAATTCGACTTTCCAATTCTCTTTTGTATGGTGGTAAACACATGGAAAATAGAAGAGGAAGACCAAGTTGTAACACTGTGGGAAAAGCCTTTGAGTTGAAGAAGAAAACCGGGAGAGCAACAAAGCCAATTCCAGAGACAGATATAAGAAAAGATAAAATGGGACACTTCCCTATGGTTTCGTCCAATAGGGGAAAATGCAAACTACCTGGTTGTCACGGAAAGGTGACAATGTACTACAAAAAGTGTGAGGTACATTTATGTTGCGACTCAAGAAGAAATTGTTTCCTAGACTTTCACACAAAATAAACCCATAACACTATAGGAACTCAAAATAATCATATTTTTTCCAAATTTTAATGTTATTATAATTTTGGGTGCATTATTTTGGGATGCATAGGCCTGTTCATCCCAAATATATTTTATTTACAAATAAGTATTAGTTAAAGTTACTACGTAAAATTTATAACGTCTAAACTAAGGAAACTAAGGAAAATATTAAAAATTTAGCAGCTGTATTTAGTTTTCTATTTTTAAGGAAAATTTTAATTGATCTCGTATGCCTAAAAGGACAAATTAGTCCCGTTTATGATTTTTGTTTATTTTCAATACAAATCTGAAAATTGAGGTTTTGATTGTTTATATGACCCTTCATAAAGGTACTTTTGTGTGAAAAAAAAATTTCGTTCCATACAAAAAATTCAGGAAGTAAAGGGTAGTAAAACTTGGGCCGTTATCAGAAACCAAAACAACTGGAAGGCCAAATCTGGCAAAAATAGAACGCAACAGACGAATAGTAGAGGATGAAGACATAGAAGTAATAGGAAAAACCTCTACCCATTTAGAATGAGCATCGCCAATGACTAGAAGATAGTGGTGATTGATGGGACCCGCATAATCAATATGAATTCTGTGCCATGGATGGGAAGGCTATTCCCAGGGATGTAGAAAACCCTTTTTAGGAGTATCACGTAACCCCAAACACCGAGAGCATGAATCCACAAGCGAAAGGATGTCACTATCCAGTCCGGGCCACCAAAAATAACTTCGGGCCAGTTCCTTCCTACGAGTAGCACCCATATGATCGGAATGAAGTTCTTTAAGCAAAAGAGACTTGCCTAAAGGACACATCCATCCTGAATAGACAACTCTGTGCGTCTTTGGTGGAAAGGTTGGTAAGAACTGTCCACCTTCATAGGCCAACCACTAGAGACCATCTGATAAACATGAGTCAAAATAGGATCAGATTTAGTCCACAGCAATAATCATAGCTGTAACTGGTGTTGTCCCTAGAAATTCAACTAAGTGAACCCATTCGGCTGGAATTGGGACACATTCAATGGAAGCATCTAAAGGTAACCGGCTTAAAGCATCAGCATTACCCAAATGCTTACCTGACCAGTGCACTAGATTGAAAGAATAGGCTTGTAGCATGAGAGCCCAACGTTGTATTCGTCCTGCAGCCAAGATAGGAATTTGTTTATTAGGAGCAAACAACCCTAACAACGGTTTATGATCAGTCACTAGGGTAAACTGCTGACCCCACAAGTAAAAATGAAACTTTTTACTGCGAAGATTAGGGCTAATGCTTCACGTTCTACCTGTGAATAATTCCTCTCTGCTGTATTTAGAGTGCGGGAAACAAAAGAAATAGGTCTTTCTTCCCCGTTAATAGTATGAGCAAGTACTGCTCCAATGCCATATGAGCTGCAATCAGTAGTTACAACTATAGGTAGTTTAGGATCAAAATGTACTGAAACATGAGAATTGAGTAAGAGCTCCTCTGACTGTTGAAAACTAGACTGTTCCTCTTTACCCCAACTCCATTTAGTGTCTTTCCTGAGTAATTTATTTAGTGGTTCCAATGTAGTAGCAGCATTTGGTAGGAATTTCCTGTAGAAATTAAGCAAGCCTAGATATGCTTGAAGCTGAGTGACATTAGTAGGTGCAGGAGCGTTACAAATAGCATCAACTTTATCCTTAGTAGGATGCAGACCTAATGAATCAATCTTAAATCCCAAATACTGAATTTCATTAGTTATCCAGATGCATTTTTCCTTATTTAGAGTTAAACCAGCAGCTGCTAACTTCTGCAAAACTGTCCTTAGACTAGACATATGTTCTGCTTCTGTTTTTCCGGCTATAAGGATGTCATCCAGGTAACATACAACATCTGAAATTCCATCTAATATGCGACTAATAATTCTTTGGAAAATGCCAGGAGCTGATGAAATACCATAACATAATCTATTATAACGAAATAGACCCTTGTGAGTATTTATAGTTGTGATATCCTTAGATTTTTCATCAAGCTCCAGCTGTGCATAGGCTTGTGACATAGCCAGCTTAGAGAAGTATTTATTACCAGCTAACTTACTAAAAATATCAGCAGGATTAGGAATAGGATATTTATCTATTAGAATAGCCTTACTAGCAGTTACTTTGTAGTCCCCACAAATACGAGCACTCTTATTAGGTTTTAACACAGGGACAATAGGTGCTGCCCATAATGAGTGCGATATAGGTTCAATAACCTTTTCCTTAGTGGGCCTGTCTAGCTCCAATTCTACCTTTTCTCTTAGAACATAAGGCAATGGCCTAGCTTTACAAAATTTAGGGCTGACTTCATTATCCAATTCAATAGATACTTTATGATCTTTGAGCATGCCAAGAGTAGGCCCAAATAATTTTGGAAATTCCTTTAAAAGAATTAAAATATTATTAGGTATTACAGAACAATTTATTGATTGATGATCAACTATAATGTTATGAATAGGCAAGTTTAGAGCATGAATCCAATCTCTACCTAGAAGAGTAGGACCTGGTTCATCAATCACTAAGAGTGTTAACTGTTTGTGATACTTTGTATCATTTATTGTAACTTGAACTTTAGCCTCTCCTACTATTGGCATCTCAACATTTCCATATTTTCTCAGAGTAGCCTTAGAATGATATAGTGGTATGGAGTTTTGGAATTTTTCTACAAAATAATCCTTATAAATTATAGTTCTAGCTGCACCTGTATCCAGTTCCATTGGAAGTTTGACTTTATTTATAGTAGCACCTATAATATAAGGACCAGCATTTGTAGTGCCATCCTGACTGAAAATATATTCAGAGCCTATCTGTGACTGCTTTAGACTGTTGGCTCATAAAGGAGGTTTATGCATTTTAGAAAAACAAACCTTTGCTATATATCCAACCTTGTTACATTTATAACATACTGCCTCCTTGAAAGGGCAGTCTACCTTCCAATGCTGTTTGCCACAGCCAGTACAAGGTTTTTTAGGTTTAGCACTTTGATTAGGCCAATTTTTTGAACTATCTGCTTTTAGAAAGTTTCTTTGGCTAATCTTTGGATTATCCTTAGCCTTAGTTCCTGTAGACCTACTATTTAGGTTAATATTAGATTTAGGCCTGATCAAATTCACATCACCAAATGCCTTTGCATCCTTAGCAGCAGCGTCCCTAGTTGTGGCTAGTACTACTGCAGCATCAAAAGTTAGGTTTTTAATTGTCAATAGTTCTCGCTGAGTGGCCTTCTCTCTCAAACCCATGACAAATCTATCCCGTAGTATTTCTATTAGGTTAGGGCCAAACTCACAAGTACTAGCCAGTTTCCTTAGGCTAGCTACAAAGTCAGCAATTGATTCACCTACAGCCTGATTTCGAGAATAGAACTGAAATCTCTAAAAAATCACTGCCACTTGAGGCTTATAGTGATCTTTTAGAATTGTAACTAAATCTGTATAGCTACACTCTGCTGTATTCTTAGAAGCTACCAGATCTTTAACTAGACTATAAGTGTTAATTTTATTTTTTTTTATTGGGTTCAGAATCCCAGCTGAGCCGTGAAGGGCCAGTTTAACCTACAACCCAAGTTAAGCTAGACTAAAAACTTACGGACTTGGAGGTCCTATTAGGTCCTACCTCAGGGATGCTGACTCGATGTGGGCCTACCTTAGGCCTCAGTTGCATAAAATTAAGATAAAAAAACAAAAGGGGTACTATTTACGGTCTTCTTTCTAAACCTTGCAACAACAACACAACCTGCACTAGTGCAAGATGCAACAATCTTGTATCTAAACAACCAATCTGAATTGCAAGAGAGCTCTCTATAAGACCACGCCCTGTAAGTGCCGCATTCAACAAACGAGTAGGAAGGACGCGCAGCGCCCCAAAAAAATTATACCACAAGAGCCCAAAAATGCTAGCTCTAAATTAAGTGAATTTTTCACTAACCTTACAATCATGAGATGGATATATAACACTGGGCAACACGTATTTTATTGAATGATATCTGACACTTGATTCTAGGTAATTTGGGTGCGCTGAATACGAATTTCAACTCGGTTTGGCTCTATCAGGTCCCGATTCTTGTCGACAGCCTATGTGCCATTTTCCAGATTTTTCAAATTAGGACTAAAAAATTAAGTCATGTGTTAATTTTTTTTTTCAAGTTTCATGAATACAAGCAGTTCAAACTACAGTAAAATTACATTATAACGATAGAAATGACTTAAAATAAAAAACAAACAGATATGAAGCTTTCACTGTGGCAAAAAATTTCTTTTGTAAGACTTTCTAGCGTATTTGCTTGTTGATGGCAGGTCTCTTTTCAAGCACCAGCAGTAATCAGCCATCATGTGGGAATCCCAGCGGCCTTGGTACCGTTCCTCCATAATTTTTATATCTTGGTGGAATCTCTCCCCTTGTTCGTCACTTACATCACCTAAATTACTTGGAAATTGGTCAAGATGGCTATTCAAAAAATGCATTTTTATGCTCATATTGCAACCTAACTCTTTGTAGTCCCTTAAAAGTTTTTTTACGATTTCTTCGTAGTTATCTGCCCTATAATTGCCTAAAAAGTTTTCTATCAAGTCCACGAATGAGAACCAGCCATTTTTTTCGCGTTCATTCATGACATTAGGAAAATTGCTGTCTTTAATCATTGTTCTTATTTGTGGACCGTCGAAAATTCCCGCCTTGATTTTTTCATAACTTAAACTTGGAAATTTTAAAGTTATGTATTTGAAACACTCGCCGTTCGTATCTAAAGCTTTTACATATTGTTTAATGAGGCCTAGTTTTATATGCAGAGGAGGAAATATGATTTTATCTCTGCTCACTAAAGGTGGATTAATTACGTTTTTTTCTCCGACAGTAAGTGATGTTCGTGCTGGCCAGATTTGTTTGAAATAATGTTCTTCCTTGGCTGTGCTGTCCCATAAGCAAAGGAAGCAGGGATATTTAGTATACCCTCCTTGTTGTCCTAGCAGAAAATTAACCATTTTTAAGTCAACACATATGATCCACTCGTGCTCCCTATATTTGATAAGATTTAAAACCTTTTCTATATGTTCATACTTTTCTTTTAATTTTGTTGAGTGCCCAATCGGTATCGAGCCGTATAGATTGCCATTATGCAACAACACACACTTAAGACTTCTTTTCGAACTGTCTAAAAACAAGCGCCAATCATTTGCATCGTAAGACTCAACCCCCATCTTCTTTAACAAACCAACTATGTCGCAGCAATATACTAAACTATCCTCTGTTCTAAAATATTTAACAAGTTCTTCTTCTCTTTTTCTGTAAAATGAAATGTATGTGTTTGAAGTAAGCAAGTTTTTCTCTTTAAGTCTTGAAGCTAAAATTTCCGCAGCCTTTTTGGGCAAATTTAGATCCCTTACAAGATCATTCAACTCGGCCTGGTTAAACTTTTGCGGATCGTTTTGACTTTCAAATACGCTGGGGTCAAAATCGGTGTCTGACTCCTCAAAGTGCATAACAATATTTTCAGGAACATCTTCAACTAATTCTTGAGTTGGCAGACCCTTAAATTTTGGAATGGGGATCTCATTTGAATGTAGCACAGGTCGTATCGCGGTGTCGAAATTTGGGTACTCGATACAATGTTTATTTTTCTTAGTGAAGCCCGAAGTCTTGACAAAGCAAAGGTAGCAATCGGTCTCGTGGTTAGTAGGCTCTCGCCACACCTGATATGGAAAAAAAATTGTAAAGCGTTAACAAAAGCGACGAGAGACTTGTTTTTATGAATTTTATCAAAAGTTATCACCCAAACATTTAACATTTCTATGTGTTTCAACCTTATGCAATATTTGAGATTCTTATAAACATTTTCTGTAAATTTTTGTTTATGTACCTAAGTTACAATTACATTTAGGTAAGTTACAGTATACTAGTGATTAAATTACGTAGTTTTATGAAATCATAAACTTACCATCGGAACTCCAAAAGGTATTTTGAATCCGAACCCTTCGTCCAATGTCGCAGTCTTTCAATGCATATAGTGCAGGCTTTATGTGGAGCCCACGATTTATCTTGGTCCCCCAGTTTTATGCCAAAATAAGCTAAGTAAGCTCTTTTTACGAAGTCAGTTATATTTGCTCGTTGATGTGGAAGTGTAAAATTTCCACATATATAACAGAAGGAATCAGGGTTGTTTTTGCATTTGAACTTTCTAGTGCTTGATGACATATTGCTTGATTGTTCTGCCAATTTGTAAAGGTATTTAAAGCCCTTAATTCATATAAATTTAAGAAAATCTGAAATATAAACACAAAAATTAGTTTAAATAGGTACTTATTATGAAATAGGTACTTACAATCTATGAAATTAAACTAGAAACACGGATGAGTAGGTACAATATAAATTACGTCTAATTAAATCAACTATATTAAATCACGATGACAAAATTACTCACTAAATCATATGCCAATTCAAAATTATGTTAATGCCCAAACTTAATTAACTAACTCAACTGACTGACTGACTGACTGACTGATTGAATTGACTGATTAACTCTGGAAACGAGTCGCTTTTATATATTTTAGTTGTCCCTCTAGAATACTCTACAGAGAACAGGAACGCTCGAGAAAATTTTAGAATTCTATGATATTTTTAGCTTAATTTACTAATATTAAAATGGGTTAAAAATGACAAAATTAAAATATTTTTAGGGTGTTACATATAAAAATATACATAATACAACAATACCATAACAATAGGTACAAATACCTAGATAAAAACCTAGTTGCATAATGTGTAACTGCAAAAAGACAGCGAGTATTGAGAAAAAAAACCTTTTTATGAATACGACGAAAGAGGAGGGGTGTTGAGCAAAATCAGGACCTGATAGAGCAAAACCGAGTAAAAATTCGTGCTCAGCGCACCCAAATTACCTAGAACTAACTGTCAAATCTAATTCAATAGACAAAAAGTTGAAATTTGTTCCCCAGTGATAATTATAAATACACCTTAACTTAATATATACAAGCAATGCTGCATCAATCAGCTTAGTATTACCCCTAGGCACGGGTTGGTTCTTAGAATTACATCCAAAACAATATTTTTGAATAATAAATTAGAAGAGATTTGTGCTGAGGAAAGTGTACCCTTCGTAAAGCTGTGGTCCGAATTCAATGATCCTAGCCTTTTTATAAAAGATGGGGGTGCATTTTAATGAAATAGGTAATGCTAGGCTAGGTAGGTTAATAGACGAAAGCATGAGAAAGCTGTATAGGTCGAAGCCTTCTTTAAACGTTGTGGGTCCGGGAAACGCGGGCCCGACGTGATAAATAGTTTAAAACGCGGGCCCGTGGTAAAAAATAACTTAAACGTTTTTTATTGCAACGCGCGTAGTATTAGAAATAAATTAAATGAATTTAAGGCGGTAATTTATTCCGGCAACTATGATATAGTTGCTATCACTGAAACTTGGTTAAATACCGTGACTCGGGACTTGTTGGGGGAACTTGAGATACCGGGTTTTAAACTCTTTACTAATGATAGGTTACATAGATTTGGAGGCGGCGTTTTGCTGTACATTCGTAATTCCCTTAGGGCTATCGAGGTTAAGTTAGATTTTCCGGCAGCAATTAATGCGATCTGTGTTGAAGTTAGGGCGCGTAGTATTAGTTTTATTTTTGTTGTTGTTTATAGACCTCCCGTTCAACCCCTCGATATAGATACTAGATTTTACTCACTTCTTGGTAATTTTATTGACAATCGGAATAGTATAATTGTCGGAGACTTTAACTGCCCTAATGTTAATTACGAGAATTTTACGGGTAATGAAGAGGGTTTGAGATTAGTTGAGTTTATGGACGATAACTTTTTACGACAGATAGTTACCGAACCAACGCGCGGTGATAATATTTTAGATTTGGTGATGACGAACGGCGAGAATATAGTCGAAGGTTTAGAAGTAGGCGAGAGTTTAGGATGTAGCGATCATCAAATTCTTAGGTTTAAGTTATTGATAGAAAACACTCAGGATAGTAACGTAATAGAAGTCCCTGATTTTCGTAGGGCTAATTTTGATAGTTTCGCGGATAGGATGAGAGTAGTGGATTGGGATAACTTATTTATGGGTAATGACACAAATTTGCGTTGGGTGGCTTTTAAAGAAAGTTTTAGGAATATTGAAAGGGAGTTTATTCCTCGTAGGCCCAAGCGCGCTAGTAATCGTGGTAGACCGAAGTGGTGGAGTAGGGAAATAGGAGAGTTTATAAACGAGCGTAATAGAGCGTATAGACTTAGTAAGCGTAATGGCCAGGTAGCTAACTTTAATAGATATATCGAGCTTAGACGTCAGGTTAAAAGATCAGTTAGGAATGCCAAGCGTAATTTAGATACTTATAGCTGCGGATAGTAAACATAATCCAAAAAAGTTTTTTGAATACGTTAATAATCGTAAGCCGGTAAAAAATAACATAGGCCCTCTAGTGGATGTTAATGGCGCTTTGGCTTCTGACGCTCAGGCGATGGCGGGTATTTTCAATAACTTTTTTGCGACAGTTTTTACCGTAGAAGACGTAAATAATGTCCCCGACGTGGATGATATCGTTCCATTTAGTAGCGAGACTATTTTGGATGAAATAACTGTTTACGAGGCTGAGATTGCGCATTATATCGATAGGCTAAAAGTTAGCAAGGCTCCAGGCCCTGACGCTTTTTATCCCAGACATTTGAAAGATTTGAAAGACGTTATCGTAGGCCCCTTAACGAAGATCTTTAATCAGTCACTCGAAACGGGGATTATTCCTGAAGACTTTAAATTAGCTAACGTCACGCCTATTTTTAAAAAAGGCGACCGCGCGGTAGCTAGCAATTATAGGCCCATTAGCTTAACGTCAATTGTAGGTAAACTTTTGGAATCCGTAGTTAGGGATCGTATTATCGATCACTTAGAAAGTAGAGATTTGATTAATAGTAGTCAGCATGGGTTTCGACGCCATAGGTCTTGTTTAACTAATTTGTTAGAATTTTATAACGAAATAGTGCGCGAATACGATAAGCATAGAGCAGCTGACGTTATTTATTTAGATTTTAAAAAGGCGTTCGATACAGTTCCGCATAGGAGACTAATTGCGAAGGTTAAAGCGCACGGTATACGCGGTCAGGTAGCTAACTGGTTAGAAGAATGGCTTCGTGCGAGGAGACAGAGGGTCGTAGTTAATGGTAGTGAATCAGGGTGGTTAGATGTAGGTAGCGGTGTCCCACAGGGTTCAGTGTTAGGCCCATTGCTATTCGTAATTTACATTAACGTCATAGATGTAGGATTGACTAGTAACGTGTCAAAATTCGCGGACGATACTAAAATAGGCGGTAAGGTTGTTAACGAGGACGATAGAAATAGGATTCAAGACGATGTAAATAGGATTATGGAGTGGACAGATAAGTGGCAGATGCAATTTAACGTAGACAAATGTAAAGTTTTGCATATAGGTTCTCGCAACAATAATTACGCGTATACGATGGATGATAGGGAGTTAGCGAGCGTTGACGAGGAAGTAGATTTAGGCGTACGCGTATCTAAGGATTTAAAGGTTAGGAACCAGTGCCTGGAGTCTTGCGCAAAAGCTAATAGGATGTTAGGCTTCATAGCGCGTAATTTCGAATTTAAATCGAAGGATATTATATTGCCCCTTTACAAGTCCCTAGTCAGGCCTCATTTAGAATATGCCGTTCAGTTTTGGTGCCCGTACTTGCGTGAGGATATTGATAGGTTAGAAAGGGTTCAGCGTCGTGCCACGAAACTTATTCCGTCATTGCGCAATAAGCCTTATGAAGATAGGATTAAAGAGCTAGACCTGTATTCACTCGAAACTAGGAGATTAAGGTGGGAGCTTATTGAAGTTTTCAAAATCGTTAATAACATCGATAACGTAAATTTTGACAAATTGTTCACTTTTGATAATAGTAATACTCGCAATAACGGATTTAAGTTGCGTGGCAGGCGTTTTATTACTAATATCGCTAAAAACTTCTTTACGTTTAAAGTAATTGATAAATGGAATAATCTTCCCGCGTCAGTCGTTCATTCTACCAGCGTTAATATGTTTAAGAACCGTCTTGACAGACATTTTAAAGGTATTAACGTTGTTTAATTTAAAAAACAAAGTTAGCAACGGAAGCTCTGGTGGTGGTGCTCGAGGATGAGTCTGTTGACGATGGATGCCAGCTTGTGACATGCCAGCGTGAGATGCCAGCAATAAAATTATTAAAAAATAAAAATAAAAATTAGACTAACACGAATGTAGATGTAGCTCATAGCGTAAACTAACCCACTTTTTGTTTAACTTTACCTACTTTTTTTTTTTTTTTTTTTTTTCTTACTTTGCATGTCTCTACCTCTTTTCTTGCATGTTTGTAGTTTGCATGGTATGACAGTGAGTTAAGACTGTGTTTGCATGGTTTGTAAGCGTTCAAATTTTACTTCTTTTCATCTTTCACCCCTCTCCTATTCTCTCCGACTATCTTTCTGACTTGTCGGCAGTGGCCGGCGGATGATGATGGTGAGACACTTTTCCTCTTTTTCTGAATGAATGTTAACCCATGAGTGATAGGTGTTGCTCTTACTTAACCCCTTATTCTCTTCTCTTCTCTTAACCCGCTACTCTTTCCTTTCTCTCCGACTATCTTTCTGACTTGTCGGCAGTGGCCGGCGGATGATGATGGTGAGACACTTTTCCTCTTTTTCTGAATGAATGTTAACCCATGAGTGATAGGTGTTGCTCTTACTTAACCCCTTATTCTCTTCTCTTCTCTTAACCCGCTACTCTTTCCTTTCTCTCGGGCTAACCTTAGAGTGGATCTTAGGGTCTTTGTTAGCCTTAGCTTCTGTAGATCTGTAGATCACCTTGGGGCAACAATGGCTCTTCCTCTTCTAGATTTTCTAACAATAAGTTTTAGGGCCTATTAGAGTTAAAAAAGATGGTACCCTTTTATCATCTGGTATATAATTCGCTGCAAAAAACAACTCCACTCTATCTGTGTACGTGTCAAAATCTTCCTCGCCCTCCGAATAGGGGCCTATTCGACCAATAACAGCCATAATCGAAATAGCCTAAACACAAACTAGGATCAATACAAGAACCCTTGAACTGTAGGTTAGCAATTTGCACTTCACTAGCCCCTTCCCCCAAGCAGAAAAAAGACAAAAATGCAACCAAAAAACAAAAAAAGAAAACCCTCGTCACCAATGTAGTGACTGGTAGATAAGGCTATGGTTCACACATTATATACAGATAAGTACAATAACCAGTATTAAGTTCCACAACGAAATAATTATAGACTCACCTCAAGTATAGAACAACAGTTCCAGACAATATTCTAGAGAGCCAGTAATAGTCGTTAGTCTAGCAGTTGTCAGTCTATTAGTTAATCAATAGCTATATCAGTATATCTAGATAGGCTAGTAGTTCACAATAGTAAACAATCAACTCTACATCCATAATCGCAATGCTAATGATCATCCCAAAACATCATCGCTGCATATCCGCCCTAATCCGTCAAAACCAGTGCTGCCAGATCAATATTAGTTTTTATTATTAAGGTGTTTTTTTTGGTGTGTCGATCTGCAGACTTTTAGTCACACCAATCCACCACAAAAAATAAGCAACATTTTACTCGTCTCTTCTACAGCTGTGTGTGCATTAACGAGCCTGCCAGTCCTTCCATATTTTCCTCCACTATCCTACAGTCAGTGGTTGTCCAGGGATCAACAGGAGACTTTAATTTTTTTTATAATTTTTTTGGTTTGTTGGTCTTTTTTTACGGGGAAATAAGCAAATATTTTTTCTGTTCACTTATTTGAAATACATATTATACTTATACTGTCCTTATTTTGTGATTAAAAGTTAGTTAATACATGGAATAATTCATTTATAACACCGTTTTTTCATTAAATTCATAAACTGATTTTTGGCTAATATTTCTCTTTTGGGGTGTGGTAACACCCCGCATTACCTAACGCGTTCCTCTGGTTGAGGATTACCTATTAAGGGTTAAACAACGTTAATATTTTTAAAATGCCTATCTAAACGGTTCTTAAACATATTAACGCTGGTAGAGTTCACGACGGACGCGGGAAGATTATTCCATTTATCAATTACTTTAAACGTAAAAACGTTTCTAGCGATGTTAGTAATGAAACGTCTGCCACGCAACTTAAATCCGTTATTACGTTATTACGAGTATTGCTATTATCGAAAGTGAACAGTTTGTCAAAATTTACGTTATCGAATTTATTAACGATTTTGAAAACTTCAATAAGCTCCCCCTTTAATCTCCTAGTTTCGAGTGAATGCAAGTCTAACTCTTTAATCCTATCTTCGTAAGACTTGTTGCGCAATGACGGAATTAGTTTCGTGGCGCGACGCTGAACCCTTTCTAACCTATCAATATCCTCACGCAAATACGGGCACCAAAACTGAACGGCATATTTTAAATGAGGCCTGACTATGGACTTGTTAAGGGGCAATATAATATTCTTCGATTTAAATTAGAAAATACGCGCTATGAAGCCTAACATCCTATTAGCTTTTGCGTAAGACTCCAGGCACTGGTTCCTAACTTTTAAATCCTTAGATACGCGTACGCCTAAATCTACTTCTTCGTCAACGCTCGCTAACTGTCTATTATCCATCGTTGTACGTGTAATTATTGTTACGAGAACCTATATGCAAAACTTTACATTTGTCTACGTTAAATTGCATCTGCCACTTATCCGTCCACTCCATAATCCTATTTACATCGTCTTGGAGCCTATTTCTATCGTCCACGTTAACAACTTTATTGCCTATTTTAGTATCGCCCGCGAATTTTGACACGTTACTGGTCAAGCCTACATCTATATCGTTAATGTAGATTACGAATAGCAATGACTCCTAGATTCCGTCCCATGTACAATTGAGGATGAAAACTATCTAATTAAGTAAGAAATGTGGAGGCAGATATAAACAACATACTGAAAATTTAAAAGTAGTAGTATGAATTTGAACAGCAACTGCTTAAGTATCTAAAGGAATAGGGATGAGTGTATAGGATAAAGAATTATGCACAGCGAGTAGGACTCCTACCCCCTGAGCATTCCTGTCTTTACATAAAATACTATAATTACGCAACTGAACAGACTGATGACTACGAAGCCAAGTTTCTTGTAGAGAAATTATCTTTGGAGAAAATATCTCCAATAATGAATGAAGAAAAGGCAACCTCTTATAAAAGCCTTCAACATTCCACTGACATAACATAACAGCCACTAAGAAGAAAAAGTAAAAAATAGAAATATATAGAAAATTAACAAGAAATCAATAAATTAAGGTTTCAACTAAAAACCATCCTTAGGATTAGCATAAGATCTGGCGAGACCATTTTTAGCAAAATAAGCTGACATTTTTTGAGAAATGGTTTGAGGGGCCAAATTTTTGTCCACCAAAGACTTAAAGTCCAGTAAACAATTCCATAAGAGAGTTTTCATCCTCACTTGTACATGGGACGGAATCTAAATTAGAACGAGAAGGTGATTGACCATGGGTGGAGTGGAAAGCTTGGGAGGAAAGAGTCAAGGTCTCGATACTAAACTCAAAAAAGTCACATTGAGAACCACATGACCTAACAGTAACTTTAGGCGTCTTCAAACGCGGGGAGACAAAGCTTGAGAATTAGAATCAGATTGAGCATCAGACTGAGAAACAGTATTAGAAGCATTACTGTTATTTCTGAGCATGGGGGTGTTAGACACATGAGGGGTAGACTTAGCCACCCGGGAAAAGGTTTGCCCATTCAACAAAGTCTTTGAATGTTCTTGATAAATTTTGCGTGCTTCTGCATATGTTACCCGGTTATCAACTTTAATTTTAACAATTTCCTTTTCTCTCAGCCAATGATTGCAATCTCTAGAGGTGCCCAAATGGTCATCCTTACAATTAATACACACAAATTTGTCTAAAATTCCAGAGCAAGCTCTAGTATCATGTCCTTCAGCACACTTGGCACAATGAACTTTATTGGTACAGTTGGCATGACTGTGACCAAAACGGAGGCAATGATAACATTGAAGAGGATTGGGATAAAAGGGTTCTACCTTAAATCAAAGATATCCACAATAGAGATGGCTTGGGAATGAAGGACCCCTAAAGGCAAGAACTAAAAGTCTAGTTGGAGTTTTTCCTTACCTTTATTTATTTTTTTGACATGTGTCACTGGGTCACCTGCAGATTGTAAATTTATTAAAATATCTTCAACACGCATATCAAAAAGTTCAGGTGCAAAAATAATACCTTGGCTAGTATTCAATCTATCAGCTATTGTCACTTCGACAGCAATATCATACAAAAACACAGACGCCTTTTAAAGATCCCTAGACTGGCGCGAGTTGGAAGTCTGAACCAGTCAACTACCTGTCCTACAGTAACTGATTTGATCGGCCCGCCACAAATACTTTCAATGGATTTTTGAGTCCCAAAAGGATTGAGGTTAGTTAACTTGACAGTAGGGTGGCCAGACGTCCGGCTTTAGGCGGACAGTCCGCCTTTTGAGCACTCTGTCCTTAGGGTGGCCATTTCCAAATTTCCAAAAAGGAGGACACTGCGTATGTGGCCGTACGTTAACATATATATATATATAAAATCAGTGTTGGGCACTAAAGCGTTAATCCGATAACAGTTAATTAACGAAGTTAACTTTTTTTAACGGACTATTAACGGAAGTTAATTTCCATTTATCGTTATCGGACCAGTTAACTTCCGATAACTCGATATTTAGTCCGTTAAAGTCCGTTAAAGTCCGTTAACACGTTAACTGCGAGGAGTCCTTCACGGAAGATCACCGCTCCGCGAATGAATTCAAACCGCCATAACTTCAGTCTGCCAATTCCGTCCTCTGCCGCAGTGGAACGGCTCTTCTCTCTCGGCCAAGGACATCCTGAGGCCAAAGAGGTCAAGACTGGCAGTTGGGCCTAACTTTGAGAAGTTGGTCTTTCTGAAGGGCAACCAGCACATTGTGTCATAGTCTTTAATAAATGTGCCTAAAATTTAATTTTACCTTTCAGTTCCCGCCATAATAATTCTCTGGTAAATTAAAATTTAGTTAATGGTTAGTGGTTACAAGGGTTTCAAAACATGTAATCAGTACATTTTTTATTAAAAATAAAAAAAAAGTTATTAAGCAAAAAAGTTGCAAAACTTGATAAAAATACAGTTAAATACCTATTTATTGTTGGATTTTGCATAAATAAACATTTTCTATGGGTTTTAAAGCTTTTTTCCTTGATGTTTTAAAATGTTAGTAAAGAAATAGTTATCGTTAACGGATTATCGTTAACTTCCGTTAACTTTATAATAAAATTATCGGATTATCGTTATCGGAGTTAAAAATTGGGGTTAACGGATTATCGTTATCGAAGTTAACTTTTTGGTTAACGGTGCCCATCACTGTATATAATATTAATATATATATATAGTTAACGTACGGCCACATACGCAGTGTCCTCCTTTTTAAATGGCCACCCTACTTGACAGAGGACTTACTTTTGACATATAGATAAGTGATATATTCAGGGAGAGAGGAGTAATCTTGAGAAACAGAGATGCTCGGCTTACTAGAATCTGTTGACATCTTTGCAGCTGCCTGGGTACAATCAGGTTGGGATTTAGGCCTACTAGGAACAGGAGGTAAATTTAAATCAGCAGCAATATCAGGGGAATTTGTAGTAAAATATTTTGCTGTTTTCTCAGTCTTACTAATGAGCACTTCTAAATCCATAGTCTTCATTAAGTAAGTCATTATTATCATTACTGAGCTTCAGTTTCTTATCACTTTTAACAACAGTGCCAACTTTCTAGAAAGAATTAGCCATGTTTGCCCAAATCAAACCAGGCTAAGCCCAGCTCAGGCTAATCTAAACCAGGCGCATCCTCGGAGCCGAGGGAGTTAGACCCAGGCTCTAACAAAAGTCCAAACCCAACACCACCACACTAATTGAACCAAGAACAATGAAAACAAATTAAAAGAGTAAACAACAAAACAATTTAAATTTAAACTCAAAAGTTAAACGGGAAACGTTAGCTTAGGCTATCCAAAATCACTGCAGCACGTCCAATTAGCACCCCTTTCCTTCTCCTCTTCTATAAGGGTGGGAACACGATCTTTAGGCCAGTCATATTTATAGTCGCGTGTCAGAATACAACCAACTATTTCCTTAATTAAAGTTACAGTGCATACCAACTAACTCAGTAGGGTCAATGTATATTTTTTTATACTTCCAGATAGCTTGTTTTGAATAACAAGAAGAATAACAAACCTATATCGCTTCAGACTAAAGCTTAACTCAGTTAAAGAAAATGGCAATACGCTGAAAAAGTAAATGAAAACTTTATTGGACTTTTCACTCAAGGAGTAAAAAATTTAAATGAATATCGTTGAGAAATTTTAATGCATTTACTCACTCGATCCGGGTAGTTGGTTGGTAAAAAATTCTTTAATAGTATACTTCTTCATGATTGTTGGTGGACTTGAGAAATCTTGTCGGGTTTTCATTCTGTATATTTTCTTTTTCTTTTCAAAAAAGGTCTTATCCACAAAAGTTTTAACGAAAACCAACACAAATAGTTTAACATTAACAAATTATTTTTATATATTTCAGTTTCACCTTCAGAAATTTAGCAGACTTACATCTTTCAAGTATATTTTATATCGGCTACTTTAAAAACAATTCAGTTGGTTGGTATGTACAGAAAGGGCCGGCTCAAGGCCCTGGCTAACCGGGTGGTTGCGGGGCGCAATGTGCTGGGGGGCGCCATAAAACGGAGAGAAAAAATGTAATACTGTAAAATGTAAATGAATATAAAGAAAACCAAAATATAAAAATCGTCTCAAGGTCCTGTAGCTATTGAAAGTAAGTTAGGCTGGATGCTACATAGTAGCTATTGCAATGAAATGGAGGTTAAAGCTCTTTTTGTTAAGATTGAGGAGAACATCGATGGTTTGGAAAGGCATTTGAAAGCCTTTTGGGAATTTGAATCCATTGGCATAAAGGACAAACAGGAGAAGCAGGCAAGTACAGTGAGCAGTGATGTTTTAGAGCAATTTGAAAAAGGTATTGGGTTTAGAGATGGTTGCTACGAAGTTGGCCTCCCTTGGAAGGATTCCTGCAAACCCAGCTCAAGCCTTCAGCTAGCCAATAGGAGGTTGGAGACTTCATTGCTGTGATAGCGTGGGGTAGACACCCCAGTTAGGTTACTTAGGTTCTAGCAAACAATCAAAAGCACTTACCGGTGCGTTGAATTAGGTATTCCTTGAAGCCTACCGTTTTATTCCTGTGTCCCACAACAGCCTACCTAACTCTCTCTTACATTACCAATTTAGAAGCTATAGACATTACCCCTAACTATACTTAAGTACGAACAACTTCCTACCCGATTTGTTACCTTAGATTCATCACCTAATTTTACTCAGCACCAAAGATTAGGTCAGATAGGAAAAAACATGTCTAGGCCAGACCAAAGCAATACGAACAGCCCGTTGGTTGTTTATGGCTTCGTCTTGCCATTCAGCTTAGATTTAGTGATATTTACTCTTTAGTGACTTTTAGACTATATACATATATATACATACACGTCACCTCACTCCTCCCCTACAAGTTTAGTCTGTCAGGGGGATGAGGGACCCTAGACGACCTGCGGAGCGGGGTTGATGTAGTAGGATCAGGTGCAACCTGTATAGGCGGGCAAGTTGAACCATTTTCCGGAGGATCAGTTCTCTCTTCCGGAAGACTCTGGTCCTTCTGCACTTCCCGTTCCCATATCTGGTCCTGATGGCGTTTAATAGAACGACCATCTTCTAGTTGGCACTTGAAGGAAACAGGGCCCGTTCTCTCCTGCACAGTTGCAGGAACCCATTTTGGTCCAGCCCCATAGTTGCGAATCACAACTGGATCATTAGGTTTCGCTTCTAGAACTCTCCCTCTTTTAGTGTCGTGGTACAACTTCTGTTTTTCCTGATGGCGTAAAACTCGTTGTTGTAACATTTCGTTTGGACGTAACAAATCAAAAACTGAACGAATTCCCCGGCCAATCAGAAGTTTAGAGGGAGACACCCCTGTCGTGGTGTGTGGTGTTATTCGATATTTAAACAAAAATTTATCCAACACCACTTGCATTTCCTCCCCACGAGAATGACGCAAGGCCGACTTGAAAGTACGGACCATGTTTTCCGCGAGACCGTTAGTAGACGGGTGGAAAACACTAGACCGGACATGTCTAATGCCATTTAGGTGGACGAAGGAACGAAATTCCTCACTGGTAAAACAAGTACCATTGTCGGAAACCAGGACTACGGGTAAACCCCATCGAGCGAAAACTGAACGGAGTAAGCGAATAGTAACACCCGAAGTCGTGGAAGTGGTTGGAAAAATTTCCACCCACTTAGAGTAGGCGTCCACATGACTAGGAAATAATATTATTTATAGGACCTGCATAGTCAACATGGATCCTATGCCACGGTATAGTAGGCCATTCCCAAGGATGAAGTGGACTTTTCCTTGGGAGATCTCTGTTCTCTAGGCAGCTTTGACAGGAACGAACCAATGATTCGAGTTCTCCATCTAAACCAGGCCACCAGAAATAAGCTCTCGCCAGCTCTTTCATTTTTGTTGCGCCCATGTGTTCAGCGTGAAGTTCCTTCACTAAATTCGACCTGCCTTTATTTGGAATAATCACTCTGTGGCCCCATAAGAGACAGCCATTTTGAATAGAGAGGCCAGACTGACGCTGAATAAAAGGCTGTAATTCACTCTCAACCTTAGTAGGCCAACCAACTGAGCAGAAATGGATGACCCTAGACAGAATAGGGTCTGATTTTGTCCACTGCTCTATTTGTACTGCAGATACTGGAGTGGATTCCAAAAACTCCACCAAGTGAACCCATTCTGTAGGTATAGGTACACAATCATTTGGATTTTCTAAGGGCAACCTACTTAGCGCATCAGCCGTACCTAGAAGTTTACCTGACCGATGTACTAAGTCAAATTTATAGGCTTGTAGAATCAGTGCCCATCGTTGAATCCTACCTGAGGCCATAACTGGAATATTTTTATTAGGTGAAAATAAACCTAAAAGAGGCTTATGGTCAGTAATTAGTTTAAATTCATGACCCCATAGATAGAAATGAAATTTTTTTACTGCAAATACTAAGGCTAATGCTTCACGTTCCACTTGTGCATATCGTCTTTCCGTCTCAGTTAGTGTTCTAGAAGCAAAACAGATAGGCCTATCTACACCATCAATGTGGTGAGATAACACTGCCCCAATTCCATAAGAACTGCTGTCTGCTGAAACTACGAGAGGAAGTTTAGGATCATAATGCACTAGGAGAGTGGACTTTAGTAGTACGTCCTTGGAAGCCTCAAATGCTTCCTTTTGAGTTTTCTCCCATCTCCACTGTTCCCCAGATCGTAATAGCTTATTTAGGGGTTCAAGGAAAGTCGATGCATTAGGCAAAAATTTCCTATAAAATTTAGGAGACCTAAATAAGCTTGTAACTGTGTGATGTTTTGTGGAGGTGGTGCCTTTTCTATTGCTTCTAGTTTATCCACCGTTGGATGAATGCCTGAGGCATCTATGCGGAACCCTAAATATGAAACCTCGTTAGTGACCCATGAACACTTTTCTCTCTTTAGCTTAAGTCCAGCATCCCGGAGTCTTTTTAGAACCGTGGTTAATCTAGTTAGGTGTTCTTTTTTAGTCGAACCTGAAATGAGGACATCATCTAGAAAGCAAAGTACCCCTGGAATGTGACCTAGAACTTGGTCCATTGTCCTCTGAAAAATACCTGGAGCCGATGCTATTCCATAGCATAGCCTATTGTACTTATATAGGCCTCGGTGCGTATTTATGATAGTTAATTCTTTAGAGTTTTCATCTAAACTTAGTTGAGCATAGGCTTGGGACATATCGAGTTTTGTGAAATATTTCCCCCAGCAAGAGAGCTAAATAATTCATCAGGCTTGGGTATAGGATAGCAATCTAGAAGGACGGCTCTATTTGCTGTTAAACGGTAATCCCCGCATAACCGCACGGACTTGTCCGGTTTTAGTACAGGAACTACTGGGGCAGCCCACTTAGCGTGTGTGACTGGTTCAATAATTTTATCTTTTAGCAGCCTGTCAATTTCTAAATCTACCTTCTCCCGCAGTGCATGCGCAATTGAACGAGCCTTACAAAATTTCGGAGTTACATTAGGATCTACTTCTATGCAGACCTGATGGCCTTTTAGGTTGCCTACTTCAGGCCCAAAAATAGAAGAAAACTCCCTTAACAATGAGTCTATGTCAGATGGATATGAAGTGTATGCACATCTGCCTGACCCCTTGGCAAGATTTTGTCAATTGGCATTTCCAAAGCATCAATCCAATCACGGCCTAGTAGAGTAGGCCCTTGCTCATCCACCACTAAAAGGGTTAAGGGATGAGACAAAGTTTTCTGGTTAAGTGTAACTGTGACGTATGCTTCTCCACAAATAGGTATTTGTATGTCACCGTACTTCTTCAAAATCGTTTTAGATGCATGTAGTTTAGGTGTGTTTTTGAAAATCTTATCAAAAACTACCTTGGACATGACCGTCCGGGCAGCACCCGTATCCAATTCTAGAGGAACTGTAATTCCATTAGGCCTACCTCTACAATATATGGGCCTGTATTTTCCCACTTTGCTGCTCATAGAATAGGTACTCCACTCCAATGTTCGAAGTATTTCCCTTTTGAGGATTTATACTAGAAATGTTAAAATTAGAATTTTCACCCTTTGTTTTCTTTGAAAAACACACTTTAGCTATGTGGCCTATTTTACTACAGTTTCGGCAAACTGCTTCTTTAAAAGGGCAATCTTTCTTCCAATGGTGTTTTCCACACCCTGTACATGGCTTGGAAGGCTTAGTAGAATTAGTAGGCTTAGTCGTATTCGCCTCATACCTTTTATTTGCCTGTCTAGTAGGCTCGTTAGGTCTGCCAGGCCTAGAAGATTTAAAGCTATTTACGTGTTGGGCTTTACTACTATGATTTCCAAAAGCTCTAACATCTTTAGCAGCTGCTTCTCTAGCCGTAGCTATTTCTACAGCCTGACTAAAAGTTAGGTCCTGTATGGCTAATAGGGCTCTCTGGGTAGACTCCTCTTTGAGACCCATTACAAACCTATCTCTTAGCATTTCATCTAATTTGTCCCCAAATTTACACGTACGGCTATGGCTTTTTATTCCTGCAACAAACTCTGCAATGCTTTCATTTCCCGTCTGATGCCTTGAATAAAATTTGAAACGTTCATAGATGAGAACTACTCGGGGTTTGTAGTGATCGGTTAGGGCCTGTACCAATTCATTATAGGTGCAAGTTTCCGGTGCTTTAGGAGAAACTAGGTCCATAACTAAACCAAACGTTTTAGGGCCTATTATAGTTAAAAAGGTAGGTACTTTCTTAGCATCCGGAATGGAATTTGCCTCGAAAAACAACCTCACCCTAGTGGCATAAGCTTCGAAGTCCTCCCCATTGTCTTCGTAGGGGCTTATATGGCCAATCACCGACATGCTAGAGCAAAACCGAATTAGCCAACTCACGTGAAGTAGGTTAGGTTAGGTTTAAATTTGGTCTAGTTACTGAATAGTGAATTTTATTAGAGTTAGGGCTGAATAGTGAATTGTATTAGAGTTAGGGCTGAGTAGAATTAGTTTTAGAGTTAGGGCTGAGTAGGAATTAGTTTTAGAGTTAGGGCTGAGTAGGAATTAGTTTTAGAATTAGGGCGGCGGGACCTACGCTATAGTACGGTAGCTTCCCCACACAAACAAACCAAATCGGACGACCCACTAGTCTGCATCCAATTTTCCAAACAACCACTTGAACCCAATAAGCCAAATTAACCCAATGAGCCAAATTTAACCCAATGAACAAAATTTAACCAAATGAGCCAAATCCCATCCTCGTCGCCAAATGTGATAGCGTGGGGTAGACACCCCAGTTAGGTTACTTAGGTTCTAGCAAACAATCAAAAGCACTTACCGGTGCGTTGAATTAGGTATTCCTTGAAGCCTACCGTTTTATTCCTGTGTCCCACAACAGCCTACCTAACTCTCTCTTACATTACCAATTTAGAAGCTATAGACATTACCCCTAACTATACTTAAGTACGAACAACTTCCTACCCGATTTGTTACCTTAGATTCATCACCTAATTTTACTCAGCACCAAAGATTAGGTCAGATAGGAAAAAACATGTCTAGGCCAGACCGAAGCAATACGAACAGCCCGTTCGTTGTTTATGGCTTCGTCTTGCCATTCAGCTTAGATTTAGTGATATTTACTCTTTAGTGACTTTTAGACTATATACATATATATACATACACGTCACCTCAATTGCATAGGCTAAGGAAAAATGAGTTGTTAAATGAATACGATGAGGCCATCCTAAGCTATGTAAAGGATGGCTATGCTGAAAGGGTGCAAGGTGAGCTGGTGAGCCAGGAGGCACATTATCTGCCACACCATGCAGTGGTACGGCGAGACAAAACTACCACCAAACTGAGGGTAGTTTTTGATGGCTCAGCCAAGGACAAAGGTGATGTGTCCTTGAGTGACTGTTTGGATGCTGGGCCAAATTTAAATGCAGATTTATTTTCCTTGTTACTGCGATTCAGGTTTGGTAAAGTAGCATTGACTGCAGGTGTGAAGCAAGCATTTTTGAGGATAAAGTTAAAACCAGAGAATAGAGATATAGTAAGGTATCTGTGGGTTGATACGAAAAATTGTTGGAAAATGAACCCAAGGTTCAAGCATAGAGAATAAAGTCAGTGTTGTTTGGCTTCAGCTCAAGTCCATTTCTGTTGGCAGCTACTATGCAGTACCATTTTAAGAAATATTCTGAAGTCTATCCTAATACTATTGAACTAAAATTGAAAAATTTTTATGTTGATGATTTCCTGTGTCCAGTGGGTAATACAGAAATGGCTAAACAGATATCCATGGAGGCTAAAGCTATAATGAGGGAGGCTGGCATGGAGCTTAGAAAATGGCAAACCAATCATTCTCAGTTACAACAGTTTATGAGTCAGTTCTGTGTAGGACCTGATGTAACAGAAAGTATTGAGGATTCTGGTATTAAGGAGTTGTGGGCAATAGACACAAAGGTGCTAGGCATTGTTTGGCAGCAAGGAGAGGATTTGTTTACTTTCAATGGGAAATCTTTAGTAGAGCTGGCTGAGAATGAGACAAGGTGGACAAAACGTACAGCTCTTAGTTTGGCTTCGAAGGTCTTTGATCCTTTTGGATTCCTGGCTCAATTTGTGATAAAGTAAAAAATTTAGTTTCAGAGCCTCTGGGAAATTGGACTTGGTTGGGACCAAGAGTTACCTGATCATATGGTGGTAAAGTGGAAATATTGGTTCAAAGAATTGGCACATCTTGGAGACATTGAAATCCCAAGATGGTACTTTCGAGAGTTGAACAATAGTCCAGATAATGTGGAGCTGCACATCTTTTGTAATGCGAGTGAGGAAGCCTATGCAACTTGCATTTATGTAAGAGGCACTTTCGAAGAGGAATTAAGTTGCAGGTTGGTTGCTGCAAAGAGCAGAGTAGTACCTTTGAAATGGCTTTCTATTCCAAGGTTGGAATTGATGGGTGCAGTCATTGCTAGTCGGCTTGCAGTTACAGTGCAAAACTTTTTGGGCCTTAATGAAGTTCCAAGCTATTTTTGGACAGACTCCACTATAGTTTGGCACTGGTTAAGAAGCCAGGCAAGGAAATGGAAACCATTTGTTGCCAATGGGGTGGAGGAAATTCAAGCACACACAGACCCAAAGTAATGGAAGCATTGTCCAGGCACCCAAAACCCAGCTGATTTACCAACACGAGGAATTTCAGTGAAAGATCTTGCACAGTCACGTTTGTGGTGGAGAGTGGCTAAAACTTGGAAGTGAAAATTGCCCTTTAATCAGCCTATTGCCCTTCTAATCAGCCAGGCTGAAGAAGAATGCGTGAGTGAGATGAGAAAATGTACTGTGAACAGTTGTCAAGTTATGCAGCAAGACCCCATATTGAGGCTTGAGGAGTCCAGTGGTGTAGTGCTGTGGGAACGCTTGGGAACGGCGTTCCCTTACTTTTTTTGGTAGACGGAACGGCGTTCCCTCACTATTTCAAATAAATCCGAACTTACAAATCTCTAACGTCATAAAATTTTAATTCCCACCACTAGAAGAAATATGAGAAAGAATCATTAACTGTTTCATTTCTTTTAGCTTCGACTGAGGCAATGCTAGCCTATAAAGATCTGGTGAAACAGTCACCACGGCGTACCAGTTGTTAACTTTTTTTTAGTCAGTCATTCCAGTTGTTAGCTATTTTTATTGATCGTACTGGATGTCATATATCTAATGACACTGGAAATACTGCATCTTCAACCTTGGAATATATCCTAATATCCAGTGCATATGACCTCAAAATATCCCTGAAATTGGTCAGATTTCAAAAGATTTCCCGGGGGACTTACAGTGCCCCCGGACCTCCAGCTGTATGGGCTCGCCGCGCTCGCCATTGTCCCCCCCCCCGCATCTGAGTAACACTCAAAATGCGTTCCCTCACTTCCTTATTTAGCACTACACCACTGTTGAGGACATTAGCAGCCTGAAAAGGTTGTTAAGAGTGACAGCATGGTTATATAGATTTACAGACAACATTAAGGGAGAAACAAGAAGGGAAGGAATTCTGAACAGTAAGGAGATTCAGCAAGCCAGGCAATACTGGGTGGTATCTGTGCAGAAGGAAAAATTTGGTGAAGGGAGAAAATTGCTCACCAGCAGTCCATTACAGGTTCTACCAACACATTCTGCTCTCAAGGGTTTGGATGTGTTTTTGGGTCAGGATTTATTGATAGTAGGAGGTAGACTACAGTTTTCTGGGCTTCCAGAGGAGAAAAAACATCCAATTTTGCTACCTTCTGGGGAGGCACTTTGTGGAACTTTTGATCCTGGATACGCATCATAAGTTGTTACATGCTGGAGTTAGAGAAGTGATAATAGAGATCAGACAACAGTTTTGGATTCCCAAAATTAGACGAGTAGTAAAAAAGGTCTTGCATTGATGTGTGGTTTGCAAGCGTTAGAGTGCAAAGCCTTATCATGAAAAGGTGGCTCCACTTCCAAGAGAACGTTGTGTCTATACTGCCCCATTTGATGTAGTGGGAGTAGACTTTGTAGGTCCAGTCTATGTGTATGAGCAAGGGGAGTCTAACAAAGGTTATATATGTCTTTTCACATGTGCTACCATCAGAGCAATCTATTTGGAGTTGGTAAGCAACTTAAGTAGTGATGTATTTCTTTTGGCCTTTAAAAGGTTTGTGAACAGAAGGGGTTCCCCAAGTAAAATCATATCGGATAATGCAAAAACCTTCAAAAAGGCTGAAAAGGAACTCCAAGAAGTTTGGTCCTTGCTAAAAGAGGAGGATTCCAATCCTACTTTTCACACCATGGGGTACAGTGTGAGTTTATTGTTGAGAGAGCACCATGGTGGGGAGGATTTTGGGAAAGGCTAGTGAGAAGTTTGAAGTGTAAAATGTCCATTAAAGAAACTTTTGGCTAATGCTCATTTGAGCAAAGAAGAATTCTGCACTGTTTTGTGTGAAGTAGAAGCAATGGTGAACAGCAGGCCCATCACCTTTGTGTATAACAGTATGTAGGATGCAGAGCCATTGACACCAAATCATTTTCTTTGTGGTAAACGATTAACATCAAGCCCCAGTTTGCCAGAAGACTTACAGCCTATCCAGAGCAGTCAAGAAGAGTTAACCAGAAGGTTCAAGTACTGTGAAAAGCTACAAGATCAGTTATGGTAGAGGTGACCAGGGCCGGCGCGAGGAAGTGCGGGGCCCAATTAGAAAATTGTTAGCGCCTAGCGGGGCCCTCTACCCTACAAAACCTGAAGATCGATGCTTTATGCTTCGTGCAGTACGCCAGTCCCAGCCAAAAAGCGTTGAGGGCTTGAGGCTCCACCATTAGCCACAATGATATACTAAAAATTGAAAGCCCATATGAAAGTTTTAATGTTTTATTACAAGTCAAGAAAATTCAAAGTTGGAGTGACAAGAAATTTCGCTAGAGCACCTCTTTGTTTTTCATTTTCAGCTGCCTTAGCCTTGGCCAGTGCTCGTTTCTGATTGCCGCTCAAATACTTTCGCCCTTTGTCTCTATCTCTGCTTGTGCTTGCCATGATGACGATGATGTAAGGGCTTTTTCAATTACTTTTCTTTTAAAAAAGCTAAACGGCGACGATAAACTGAAATTACAAAACAAAAAACAAAATCATTCACAATAAAGACTCCCTGGCACTGAAAAATAATAAAGATGTGCATGTATGCATCTAATGATTAAAGCAAAAGATTTCATGATTTTTAAAAGCCTGGGAGTAAGAAGAAAAGCGCAGGGGGCAAAAGAACAAGCTCTAGTACAGCGGTCTTCAACCTGGGCGATATCGCCCACTAGTGGGCGATTTGAGCTTTTAGGTGGGCGGCAAGAAAATTTATAAAATTCTTGTAAAATTCAACAAAATTTACAATATTGCATGCAAAAAATGATCGAATGTTTCGTCAGTTGTGTCATGACAATGATGAACAATTTGTTAGGTTATTATTACACACAGAGGTCCGATGGCTCTCGAGGGGTGCATGTTTAACTCGTTTTGTTGAACTATATGAGAGCGTAGTGCAGTTTCTAGAAGACCAAAATGAAGTTGATCTTAGCCAAAAGCTAAAAATGATAAAAAATGATGCTTGTTATTTGGCAGGAATATTTAAGAAATGCAATGATTGTAATTTGCAGCTTCAAGGAGACAATATGACACTCATGAACTGCCAAAAAGTTATCTCATTATTCATTGAAAAGCTGGATTTATTCAGTCACAATCTTTCAAAAAGAGAATTTCACCAGTTTCCAGAATTGTTATCTATTAAGGATGACATAACAACAATTGATACACAAAGGTTTATTGATCATCTCAATAAACTTGAAACGGATTTTGAAACTCGATTCAGTGATGTTTTAACCATGGAAGTATAGATTGGATGGTAAACCCGTTTACTGCAAATGTTACTGAAGCTGATGTAACATGTCAAGAGGAGCTATTAGAACTCAGACATGATGAGGAAAGCAAGGGAAATTTCAATAACGGTGGTTATATGCAGCTTTGGCAAAATAAAAAGATGTCAAATGTATATCCCAATATGTGGAAAAAGATTTTTAAATTACTGATCGCTTTTCCTACTTCGTACCTAGTTGAATCAGGTTTTAGTGCTGTGAATCACATTCTTACCAAAAACAGGAATGCTTTAAAATCCCTGAAAGAGGGGACATTCGTTTGTTCCTCACTAAATTCAAGCCAACATTCGGAATTTAGTTTCCAAGCATCAAGCACAAGGATCTCACTAAATTAAAGGTAAATGCATAATGTTTTATTATATAATATATATATAATGTACCATACATAATTTTTAATATATGTTTGTTGGATTTTTAATTTTGGTGGGCGGTTGGCTAATTTATCTCACAAAAATAGTAAAAGTGGGCGGTAGGCATAAAAAGGTTGAAGGGCACTGCTCTAGTAAATAGAAATGTAAATGCTCTCTATGATAATGAGGCAAAAACTAGTTAATTTAATATGTAGGATCTACTTACCACCACGTTTCTCTGTTACATGCAGGCTTAAGACACTTCAAGTTTGCAGTTTGGACATATAAACAATTTGGACATATTTAACAAACAACACAACTTTACATTCCAAGCTTTATGTTATATAATCTCATTAACAGCGCTCTTTCTGTGTTGAGGGTTTGAATATCGTCCACAAATTACCTTTTTTTTTAAAAAGCTAAACGGCGACGATAAACTGAAATTACAAAACAAATAAACAAACGATTAGCAATAAAACATTGAAACATAGATATACGAGGACGGACTGAATAGTTTCACTGCCTTCACAGTAACAAGAAACTTCGTGCACACTGGACACTCATTAATTCATCATAGCGTCCCCCACTCGAGCGCGTGCGCGGAGTCCCCTCGGGGCGCGGGGCCCAATTTGAACAAATCGGTCTAATCGGCTTAAAACCGGCCCTGGAGGTGACAGATGGAATACTTGCCAGAACTCGATTATTACCCATCAGGCAATGTAAAGGGCTCCAATGCAAATTGTATCAAGGTGGGAGAAGTGTTGATTGGGAATGAAAGACCAAGGCAATGTTGGAAGCTTGGTATAATTGAAGAGTTGTTTGTTGGCAAAGACAATTTAGTTAGGTCTACACTGGTAAAGACTTCAGGAGGAAAATTAAAGAGACCTATACAAAAACTCTATGCTTTAGAAATCAGCAAAAACACGGATAGTCAAGATGAAACATTTGGGTTACAGTCAGTCTCATGGAGAAGGCTTGGCTAAACTTGCAGAAGGTAATGACAACAATGCCTCTTCGGTGGGGAGTGTCAGAAAATCTAGAAGAGGAAGAGCCATTGTTGTCCCAAGGCGATATGATGACTAAGCTGATTGATGCAGCATTGCTTGTATATATTAAGTTAAGGTGTGTATATATATATCCATCTCATAATTGTAAGGTTAGTGAAAAATTCAATTAATTTAGCGCTAGCATTTTTGGACTCTTGTGGCATCATTGTTTGGGCACTTATGGCATAATTTTTGGGGGGCACTGGCGCGCCCTTTCTACTCGTTTGTTGAATGCGGCACTTACAGGGCGTGCTCTCTTGCAATTCAGTTTGGTTGTTTAGATACAAGATTGTTACATCGTGCAATGGTGCAGGTTGTGTTGTTGTTGCAAGGTTTTGGAAGAAAACCATAAATAGTGCCCCTTTCGTTTTTTTCTTAATTTTATGCAACTGAGGCCTAAAGTAGGCCCACATCGAGTCAGCAACCCTGAGGTAGGACCTAATAGGGCCTCCAAGTCCGTAAGTTTGTTTTAGTCTCGCTTAACTTAGGCTATAAGTTAAAGTAGCCCCTCAGAGCTTGGCCGTTCAGGGCTCAGCTGGGATTCTGAACCCAATCAAAATAAATAAAAATAACTGTAATAACTTGGGGTTAGTGACCCCGCCAAGTTACTAGGTTTCTAAACAACAACAAAGGCACTTACCAGTGTTTTGAATTAGATCTCCTTTAGGGCCTAGCATAGCTTTCCAGCATCCTACAAAGCATCTATATAACTCTAACTTTGCTAATTTAGAAACTATAGACATTACCCCTACACTTATATACTGTTTAACAACTTCCTGCTTACATTATCACACTTTAACAACATCTCCAAATTAAACTTAGCACCAACGATTTAGTCAGATATGAATAACCATGCTGTTAGTCCAGCCCAAACAAACGAACAGGCCGCGTTCCACTGTTTATCCTTTTGTGTTGCCATTCAGCTTTCTTTTAGTGACTTCCCTTTGGTAACTTTTCGACTATATACATACACACACACACACACACACACACACAGATATATATATATATATATATATATATATATATATATATATATATATATATATATATACGTCACCTCAATAACATAGTTATTTAACTCAATAAATTAATGATTTGTATGTAATTAAGAAATAAAGGTACCACATACGATAGTAACTATACCATATTGTAGGCGTGTATAGTTTTTCTATACTAAGAACGCCAATCATGCTGGTACTGTGGTATATATATGCAGAGGTGGGTAAAGTACTTTCATTTGTTACTTAAGTTAAAGTACAAGTAATCTTTAAAAAATGTACTCAAGTTAAAGTACATGTTATCAAAAGTACTCGTACTTAAGTTGAAGTACAAAAGTGAGTGTTTTATAATGTACTTAAGTACTGAAAAGTAAGAAGTACTTTCTCAAAAATGAAATAAAATACACTACAAATATATAATAATATAAAATAAACATCATTATGGCAAACAGACTTCATTAGAAAACAGAATTAGGATTATTATAAGTAGGAATTATTATATTAAGAACTATAATTTATTATTAACAAGTATGCATTATGTACAAAATTTCTTATGGAGTCTCAACAACAACTGATTTTCAAAGTTTTTGCAATCTATCCTGGCTCTCTTTGGACTAAAAATTAGTCCAGCAACATTGAACAGTCGTTCAAGGCTGCAGATGCAAGAAGTGGCATATTTACCCGTATGGATATGTCCATAAGTGATGGAAATGACTTCAACATATCCATATGGCTGTTAATTGTACTTGCCAAATATAAATCACTCTCCCTTTTTTCTACATATTTTTGAGACTGGACAGGTTTGAAGAAGTCGTCTTCATCTGTCGAGCTGCTGTCGAAGGTCTCCAGATTTTCTCTTTCTTTCGATCAGCTATCGAAAAAGCCGATTGGTTACCTTAAAATACTGTACTGAATGACTCTTCTGAAGTTCTGATTGGTTAATGAAACCCAAATGTTTTGGTAAACAAAATCTGGAATAATCCGGTTTCGGTGTCTTCTCCCTCTCAATACCTGACATTGAGAGGTGGCAGATTGAAAGGTTTTTTTTTCCAGAATTTGTTTACAAATTTTGGATGAAACTGTCAAGCATACAGCTGTTTTGCTACTTCGTACTTTTCAGATTTTCACAACATTGCACTTAAATCAAAGTACAAAATTTTTCCCAAGATTGTACTTAAGTTAGAGTAAAAGTATTACAAAAAAAATATACTTTCTAGAAAGTACATTCTCGAAAAAGCTACTTAAGTAGGCCTATATCTACTTCACTACTACCTACCTCTGCATATATGTTAGTATACATCAGCGGATCTTAACCTGGGGGTGTTTCAATTTTCCAGGGGGGCCGCGAAAGCTCGGCGAAAGTAGTCAATATATCTCTTAATATTTAATTGGGAATACATATTCTGAGTCAGAGTTCCTGGAGATTAAATTCAATTCCTCCGCCCAAGATAATTTTAAAGATCTACATTTGGAGAAGTTTTGGGTGAAATATTTGCATGTTTAATTGAAACTTAGTCAGCAAGCATTGCGAGTGATCGTTCCTTTTTCTTCCACATACCTTTGTGAGGCAGGCTTTTCAACGCTTGTTGCTGTGAAGACCAAGTGTCGAAGCAGGCTGGCTGTTGAGAGCAACATGCGGTGTGTTCTTCCTTCGACCGCACCAAGGATTCAAATGCTTGTGGGGAAGAAGCAATGCCAACCTTCCCATTGATTATGGGTAAAATACGATCGATCTTGTGAAAATATTGCATTCTCTCACAAATACATGGTTTTTGTTGTTTTTGTTTGTTCATTTATCCAATCTAGAGATGCATTAAAAGTAATGAAACTGGAATCGCCGAAAAACATTTATTCTTTGGGGTTCAGGGGGCGCCTCGGATTGAAGGTTGACCGCTGGGGGGCGCAGCTCCACAAAGGTTAAGAACTGCTGGTATACATGCTACAAACACTTTATCAGATTCACCTGTGTGCAGTGTCACAAGGTTGCACTTTAGCACTGTGACGTAGATACAACGTAAATTTGTGTGGTCTCAATTACGTCTTCACAACGTTGTGATATTACGTAAACTTTACGTAGATACATTGTCTCAACATCTCAAGGATAGAATTTGGTCTAACAAAGGCGCCCTATTTGAAATAGTAGTATGCCGTATGTAGTATGCCGTATTGGGAGAAAACCACAATGTTGGTGTCATCTATCTAGACTTTGCAAAAGCTTTTGACAAGGTTGACCATGGTATATTATTCCATAAACTAAAAGAACTTGGTATTTGTGGAAAAATAGGAAAATGGATCCATGCCTTTCTCTCTGACAGAAAACAAATAACAATTGTAAATGGAGCAAGATCTATAGAAAAAGAAGTGATTAGTGGAGTGCCGCAAGGCACAGTACTAGGACCAATTCTATTCATTATAATGCTAAACAATATAAACTGTAACCTAGGAAGCTCTCTCCTGTCATTCGCAGATGATACCAGAATACTAAGACCAATTACAGAAAAAGAAGACTGTGTAGAGCTACAAAAAGATCTACAAACTATATATGCATGGGCAGATGCAAACAATATGGCCTTCAATGAAGACAAATTTGAACTAATTAAGTATGGACCAAATAAATACCTGAAAGAACAATTCAACTACACTGGACCCACAGGAAAAGATATTGTACAAACTGATCATGTCAGGGATCTAGGGATTATATTATCTGAAGATGCAACATTCAACAGGCACATTGACAAAGTAACCTCATCATGCAAACAACTAATAGGATATATACTGAGGACATTCAGAACTAGGGACAGTATGACCATGCTTACCCTGTGGAAATCACTTGTCCTTCCACGCATTGACTACTGCTCTCAATTATGGTTTTCCCACAAACAAAATGAATTGCAAAAAATTGAGGGCCTACAAAGAACCTTTACCTCGTATATTAAACAACCTGATGGGCAACAGGTGAGTAAAAACAAATTAAACTACTGGGATAGGCTCAGAGGCCTCAACCTTATTCCATAGAGAGAAGGTTTGAGAGATACATCCTAATCTACACCTGGAAAATTCTAGAAGGGCTTTTAGTTGCCCCCAATACTGAACCAATTGTGCCCACCTTAACAAGAACTGGAAGAATGTGTAAAAAATATCACCTCCCACCAAACAGTCTGAGAAGGATTCAAACCCTTCAATATAATAGTATCTCTAGGCAGGGTTCTCGCCTGTTTAACTCCTTGCCTCAGTACCTTAGAGACATAAGTGCAGTCCCAGTAGATACTTTTAAAAAACACTTGGACATGTTTTTAGCCAACATACCCGACCAACCCACAGTGTCAGGGTATTCCTCTGCCAGACCAGCCCCCACAAATTCAATAGGGGACCAAATCGTATGGCAGGAGCGAGAGAAAAGAGGGGTGGCGACCCCGTCGTAGCCCCGCCTCAGGAGGCGCTGAGCGGACTTCGAGGGAGCAGCGCACCCTTGAGGCAGAAGCGCTTTAAGGTAAATTTAAGATAAATTTAAGGTAACGTTGCAATATAACGTTTAAGTTTTACGTTGTGACTAGGTCAGTACAACATCAATTTTTGACATGACCAAGATTCAATCAGACACCCTCCCCCCGCTAAAATATTAATGTTAATTTTCTGGGGCAATAAAAACATTAATATAATTTATTCTAACATACAAAAACAAAATAGTTGAAAACACCTTGAAATAAGCACTAAAATCAGTAAGAAATAATATTAAGACAGACAGACAAACAGAAAAAAAATAGAGAAAATGTACCACCAGAGGGTTTGCGAGTGGTGACTTAAGTACTGTAGTAAGAGCACCCTCAAATTGGAAACAGATGCTAAGTGATCAGGGACAGTACAGGACTTGCTCCCAGTTGTGGCTGTAAAGTTTTGGCGCTGCTTTGATATATTCGTCTTATTTTTGTTGTGAGGAATATACCCGTACCTGCTATAGCGTATGCAGAGGTGTGTATGTGTCAGGGGGGCCTAAGCTGCCCAGAAGTCCATAAATGGTCAACTGAGTGAAGTTAGGTGCCGTTTCGCACCTCTGCGGCCACGCGCGCGAAATTTCATCCGGTCGCGCTAATCCGCGGATATGCACCCGCGAACCGCGAAAAGTGTCACAAATGGTCAACCGTCGATAAGCGAAATCCCCGAAGCGCGAACCCGCGAACGACGAGGGGTGACTGTACTCGTGCAATAGTCGATCTCATGTAAAAGTCTATCCCTGACTTTTAGCCAAAAAATCCTAAATTTGTCATATATTTCGTGTAAAAGTCGACCTTAATTTATCAGGGATGATAGATCAATATTTGTGATCCAAATTCGGGTTACCTAGTACTGATTCGGATAGCAATTGTTATTTTTCAGAAAAATCAGCATACAGCTAACTAAAAAGATTTGAAAATTTGCACAGCAACTTAGTATGTTCCAAATTTTGAAGCAGGGGCTCCTCCAGGGAGGTGGCTGAGGTGTCTACTGTCTAGCCATTCCCCTTGCCTTAGTAAATTTCTGTATTTTAATTTATTTTACTTTTTTCACAATGCTACCTTTTTGTTACGGAAAAAACTTCGTAGTACTGCCCAGTTTTGGTCCGATTCAGCTTAATTGTTGTTAGAAGGAGCTTGGATGTTTTGAGGCTTGTAAACAAAAAGTTAAAATTATATATTACTGAAACCAGGAGTGAAGTGATTACAATATATATACTTGAATTGGAATTATTGGCGTTTCTGAATCTTTCAAAGAATTTTATTTTTAACTAGCTAGGTCTAGGCTTTTAGCCAGGCCTTATTATACCTTTTTGTGGTTATTTTGGTGTAGGGTAACATACTATTAGGCCTAGGGACCTAACTTGGGCCCTAGGCCACCTGGTTTGTTAATCGTAGGTAAGCCTGCGCCTGTACCTCGGTCTTGAGGAGGGTCGTATGGCTGAACACGATCGTTCATCACGAGATGCATCAGGGCTTGGAGTTGGAGTTGAGACTCAGGCTCAGCCTAGGTCTGGCCCATCCCATAACCTTGAGAACCTTGACCCCGATCAGTTAAGCGACTCAAACTCTGAAATGGATATTCCTTTAGCTGTTTCTCAGCAGCCTAAGGCTTCTAGAAATGCTAAACGAGACAATAGGCTTAAGCAAACCAAACGTAAAAAGTCTCCTCCTGGAAGTCCAAATTCATCTAGATCTAGTGTTGGTAATGACATTAGTATTTTTGACCCCTTAGATTCTTGTGAATTGGAAACTGCTGTTGCAGATGCCACAGCTGAATTTTTGGGCTGGCAGAGCCAGAAGACCAGAAGTTCTAAAAAGCGGGCTAAGGCAAGCCCAAGTTCAACAAGGCAATATACGCCTCTTTTTACTGAAACTGAGATCAGGTCTACTACAATAGGCCCATCCCAAGAAGCTGCTCCTGGTACTTCTGGTTTCGACACTGTTTCTGAGGAAGGAATGGGAAAGGTTAATCAGAATCTGGGTCTATCACCAGATCCAGTTGGCTCCATTTCAGCTTGTCAGAATGGTAAATTGGCTGATGCCTTCCGAAGGCCGTATAAGAATATAGTTCCACAACGAATGGGCCTAGCTGAAATCAATAAACTTTCACTGAGTGATTTTGCTCCCCAGATCTCTTCAGAGACTGTTGTTAGGACTATTGTGCTATGGTTTGATGATGCTTGTCATCATCAGGCAGTGGAGGAATTTTTGCAAAGCAAAATTAAGGTGGTTGGGCAGCTTAGGGATTCTATATTGAGTTCACTTAGGATCACTGGGTTCCGCCCGAATCCTCTTCGCCATTGTTTGGCAATTGATCTTGACCAACAGTCTTATGATACCCTTTCTCTGCAGAAGATCACCACATTTGGTACATTCCAAGTGTCTTGCCGATTGCCCGCAAGCAAACAGGGCAATTATGGAATAGTATACAATATAGATAATTCCTTAATGGACTCAGAGATATTATCTGAGCTTGAATATAGTAATCCTACTATAAAAATAAAATCTGTTTCCCGCTTCCAGCCTCCAAAAAACAGGAATTCTTTGGGCTCAAATTTATCATTGTCCCCGCCAGTTAAAGTGGAGTTTGAGGGGCCTATTCCTCCTCATCTGTACCTTTATTATGAAAGATATAGAGTTAAAGAATTTGTACCTAGGCCTATTCGATGTTTTAAATGTCAACTTTTTGGACATATAGCTCAATCTTGTCGAGCTACCACTGATCATTGTGCAGTATGCGCAGGTCCCCACAGAACAGATACTTGTCAGGTACAGTCTGTACATCGTTGCTTCAATTGTGATGGCCCTCATATGGCTTCTTCAACTGAATGCCCAGCATTCACAGAAGCAAATTTAGTTTCAAAAATGGTTAAAAAACATGAGATGAGCTATAGTACAGCTGTCAAGTTAGTCCATAAAGTTACTCGAAACACCAAGGTTCACCCTATCCCCAGTGCTGTATCAGTGCCCTCCAATGATGGATTGTCCCATGGCAGTAGGGGTCCCAAACCGGCTAGGTTGGAGCTTACCTCTGGTGCTGGGCCTTCTCATCATGTTGAGGTTCATGCAAATGTCTCCCCACCAATTATTAACTACAAGAGTTTACCTCCACCCCCCCCTAAACCAATTATGTGTGACATGTCCACACAAACTTCAGCTCCTACGGAAACTCTCCCTGCACCAATTAAGCATGGCATGTCCACACAAACTATGGCTTCCAAGGAAATAGAAAGTAAGACTAAAGTTACTCCACAAAAAACCAGTATATTGGACTTTATTCCCCTTGATACACTAACTACTCTTATAAATGATATTGTTGCCACCTGTAAAACTACTTCTATTGCAGGTCCCCATCCTGCATCAAGAGTGCGAAAACTTTTCATGAAAGCATTTTCTAGTACCTCTATCAAAAATACTCGTTCATCTCTGAAACCAGCTTCACCATCCCAAAACAAACATGGATAATAGGTTTTCTTTAATATTTTGGAATGCTCGTAGTCTACTTAGTAACCTTAGTGAGTTTAAGTTAATGTTGTATAAGCAGCGTCCCGCACTTTGTTTTGTATGTGAATCTTGGTTGAAATCTCACATTAATCCCAGGTTTCCAGGATACTGTATTATTAGGAAAGATAGGACCCATGGTCATGGTGGTGGGGTACTACTACTACTACGCAATGATTGTACACTTTTACCATTCCCATTGCAAGAATATCCAAATGGTCAGTTTGGGATCCTAGCCTGTAAAGCTTATCTTGACAATAGCTGGCTCACAGTATTTGGTATTTACAACCCTCATGGTTATCAGGTTTTGTCTCCCTCAGAGTTAGACTTTTACATCTCCCAAAGCCCCCCAGCCTCAAAGATCATAATCTGTGGAGATCTTAACGGCAAGCATCCTTCTTGGTCTTGTGGCACACCCAATCAGGCTGGGAAGGACCTCTTTAACTATATCTTGAATTCTCCCACTTTATGTTTACTTAGCCCTCCTCATTTAGTTACTTTTTATGATTCATTCTCCGGTTCCCCCTCGTCCTTGGACCTGTGCATTGGGTCTGTATCTTTCCTCAGTGTGATCGAAATCAAGACCTTGGCCGATATTGGCAGTGACCATCTTCCAGTAATAGCTTCTCTCCCCCTTGCAGCTGCTTCTGACAGTATTACCCTCCGAACAAAGTGGAAGATTCCCCGTAACTTTGATTGGAGAAATTGGTCAAAAGTGCTCTTCTCCTTTTGTGATACCCATGCAACATCTGACAATCCAGTTACTCCCCAATCCATTGCAGATGATTTAAATCATCTTGCCTCTACTCTGTTCACCAAATCATCAGGGAAACCCAAACTGACAGCAAATAAGCCTTGGTGGAACGAAGCCTGCTCACGGGCAGTAGCTTTACGCCGCCTAGCAAAGAGACGCTACCACAGGAATTGTACAATCCCCAATTTAATAGACTGTAAGAAAAGAACTGCACAGGCTAAAAGAATTATTAAAAAAGCAAAACGTGACTCCTGGAAAGTTTTCTGCTCCTCTCTAAATTGCCACGCTCCAATCTCACAAGTGTGGAGGAGATTTAACTCTGTTAGGGGAGTCAGAATATACCATCAATTCCCCGTTCAAATTGACAACAAACCATTAGCCCCCGAGGACAAGGCCCTCGCTTTTAGTAACTATTTTTCTACCATGTTTCATGGTTCCTTTCAACATTTAAATACAGCCTCTCAAACTGAGTTTATCTCATCAAGTATGAATACCCCTATGGATGATCTGGATGTTCCTTTCCATCTTCATGAACTTGCTTCTGTTTTAATAACTCTCCCAGACAATAAGGCTGCTGGTTCCGATGATATACCGTATGAATTTTACAAATATGCTCCCCCTCAGTTTCATTTACAATTGCTAACACTTTTTAATCACTCATGGGAATTCAGTATAATCCCACCTCCCTGGGGGCATGCACTTATTATGCCAATACCAAAGGCAAATAAAGATTTAACCTTCTTACAATCATATAGGCCCATTTCTCTCTTAAACACACATTGTAAAATTATGGAAAAAATGGTCTACAATAGACTGTATTACTATGTGGAATCACACCACCTCCTCTCACCCTTTCAAAGTGGATTCCGTAAAGGCAGAAGTGTCATTGATCAACTACTTAGGCTAGAACATGTCATCAAAGAAGTATTAGTTACAAAATCAGTATGTGTAGTTGTCTTCATTGATCTCAAGAGTGCCTTTGATTCGGTCTCTCACAAAGAATTGCTTTTCAAGTTGGCAAATTTGGGTATCACTGGAAAGTTGTTGCAGTGGCTTCGGGCATTTCTGGAGAATAGAACATATCAGGTCTGTCTGCAGGGTTGCTTCTCTCCCTCTGTGGCCTCCTCAGTGGGTGTACCACAGGGATCTATTCTGAGTCCCTTGCTATTTTCAATCATGTTATCTGACCTTCCCTCCTTGGAACCTGTTAAACTCTCTGCTTTTGCAGATGATTTGGCAATTTTTCATAGTGCTGGTACCCTCGACGAAGCTATTTCTGGGATTCAAGCTGCTTTGGATAGAATTAATGCTTGGACTGCTGAATGGGGATTTAGCGTTAGCCCCCTGAAATCCTCTTTCCAAATTTATACCAGAAAAAAGATCAGAACTCTTCCTAACTTAATTTTCAACCTTGCCCCCATTCCTTTTGTCAGAATTCAGAAATTTCTAGGTCTTTATTTTGATGCTCCCTACCTTACTTGGAAGCCTCATATTGAACATCTTGTTACAAACTGTTCTTCTAGATTAAACATTTTAAAAACACTCACTGGATCATCTTGGGGTTGTCAACGACAAATCCTGCTATCATTTTATTCTGCCTTTATTCGTAGTAAGATAGAATATGGAGCAATTTTGTATGGTTCTGCTGCTACAGTTCATTTAAAGAAACTTGATGTATTGCAGAATTCAGCTTTAAGGATAATTACTGGAGCTCTACGCTCTACACCAATAATATCTCTGCATTGTGAACTCAATGTTTGGACCCTGGAAGAAAGACGTACCCTCTTACTACTGACCACACTTTATCGATTCTATGGGGCAGACTCCCAACATCCTGTTTTACTGGAAGTCATAGATGACTTCCCAAAACATCGCATGCTGCCATGGCATATAGTTTCTAGGGGCTCCTATATAATCAGAGCTATGTCAGCACTGATTTTGCGTGGTATTGATCTTCCTTCTCCAAACTATGTCCCCTGTCTCCCTCCCTTCCCACCTTGGGAAACCAATTGCAATTTACCAATCTCTACAGACCTTGTCCTACCTGTTACTAAGAAGGACGCACCCCATCTTCTTCGTGCTGCATTTTATAGTACTTTGGAAATTAGACATGAACAATCAATCCAGATCTTTACAGATGGGTCTCGAACAGTGCTTACAAATACTGGTACAGTATCTGTTGCTGCCGCATTCTATATTCCATCTTTACAGGTTGAGTGCTTTTGGCACCTATCTGATATACTCTCAGTGTTATCGGCAGAATTGGTAGCAATCCAGATGGGCCTTAGGTGGCTCATTGAAAATGCGCATCTTCCTGGTGCATTTGTTTTCTGTGTCGACTCATTATCAGCCCTTCATTCATTACCTCATGGTAATTACACGGAAATAACTTCAGATATTGTGTCAGCTGTGAGGTCACTGTGTGGCAGGGGTATTCATGTGTCTTTTCAGTGGACCCCTGCCCATTGTGGTGTCATATCGAACGAGAAAGTGGATCGGTTAGCTAAACTTGGGCATTCACTTCCCCGCATAACAGTCAGACCAGTTCCTCTATCTGATCTTCTTCTTCATGCCAAAAATGTCTTGGAACAGGAAAGGAGAGAAACCTGGCAAAGGAACAGGACCCTAACACCTCTTGGTCTTATAAAAAAAGATTTGGAGACCTGGCCTTGGGCATCAATATCTTGCCGACGATCTGAAGTAGTGTTGACACGCCTGAGGGTGCAACACACAGGCCTAAATGACCATTTTTATAGGCTAGGTATAGCAAACTCCCCATTTTGTGTTTCTTGCCATGTTCCAGAAACTGTTCCTCATATTCTCTTCACTTGTTGGAAATACCACTCGCTAAGAACGAAAATGCAGCACAAACTATCTAAAATAGGTGTCAAGAACATGACACTACAAATTCTCCTTGGAGGTGGTGGCTTCAGTCCCCCTCTACAATATCAAATCCAAAAGACTCTATTAATATTTCTAAAAGACTCTGGTTATATCAAACGCATTTAACGTTGCTACAACACATACTGTACCATATTACCTAATTTATCAAATTACTTGTACCACACGTTATATACATATAATTATATGGTTATTATCTCGTATACTATATGCTGCATTGTGCTAACTCCTGGTTTCTATTTTTCATCTTGCAATAATTTAACAATTACCGAAATTGCTTTAATTTATAGTCTTGCTGATCATGGGACTATTTAAAAGGACCCTAAGTCAGCAATAAAACATCAAGTCAAGTCAAGTCAAGTTTTGGTCCTATTTTTAGAACCATGCTAATTTGCTTATTTTTCTCTTCCATTAAATAATTTGGCCATAAAAAAGGTACTGAGAATGTCACTTATGTCAATGGTCAATTACCACCATTATCATATGTTCTTTGAAAGCATGACAAAATGTGTAGCTCATCACTGAGCGAAATAGACACTAGAAAACGTTCTTCAAAAGCAATTTGAGGCAGATTTTGATACCAGAATTAACCAAAATATATGTTGTAGTATAGAACTTTTTATCTACTCCCAACCACCCCGATCACCCAAATCCTGGAGGAGTGAAATTTCAATTTCTTGTGCTTTTAGCACGAACTTGAAACATGTAAATGATCCCATATCCCTCACTTTTAGCAATATTCTCGTCTATAGATGTGAAAAGCCTAGGCTTAGGCTACAAAAGTACCGGCAGCCTAATCTAGCCTATTGGTACATTTAAATATAGGCGAACGGAATGGTGGCTATTATTTTATAAATAAATATTTGATAATGACCATAATGCTTTGTGCCTTTGTTTGTTGTTTTGTATATCAATTGGGCTTTTGTTAATTTTTGTTAATTAATCACAAGCTGCCCAAGTCACTCACTCCCGCTTCTGCATGACATTATTGTGCAGTTTGAAGACTACCTAATCTAGTAGAGAATTGCTCCAACCCCAACAGGAGTGCTGAGGCTGCACACATCGTGGAGCAGGGCATCTGCTGCTATTGCAAAATGCAAAGAAGGAGGTGCCCCAGGAAACCATCACAAGCTTCTTCAAACCAAGAGGATTGGAAGAAAGCAAATGTGGCTCCAATCTTTAAAAAAGGAAATAAACTTGGCAAAAAACTACAGACCCATCAGCCTCACTTCCATTATTTTCAAATTACTCGAAAGTATCATTAGAGGTAAAGTTACTGAGTTCCTTGAAGAGTGCAACCTTATAAATGATAGCCAGCATTGCTTTCGAAATGGAAGGTCCTGTCTAACCAACTTGATTGAATTTTATGATGGAGTCCTATTGCATTTGGACAATAAAGAGCCAGTAGATATAGTATACTTAGATTTTGCAAAGGCATTTGATACTGTTCCTCATGCAAGATTGTTGGTAAAAGTTAGAGCCCATGGTATAAGAGGTCATATAGCTGATTGGATAGAAGAATGGCTGAGAAATAGAAAACAGAGAGTTCATCTAAATGGAAATAAGTCTACTTGGAGACCCATATTGAGCGGAGTCCCACAGGGGTCTGTTCTGGGACCTCTGCTTTTTGTTGTCTATATAAATGATCTAGAGAAGGGCCTATCATGTAAAACCTCAAAATTTGCTAATGATACAAAATTAGGCCATAATGTTAAGCAGGGTGTCGGAGTCGGTGGAGCCAGTGAATTTTGCTTACCTGAGCCGGAGCTGGAGCCAGAAACCTTGAAAATACGGCTCCATGGTCTGGCTCCGGGTGATATATTGCTACCTAAATTGTTATTTGTTAAATATAGGTTTAGTTGCAAATTATAATTCTTGTAATATATTACGAAAAATGGTACCATAGGATTCTTGGATTTTATGGAGGTGTGGGAGTTGCAGGAATAATCTGCAAATTTCCATTTTTTAACCATTAAATATTTTGGAAGATTTGTATTAACAACACTTAATTATATAGGTAAAAAAATTTTATGGTGGTGGAGACCTTAGGTAGGTAGGTACTAACTATTTATCTAAGTAGGTAACTACCTAGATACATACCTAGTAAGGTTGGTCCTTCTGACTTGGATTGAACTATTTTTATTTTTAGATCAATTATCTTGTATTGCTAAATTTCTTTTTTTTCAGATTCTTTGTAATTTGTACTTGATTCTTTAATTATAATTATCAGTCTATGACCCTTCATAATGGATAGAGATTCAATAAAGAAGTCTGATATATTCAAGTATTTTACTGAAAGTTCAGATAAGAAATACTATGTTTGTATTTGTGAAGTTTCTGATGCTTCGGGAAATATTTCAACGTGTGGAACTAAAATTACCAAGCCTCAAAGCAAAAAGCCTGATATCTCCTCAAGAGCATATAATTTGAAAAGACACTTGAGTCGATTACATCCTGAAATATCAAAAATGATGGAAGAAAAGAAGCAAATGCTTGAGCTTTCAAGACCCAGTACTTCTGCCAGTTCAAAAACTAAAGCAAACCAGCAAAACATTACTAAATTTTTGATGTCTCAAAAAGTCACTATCTCAATGACTACAGATAATTTTAAAAATAGCATAATTGAGTTAGTTATTAAAGATTCTATGCCTCTATCTATGTTTGAAAAGCCAGCTATGTGCAGTCTACTAGAAGAAATGGCTCAGAAATTCAAGATTAGTTTAGATAAAGACAATATCCGTCATTTAGTGATAGAAAAATCAAAAGAAGAAAAATTTGCTCTCAAAGAGCAATTAAAAGGGCGTTCATATATTTAAAAGTTGATGGTTGCACACGAATACGGACACATTATTTTGCTATCAATGTCGATTTATTGATGATGATAATAAAATCCTCACCCGCACTATAGCAGTAAAAGATACACATGCTCAGCAAACTAGTGACTACCTGCATGATCTAATTATGAGAACTCTGGAAGAGTACGGCATACCGAAAGAATTTGTGCTCTGCATTGTCAGTGATAATGCATCAAATATGATTAAAACTGTTGAGAAGTTGAATGATAATCAAGAGGCAACTTCAGAAGATGATATACAAACATTTGGTGAACATGATGATGATTCAACAGACACTCAGGAAGTGGCATCTTGTGTAGAAGAAATTGACAGTATTGTATCTGAAATTTCACACTTCTCCAGAATCAACCACATGCGTTGTGGTGCACATACCTTGCAACTTGCTATTTGCGATGGATTGAGAGATAAACATGCTACCTCTCTCATAGGTAAGTTGAGACAGGTTGTAGCAGCAGCAAGAAACCCAAAAGTGGAAGAAATAATTAAAAGACATGCAGGCAAGGTTGCTATTTTAGATCAACCTACTCGATGGGGCAGCACTTATTTAATGATAGAGCGCTTATTAGAATTAAAACCTGTACTCTTGGACATGGCAAATTCAAATGTGAATCTTTCAGAAATAATGTGGGAACAAGCAAGAAGATTGGAAAGAGTACTGTACCAGCCATATATAGTAACAAAAAAATTCAAAGTGAAGATTTGACTCCCGGTCAATTTTTGAAAGAGTGGAAATCTTTGATGTATTTTCTTTCCAAGATAGAAGGCACCATAGCTGATGACATTAAAAGTTCCATGGAAAGGAGAGAAAATATTTTACTTGATAATGAAGTATTGCTTGCTGCTGTTTATATAGATCCTAGATATAGATGCTTATTAACATCTGAACAGGTAGTTAAAGCCAAGGATGCCCTATGCAATATAGCAATCAGAATGAAAAGTAACCTAGACCTTTCAAATAAAGTCTCTATTAAGAGAGGAATGTGGAACCGAGATTATTGCATCATCATCAAATTCATCATCTCCTTCCACACTTCTGATGTCAGCGAGTTTGATTTTGAAAAAATTATTGATATTCAACATGGTAAGAAATCAAAACGTCCTCGTTTAGAAAGTGAACTAATACCACCTCTCAGTCCAATGTGTACCCTCAAATTGCAAGTTGAGGAATCTTTTCCTGAGATTGAAAAATTTGACCGTTCGTCAAAACTGTCTTTTGAACAAGTAATAGAAAGGTATCCTAAAGTTATAAGAGATGTTGCAAATCTTCTAGTAGCTATGCCTTCAACACAAGTCAGTGTTGAATGGCTATTTTCCAGGGCTGTGGAGTCGGCACATAAAAAACCGACTCCGACTCCTCAATTTTTTGTCTATCCGACTCCGACTCCGAAGGTATATTAATTCTAAATCTGCTATGATGATAATTACACAAGAGGCATTTCATCACCACCACATGAAGCATCATCATCTGTGGTCATTGTTACGGTAACTTTGTCTGTAGTAAAGAATCTTGTAAGTGGTGCTTGTCGTTCAGTAGATTTCTGATCTTTTGTTAACTTTGAAGTAGTTGGAAAGTTTTTATTACTATCTTTCTCAATGACAACTTCTAAAATTTTGGGATGGAAACACTGCAAATGTCTTTTCAAATTTGATGCTCTGGTTGGTGCATTTTTATCAGAGCCAGTAAAACCACTGATTTTTGCTTCACATAATTTTTCATCATCATCATCTATCATACACTGACACACGAAATGTTTCCCATCTGTGGTTATTGTAAAATATTAAAAACTGCAGACTTTGTTGGAAGTGTCTTTGCCATTGTGAAAGGGGTTTTAGACTTGAAAGTTAAAAACTTATGAAATTTAGAAAGAACTCGAAATTAAATAAGCATTAAAAATAAAAAATATTATCTGAAAAGAAAAAATGAATTAATGGCATTAGTGTCTGAAATGGAAAACATTGTGTTTATTATTTAAGTGGTTTAACCACCATAGCTGCCAGTGATATCACACACAAAAACATATTTTATTAAAATTTATATTGAGGTCGGAGTCGGAGTTGGTACATTTTTACCGACTCCGACTCCGACTCCAGCACCACCAAAATTGACTCCGACTCCGACTCCGACTCCACGACTCCGACTCCGACTCCACGACTCTGACTCCGACTCCACAGCCCTGCTATTTTCAGCACTGAAAATTTTAAAATCTGATTTAAGGGCACGTATGAAAGAAGATATTGTTGAGGCTATGTTATTTTTAAGAACATGTTTATAAGTAAACTAGATAAATAATTTTAATTCATAATTTTTTTTATGGAAACAGATTTACAAGGAGAATATCTTGATTTTATGTTTAAAAATTAGTTTCCTACCTTAGGTACATTAGTAAAAATTTCTGCAAAAGTTATTATTTTGCTTTCATTTTTTAATACAAGGAGTATTATGATTTATGATACTGTAAATGTATCATTGAATTTGCAAACTTTTTAATTTTTTAATATGTAGTTTGAACTTTAAAGATAAAGTCTGATTTAAGGTTACACTTAAAAAAAATATAATTGAGGCCATCTTGTTTTAAAAAAAAAATTATAAATAAACTTAGTAATTTTAATTTTCAATTATTTTAAGGAAACAGATTTACAAGAAGAATATCTTGATTTTATGTTTAAAATTAGTTTGATTATACCTTAGCTAGAATAAAAAAAATTTTGTATTAGTTTTCATTTGTTAATCCAAGGAGTAGTATTGATTTTATAAGCGTAGGGTAAATGATTTTGTAAATTTTCTTCTATAATATGTATTAGTAGTTTGAACTTTTGACTTTTAGTTGAATTGCTTTTGTTAATTAAATTACAAAACTTTTTGACTAAAAGAAATCTCTTTTTAAGTAAATAATATAACCTATTAAAAATTTAAAAACTGAATTTTTTGAAATATTCAGCTCTTTTTCAAGCCAAGTTGGCTTTCATGAAGCTTTCAAGTTTCAACACTTAAAAAAAGATGCATATATTATCTCAGAAAGTTTGATTGTTACTATTTTTCATACGAGAATTCTTAAGTTTGAACTTTGAACTAATTAGGAGGCAAGTTTCTCTAATTTATATAAGCTACCATTGTTAATAAATATTTAATATCATTTAGTTTTCATCATTTTCCTTTAGTTATTTAAATAACTTCATTCTATCATTATATTTGCCTAATTTAAAATCATAAGAAATTTAAATTTTGAGTATTAAAGTGATTTAATAATAAAATATTTTTGTGCAATATTTTAAATTGGACAATAGTTATATAAATCTAGATATTTATTTTATAATTAACAGAATTTACTATAAAAGAGCCGGAGCCAGAGCCGGAGCCAGACTGTAAAAAATTTCTGCTCCGGAGCCGGAGTCGGAGCCAGAAGTTTTTTTACCGGCTCCGAAACCCTGATGTTAAGTCAGTAGCAGGAGCAATGACAATACAAAAAGACTTAGACAGAGTAACAGCCTGGGCAGATAAGTGGGAGATGAAATTTAATGTTGATAAGTGCAAGGTTATGCATATTGGGCCAAAAAATCCAGAATTGGAATACAATATGAATGGAATTTCAATTAAAAATGATGATAAAGAGAAAGACTTGGGTGTCACTGTGACAAATGAACTTAAACCCTCAAATCATTGTATGGTAATCAGAAATAAAGCAAATGGGTCATTCTCTCTCAGATCAACCAGTGCCTAACACCCTCATCTCTCAGATTTTGCTGAAATTTGGTTTATAGGGAGATTGTGGGCCCTGAATCCATTTCTGAAATTATAAGGTCAATCCGACCAACGGTTCAAGAGATATGACCTCGGGAAATTTGAGGTCACTTGCGAGGTCACTAACATTTGGCGACCCATAACTTGGGTAATAATGGTCACAATTATATAAAAGTATATATTTAGAATCAGAAAACGACAAGGAATCCAAATATGCAAGTTTTAGAACTCTAGGTTGAAAAATAAAAAAGTTACACTGTAACCAAAATTTGAGGTCACGATTTGACCTCTGGGGTATCAAATAAGAATTTTTTTTTAAATGTAAAAATGAAGGCATAGGCATTGGCTATTAGAATCAGCAAAAAAAAGTTTGTTTATGTTAGTATTTTTCATGTAACTAACATATAAGTGAACACCATATTCATAAGTTGTGCGTCAATTCTACCTATTTTTCACACTTAGGCTCATAATTTGACCTATAGAAATTAAAATTACATTTTTTTATAGATATAAAAACAAAGGCAAAAAATGTAAAATTGTATTTCACGCTAATCTACACTGGCAATAATAGTTATAATAGTGAAAGGGGAAGACCTACTTAGAGGATTCATGTGCTAGCCTAATACAATTTTTGCATGCTCGATGCTCTCATCAATTTCTTTTTGTGGAAAAATGTATTGAATTCTGCTGCCTCCTCTTAGGGTAGGACAATCATTACAGTTAATATATGATGTCCTGGCACTGCACATGAATCCTTGTTTGATGGATAATAATATGCACTTGATCCTGATGACCCAGAGGGATGTAGAAAGTTCACAGTGAAATCATCAAACTCTCCACAATATTCCTCCACAATTCCATACCAAACTTGCATGTCATAAATGCAGCCAACATACTCTCCTGGTTTGACACATTTTAGGTTACCAAGCATTGCAGGTTCATTAGTAAAATGACTTTCCTTATTCTTTTCTTTTCTCCAATGCCACTTGAAATGGGATATACCATCAGTTCTTCCTTGTTTTAGGGGAACAAATCTATGATATTTCTGAGTTCAGGAATAGCCCTACTATCCTTGAATCGATGTTCCAACCGTTCTTCTGCATCTTTCAAATCAGCTGTAGTTACAAAGAAAAAATTTATCTTCTTGCTCAAGTTTTCTTCACAAACTGAAACTGTGTTCTGGTGTAAGAATTTGCCTCTCTGTAGTTCTCTGCAAACTGGCACGAGCAGTAGCTCTTTTCACTGTTCCTCCAATCCCATCACATGCATTTTTGCCATGGATGTAGCAAAGAAGTGCCATTCACAAGACAGACCAAAATCCTCTTCATGGTACAGAGATTTGTGAAGTTGTATCTGTTCTTATATTGGCCAGCACATCCATCTGAGAAATAGTGCACCTTCTTCAATTGTGGGCATCTGAATTTAACATATGTCATAAGCTTCAATATGTGAGTAAACCATTATAGTGTTGTGTTTTAGTGATGCAGATAAGAAACAGACACTAAAATGGCTGAGTTCCTGGTCTGCAGATGATCTATAATAGATGACAAAAGGGTGAACTGTACACTGTGAATTGTCCCAGTGAAACCCTTGGGCAGCATCCTGGACAATGAAAGATAATAATTCTCAGAGAAATCACCTACTATAACTACCTCGCTCTGAGGTGGTAGTGTTTCTTTCAACTGCTTGAAGTACTGTGATTGTTGCTGAGCAACAAAGTGATGACGAACCATGCAGGATATTTTCATGCTTAGGGATGATAAGTATTCATGAAGTGGCTCCACCTATCAACCATTGTACAACGGTCAACAGTCACCCATTGCTTGTAAGATATTTCATTTGGAGCTGATTTCACACTGTCAAGTAACTCAAAAAATCCAGGACACCCTCTTCTCTTGGGCAATCATTGCAAGTTGCATCATGCAAGTCTCCTTTCTGTACTGCAGACACTGTAATCCATAAGATCCTTGTATGAAAGACCTCTTTCTCCCAATGCAGCCAGCTGCAATTTTGGATTTTGATGGTATGTGCAGACACAGACAGAATGAGTCCCACCACTACCGGCAAGCACACAATATGATGGCCGTAATTTTGCAAATGTGGAAAAATCCTATTTTGGGATTCTTTTCATCATTTTTATATAGTTCAAACATCTCTCTTAAATTCCGAGGACCAATCGTTTTTGCACCTTCATTGCACCTTCAGCACTGATAACTTTCACGCAATCCTTTTGGCCAGGACACATACGACTAACCTCTTCTGACTCATAGAATCTTCTAACTATATCTTTGTGTTCTTCAGATATCACTTTTCCTTTGCTCATTAGTGGAATCTTCGGAAGGATTCCATGTTCTGATTTAAGTGAACGGCTTCTTTTCACCATGTATGTTGTAGTTTGAAAGAACTAGCTGTTTTTTCAATTGTGTATGGTGAGAGTGTCAATATTTGTAGTTTGTGATGGTGACATTTGCTCTCCAGGAATGACTGTTTCAATTCATTCATTAATTTGTCTAGATGTTTTTCAGATTTAGTTTCAGGTTTTGAAGTATCACTTACCTCCTCGGTAATTTGAACACCATAACTGAGTTCTAGCCTCTCCTTCAGGTGTTTCTGAGCAGATGATAGCTTACCATGAGCCTTGCGCTTTTTCTGGCTTAATGACAGCCCTTCTGAAAAGAACAGAAAAAAAGGTTTCACACACCTGAATATTAGTAATTAAATATTAATTATAGTACCTTAAATGCTATATAATTGGCTATATAGTAGATCAAACAGACCTTGTAGTAAAGTATAAGTTATTATATTAATTTATTACTTACTTTTTTTAACTGGTGTTTGGTCCAGAAATGCTAGAACTGGTTCAACTGAAGTTGAAGGATTTTCCTTTATCAAGCAATCACTGTCATTGTCCAGATCTTGAATTGAAGAGATGTTACTCAAGCCACTGATAGTAGATGATTCATTTGAATCCTGCTCAGACTCGTTGTTTTCAGTGGTACTAAGTATAGTGGGGTTTTTCATTATCAGTGTCCAGCAGTTCACACACAACATGAGTCTTTTTTCACTCTTCCAGCACATTTTTCAACAAGTACATCAGTCACTTTTCTAAGATTGATTGTTATGCGTTTCTTGTGTTTTTGAATAGGGTCCTGGCAGTATTTCAAGTGCCGAACCATTGTATTTTGATCTGTAAAGATATAGGATTTACAATTAGGTAATATATATTTTTTAGAAAATATATAGCTATACACACTTAATATTTTAGGCCTTGATAGTCTCTGAGGCTCATTAAAACACCATACCCACCAGCCACCCACAGTGCTGGCTGGAACTGTACTAACCTGTAGACAAGGAATTTTGCAACTATCTGTGTTGATTCTGCACTTAGACAAGTAGCAACATGTTTCAACAGGTTTGTTTTAGGCTACATGTGAGCTTAGTCTTCCCCTTTCACTATTATAACTATTATTGCCAGTGTAGATTAGCAGTGAAATACAATTTTTATTAAATTCTTGGAGCTTGAGGTCACATTGATAGCTAAGATATAAAATTCCTTGAAATGACAAGCAATTTATAAATATGGTGTTCACTTATAAGTTAGTTACATGAAAAGTACCAACATAAACAAACTTTTTATGATTGTTTCTATTAGTCAAGAACTCTGACTTTGTTTTTTTATCTATAAAAATGTAATTTTAATTTCTATAGGTCAAATTATGAGCTTAAGTGTGAAAAATAGGTAGAATTGACGCACACACCTTATGAATATGGTGTTCACTTATATGTTAGTTACATGAAAAATACTAACATAAACAAACTTTTTTTGCTGATTCTAATAGCCAATGCCTATGCCTTCATTTTTTACATTTAAAAAAAAATTTCTCATTTGATACCCCAGAGGTCAAATCGTGACCTCAAATTTTGGTTACAGTGTAACTTTTTTATTTTTCAACCTAGAGTTCTAAAACTTGCATATTTGGATTCCTTGTCGTTTTCTGATTCTAAATATATATACTTTTATATAATTATGACAATTATTACCCAAGTTATGGCTCGCCAAATGTTAGTAACCTCGCGAGTGACCTCAAATTGCCCGAGGTCATAGCTCTTGAACCGTTGGTCGGATTGACCTTATAATTTCAGAAATGGATGGCTCACAAACTCCCTATAAACCAAATTTCAGCAAAATATGAGAGATGAGGGTGTTAATTTCAATTTTTTTTGGTTGATCTGACAGAGAATGACCCAAATGCTAGACTCAATCTCATGCAGAGACACATTGAATACAAATCACCCAATATTATAAAGTAATTATACATTTCATATGTGAGACCCCTCCTTGAATATTGCATTCAATTTAATAGTCCTTATTTGATACAAGATATTGAAAAACTGGAAAAAGTACAGAAACGAGCAACAAGAATGATCCCATCTCTAAGACAATTGACATATAAGGAGAGACTGGCATATCTAAGCATGTTCTCATTAAAAAGGAGGAGGTTAAGGGGTGATATGATAGAGGTGTATAAAATGATAAAAGGGTTGGATAAGATAGATTTTGAGTCTCTTTTCATTAAAGATCACAATAATCAGACTAGAGGTCATAGTATGAAATTATTTAAGCCAAGATGTAGAACAAATTTAAGAAACTAGTTTTACAAACAGAGTAATTAAGTTTTGGAACAGTCTGACAGAAGAAGTGGTGACTTCAGATACGCTTGATTCTTTCAAAAGAAGGTTGGATAATTTGATGTCTGCAAGGGACATCTGGTGATGGTGTTTGAGCCCATTTTTATTGCATGAATGGTACTAGTTTATTTCATATATATTATGTGCATTTGGGTGATAGATCCCACAGCTCAACACAGGTGTTGTGGGATATAGGGAGGCAGCATCTTGGGTTAGGGGATACTCTCTGTCCTTACACACCCTATTTAAAGAGATTCCTCTGCTGAGCGGTGCCCCCCATAGTACTGTGAGGTATTGAAAAACTCATGATCTTCACTTGCCCCACAAACACCTTTAAATGGGAGACCCAAAATGGGTGCACACACATTTCTACATTACTGTACAGTCTTTACAGCTATACTGACACTTTTCCTCTTAAGTATATATATTGTAATGTATATGGATGTAAATTATGACTTGGTCCGCATTTGATATGGACCGTGACTTATTTTTGGTTGGCATGGTACTGGTATTGATGGGTACCATAATGAAATTGAATGGATCTTTGGATCTGATATATTTGCATGTCAGTTATAAAGAGCTATAGTGTGTAACATATTTGTGGATAGTAGCCTATTATGACTTTGATCCTCTGGATCCAGAGATTCTATCTTTAGTTTTAAATTGATAATTAATTAGTTTTAAATTGATACTTAATTAGTTTTGTAAAAATTGGTTATTGCCAATGTACAGGCAGTTTTTACATAGTGGAGCCACCTCGATGGGCCGAAGTGGCCCCAAGTGTGCCCACTATAAAAATTTCTTATATTCTTATATTCTTATAGAGTCAATATCACCAGAACCAACATCTTGAATTTACCTTGAAGCGCTTCTGCCTCAAGGGTGCGCTGCTCCCACGAAGTCCGCTCAGCGCCTCCTGAGGCGGGGCCATGACGGAGTCGCCACCTTTCTTTTCTCTTGCTCCTTAAATTTACCTTAAAGCGCTTCTGCCTCAAGGGTGCGCTGTTCCCACGAAGTCCGCTCAGCGCCTCCTGAGGCGGGGCCATGACGGGGTCACCAACCTTCTTTTCTCTTGCTCCTGCCATACGATTTGGTCCCCTATTGAATTTGTGGGGGCTGGTCTGGCAGAGGAATACCTTGGCACTGTGGGTTGGTCGGGTATGTTGGCTAAAAACATGTCCAAGTATTTTTTAAAAGTATCTACTGGGACTGCACTTATATCTCTAAAGTACTGAGGCAAGGAGTTAAACAGGTGAGAACCCTGCCTAGAGATACTATTATATTGAAGGGTTTGAATCCTTCTCAGACTGGTGGGAAGTGATATTTTTGACACATTCTGCCAGTTCTTGTTATGGTGGGCACAATTGGTTCAGTATTGGGGGCAACTAAAAGCCCTAGAATTTTCCAGGTATAGATTAGGATGTATCTCTCAAACCTTCTCTATGGAATAAAGGTTGAGGCCTCTGAGCCTATCCCAGTAGTTTAATTTGTTTTTACTCACCTGTTGCCCATCAGGTTGTTTAATATATGAGGTAAAGGTTCTTTGTAGGCCCTCAATTTTTTGCAATTCATTCTGTGGTTAATATGAGTTATATTGTACTCAGAATATCAAAAGCAAATATAATTATAAAATAATAAAGCATAATTTTCTCATCATTTTCATATAAGTCACTATGCTCGCAGATGCGTCCTTACCAAATTAAGTAGATTTGAATATGATTTTTTTTTTTTTTTTGCGATATTCCCCCCCCCCCCCCCCCCCCCCCCAATATTTGCCTGGTGACGTCATGAAAATATATATGAGCTAGGCTTGGGCTATTTTTTTGCTACTCTGCGACTTAATTAGTTGGATGTTAACAGGTTAGGCCAACTGAATGCCCTTGATGATTGGTTAGGTTAAGTAATAATATTTTCGTTAGTTTTAGGCGTTTTAGGTTACTATTTCCACTTAGGTTAGGTTAATACCAAAATACATTTTTCTAGTAGTAATTGATATGTTTTGCTTAGATTTTGACCTCCATTTCCCTTGAAAATGAGCCAAACTTCGAAGTACTATAACTTTGTTGGAGCTCATTTCCGACAGAAATGGAGGTCAGATTTGAACAAATCACATCAAATACTACTAGAAAAATGTATTTTGGTGTGTAAACTGACTGAGTTACTCAATACACATAATTACCCATTCTGTTTGTGGGGAAACCATAATTGAGAGCAGTAGTCAATGCGTGGAAGAACAAGTGATTTCCACAGGGTAAGCATGGTTATACTGTTCCTAGCTCTGAATGTCCTTGGTATATATCCTATTAGTTGTTTGCATGATGAGGTTACTTTGTCAATGTGCCTGTTGGATGTTGCATCTTCAGATAATATAATCCCTAGATCCTTTACATGATCAGTTTGTACAATATCTTTTCCGGTAATTATTCGTTTTTTGACCCAGTCTCTTTTTATAATGAGAGCAAACTTTTCCTGTCAATTTTGAGGTGCTCTGCACGAATCTGCCATCCGTTTCCTGTGCAAATGCGTAGGTTTCAAGATATCATCATCTTGAAAACCACACATTTGCATAGGAAACGGATGGTAGTTTCGTACAAAACACCTCAAAATTAACCAGAAAAGTTTGCACTCGTCATTTTTGTTTAAACTAACGAATTTAAATGAAAATATCATGACTTAACCTAACCAATCATCTAGGGCAGTGGTTGGCAAACCTTTTTGGGTATTACCCCAAAATATATTTGAGGACGTAATTAGGACGTAAATTCGTAATATTCTAAAATTTAGAATAATGCCACATTTATGTAACAAAATAAAATAAAAATATACGAAAAAAATATCAGCACGAAGTCTCTCTCATACCGCACGCATTACCCCCAAAAGTTTTAAATTTACCCCATTTGGGTAATTTACCCCTGTTCCCCGACCACTGATCTAGGGCGTACAGTTGACCTAACCAGTGTCCCATACTGAACTGTCCACAAAACATTAGGACCGATCAATTTGTGATGCTTGATCTTTACGGGGGTGGAGCCCCTGTACCCCCCGAGACCTAAATTATACAAATGATAATGTAATAACATGTGCCAACCTTGCATGGGTAGTCCGCTAAATTTTGCCTGCCCTTAAACTGAAATGACACGTTTATTTTTAGGATTTTTTTTATGGCACCTAAAGACCTTCTAGTCTTTTCTTAAAATACAAGCACTATTGTATTTAGGGCAGGTCATGGATGTCTTAATTATTCCGTGATTGAAAAAAAGGTCTAAACTCTTGTCTTCATCGAGGGCAATATGGCGGATCACGTCTTCAAAATCAAATATGCATAACTGACATATCATACTTCGTCACAAAAAACTGAACTGAACAGACGAAAAATTGCTAAAAATGATTTATTTGTAAAACAGGACAAATTGAATTATGCAGAAGTAGCCAGAATCACCAAAAATAAGAAATATTCACCAAATAGTCAATATATATATATATATATATATATATATTGAAAAAACACCAAAAATAGGAAATATATTTTAATAAAAAAACACATTTTATACAAATTTGCACAAGATAATATATGTATTTTCTTATTCAGTTTTGATTGGTTATTCAATATATATTGTTGTTATAGCTGGGTGTGACTGGGTCAAAAAATGAATAATAACCTCTTTCCTGTGGGTCCAGTGTAGTTGAATTGTTTTTTCAGGTATTTATTTGGTCCATACTTGATTAGTTCAAATTTGTCTTCATTGAAGGCCATATTGTTTGCATCTGCCCATGCATATATAGTTTGTAGATCTTTTTGTGGTTAATATGAGTTTTATTGTACTCAGAATATCAAAAGCAAATATAATTATAAAATATTAAAGCATAATTTTCTCATCATTTTCATATAAGTCACTATGCTCGCAGATGCGTCCTTACCAAATTATGTAGATTTGAATATTATGACATTTTTGCATTTTTTCCCACCCTTCCAATATTTGATTAGTGACGTCATGAGAACATGATATATATGAGCTAGGCTTTTTAAGTTGCTAGTTCCACTTTTGTTAGTTTTTCATACATGTTGGTTGCGATGACATGTGAAGGGTGCGAATATTATTTTGAGGATTTAATATATGAAGTGCATTCTAATGACTTCCGAACAATAGAAATATTGAATATGTTATTACATTATCATTTGTATAACACAGGTCAACAAAAAAACTTCTTTTTTTTCGTTGCCAAGGAAATTCGTACGAATTTAGGGTATTTTGGGGTTGCTGAATTCCAAAATGAAAGTAGTTTTTCCGAATTGGCTCTAGTTCTTGAGATAATGAATACCCTCAATTAATAGGAAACGTAACCATAACGCATGCATATGGGAAACTACCGGAACATTCTAGATGGTGAGACCGAATAAAATGCCATTATGTATTTCATGTGTTTACTTTTGTATGATTTGAGACAATTTCAATGCGATTTGTAAGTAGGCTCCGCCTGAACATTAATTTTTTTGCATTTTTACGTGTTTCAATGGGGTACCAATTATCTCATAAATTAGAGCCAATCTAGCAAAACCGATGTCATATTCGGAATCAGCACCACAAAGTTACCCCAAAATCACTCTAATATGATTGGCAATAAAATGAGTGTTGACCAGTGTAATTTAGGTCTTGGGGGTATAGGGGCAGAGCCCCCGTAAAGATCACGCATCACAAATTGATCGGTATAGGGTTTTATATTTTTTATTTTTGAATTTCCAACGCTAAAATGTCGATCAATATCGATCAATTTGTCATGCGTGATCTTTACAGGGGCTCCACCCCTGTACCCCTGAGACCTAAATTATACAAATGATAATGTAATAACATATTCATGTTAGGTTAGGTTAATTAATACCAAAATACATTTTTCTAGTAATATTTGATGTGTTTTGCTTAGATTTTGATCTCCATTTCCCTTGAAAATGAGCCAAACTTCAAAGTACTATAACTTTGTTGGATCTCATTTTTGAGGGAAATGGAGGTCAGATTTGAACAAATCACATCAAATACTACTAGAAAAATATATTTTGGTATGTAAAATGACTGAGTTACTCAATATACATAATTACCCTTTTTGTAGCTCTACACAGTCTTCTTTTTCTGTAATTGGTCTTAGTATTCTGGTATCATCTGCGAATGACAGGAGAAAGCTTTCTAGGTTACAGTTTATATTGTTTAGCATTATAATGAATAGGATTGGTCCCAGTACTGTACTTTGCAGCACTCCACTAATCACTTCTTTTTCTATAGATTTTGCTCCATTTACAATTGTTATTTGTTTTCTGTCAGAGAGAAAGGCATGGATCCATTTTCCTATTTTTCCACAAATACCAAGTTCTTTTAGTTTATGGAATAATATACCATGGTCAACCTTGTCAAAAGCTTTTGCAAAGTCTAGATAGATGACATGAACATTGTGGTTTTCTCCCAAATATTGTAGGATTGTATTGCAATGATCTATAAGTTTAGTAAGGCAGGATCTCTTGTGTCTGAAGCCATGTTGAAAGTCTTCTAAGAGATGTTCATTTTCTATAAAACTGACAATGTGCCTTTTCAGGACTTTCTCAAATATTTTGATGATATGGGAAGTCAAGGCAGTGGCGGTCCTAGCTTACATGACACCGTGGGCGAACCTCACCTTCAGTGCCCCCCCCCCCCCCCCCCCCCCCCCCCCCCCCCGTTCGCCAACCACACACATTCGAATCCCCCCAAAATAAAGGACAGACATAACTCTTTCACAAAATAACTTTTTATTGGACTAATTGTTGGAACTTCAGAACCAAAACAAAGACTCAAATTTCTGAATTTTACAAATCCTTCATCACGTAAATAGAATAACTCACTTAAGAGAATGTAATTATGATACTATGAACAGGAAAAATACAAATTAAATTGCACAACTGCCATAAATAAACTAGAGAATCAAATTTCTAAATTGTACAAATGCTCTATCACATAAATAGAATAAGACACTTAAGAGAGGGTAATTATTATGCTACACTTTGAACAAGAAACAAAATAAATTGCACCACAGCACAACTGCCATCTAAAGCCTGACTCTTCTTACCTTCCTTGATGCAAAGTCATTGATCTTTTATTATTTATTTTATTTTATTTTTTATTTTTATTTATTTCTTTATTTCTTTATTTATTTATTCTTATTTTTATTTTTTTTGCAGGCGCTCATGCCGCCCCTCCACAAATGCCGCCCTGTGCGGCTGCCCATATTGCCCATATGAGGAACCGCCACTGAGTCAAGGATATGGGTCTATAGTTTTTGGCTTCCTTTCTTTTGCCTCCTTTGTAGATTGGGGTAATATTTGCTTGTTTCATGATTGGTGGTATTCTACTGGTGTCCAGTGAGGATCTCCACAGGATTTTCAAAGGCAGAGATAAAGTATGTTTGCATTCCTTAAGAATCTTGGCTCCAATTCCATCTGGACCAGGGCTGAACTACCCGGTAGCTCTGTTATTGCCTGTTGTATATCTCTAGTGGTTATTTGTATATCTTCCAATAATGGTCTATCTTGGTCATTTTCTTCTCTATCAAAAAATGCTATAGTTTTTATTTTCTTTGCTACTACAGGGGTACTCCAGCTTAAAGCATATCGAGATTGTAGAATGTTTGCCATTTCCCGTGGATTAGATGTGAGAGTTAGTCCATCTTTAGCAAGCAATGGGCCAATGCTCATTTTGATAACTGCTTTGCATTTAGCATAGCTAAAGAAGAATTTGCTATTTTCCTTTATAGTGCCAATAGCTTTGTGTTCATTATCAATATTCTCTCTTATGGTTGACTCCTTTATTTTAAGTTCTAACATCAGTATCTGATTCCGGATGTTACTATGTTTTGTACCACTTAATTGCTTTGTCATTTGTTTAGATACCATAGCTTTGTTCTCTCTCATAAGTGTCCTTCTGTATCTGTGTTCTTTTGTCAGGTGCTTCTTTGCACTATCATTTTTCTTTGGTATGTGCTTGTATAATGCTGATGATAGCAGGTATTGTATTCTACTCCAGCATTTTTCTGGTTCTAGGTTTTCCAATTCATCTTCCCAGTTTATTTCTCCCAGACAGTTATTTATTGATGTCCAGTCTGACTTGTGCAGGTTTAGGTCAGAGTATGGCAAGTCCTTTTGGCATGGGTCTTGCTTACATTTGTGGAGAGACAAGTTTGTGAATATGTGCATGACATTGTGGTCGGAGTGTATAGTTGGTGTTATAACAATGTGGTCAATTGTAGTTGCATTATTTGTCAGCACTAAATCTAGGATATTATTTTTTGTAGTTGGGCAGTGAACATGTACTAGGAGCAGTTTTTCCATAAACTCATTCAGGTGTTTTGATTTGGACCTTTTTGTCCCTGATTTCATACCACCATATTGGTTGCAGGTGCATTTTGGGAGATTAAAGTCTCCTGTGATGATTAAGTCTTGTTGAGTCTACAATAGCTGGGCATTGCCTGATTTTTTCCAGGACTTCAGTGAGCTCTAGATGGGAGCTATCTGGCGGGCTATAGATATTCACTAGTATTATGTCTTCTTTATTTATACTGAGCATGATGATTAGGAGTTCACAGGCTCCATTTGAGTATGCCGTGAGCAGTTCACTTTGAATGTTTTCAGGGATGTACATCAGGACACCACCATTTAGGTGGTCTTCTCTGTCACATCTATGGGTGGTGTACCCTTTGATTGCAATTTCACTACTCATGATCATGGGGTTCAGGTGTGTTTCTGTGAGGGCTATAACTGTGCTAGTAGTGTTTTCCACTACAGGGTGTCCCATAAGTCTGGACCCATAGGGATTTATAATATATTTTTTTATTATGTTGCAGGTAAACCATGTCACTGACTAGAGAGGAGAGCATTCAAGTTATTTTGCTGGTCGGGACCCGCAGTCACCGGGAAGTGGCCGAAGAATTCAACAATATGCATCCAGACTGCGCACCAATCACACACAGATGTGTTGGCAAGTTGATAGCCAAATTTAAGGAAACTGGATCCGTAGCTGACAAGCCTCGCAGAGGACCTTCAAGGACTGTTACGGAAGATGAAACCAGTACCAATGTGTTGGCTAGCTTCGCTGTCAGTCCCAAGAAGTCACTTCGACGCATGTCCAGCGAAACTGGGATCTCCAAGAGCAGCATCCACCGCATCTTGAAACTTCATCACTGGCATCCATACAAACTGCAACTCCATCAGCATTTAAGTGAAGATGATCCTGATAGGTGAGTTCAGTTTTGCGAATGGGCAGAAGAACAATGCGTGAGTGATGAGACGTTCCCATCAAAGATTCTGTTCTCTGATGAAGCGAACTTTTATGTTTCTGGGGAAGTCAACCGTCAGAACACTCGATACTGGTCACCAACAAATCCTCATTGGTTTGATCCTTCCAAAGAACAAGGTGCCCAATGCCTCATGGTTTGGTGTGGGATATGGAAAGACAGAATCGTTGGTCCCTTCTTCTTTGACGTGATGGTAACCGGTGACACGTACCTCAAGATGTTGCAGGAGGAAGCATTTCCAAGCATGTTGAACCCAGCAGGTGACTACCCGGAGTGGTTTCAGCAGGATGGTGCCCCTCCGCATTACGCCACGATGGTTAGAAATTACCTTACCACACAGTTTCCAGAACACTGGATTGGACGACGAGGACATGTTGAGTTTCCACCAAGGAGCCCTGATCTTACTCCGCTGGATTTTTATTTGTGGGGCCACTTGAAAGCCAAAGTGTACGAGGTCAAAATGCAGAACATTTTCCACCTTAAAGCACGCATTGTGGAGGCGTGTCAAGAAATTTCTGCGACTGTGATTCAGAAAGTGCTGTCGCAGTGGAGATTGCGTCTTCAACTATGTGTGCGACACAACGGCGGACACTTTGAACAGATTATGTAATAAATTTTTGGACTATTTTGTAATTTTATTAATTTTGCCCTATGGGTCCAGACTTACGGGACACCCTGTAGGCTCTTTAGGTAAGGTACTTTGGTATTGTTTGAGTTTGGATAAAGGCCCTGGATGTTTAAGTAAATTATTGATACATTTGTGGAGCCATTTGTTTCATCTCCCACATATAGGGCATTTGTAGGGTTCATGCTGGGGTTCTCGTTTGCTTTTGTATGAGGAGCCCAAGTGAGCTTTGAATACCTTGTATTTGTTTCATGAGGTGGTAAAACCCCAATGGGGTTTCATGGTTGCTTGCTGTACTATTTTCACCAGTGGGCTTACCTGGACCTGCTACATCAGCATAAGATCTGGGTGCAGGAATGGTATTTGGTCTTGGGTTTTCTTGCATCCCTTGGGCCAAATAGTGCTGATGGATTGCAGGCTCACTATCCTAGTATTCTCTCTGTTGAGTTTGATGTGGTTGCAATTGGATTGTTCCCTTCAGGTGGGCCAGATTGCAGTTCTCTTTAAAACAACAACTTTCTCACCATGAGCTCTGGCAAATTTGAGGATGAAGATAGGGACATCTTGCATTGGATCTACATCCAGAAATACCATTCCCATCGTGTATAAATTTTTTGCAGAGTGGTAGGTGAGCAAATGGGCATTCTCTTCCCTTAAGTCCATATTTACACAAGCCTCTCCTGTAATACTTGCATACTGGCCTTTTGGTTTTACTTTTGGCTCTTTGGTGACTGTGTACAGTGGGGTTGTTCACTTTGTTGAAGGTCTTAGTGTCTATTTCCTGTTCTTATTTTGTCTCTTTTGGTGCCCTTTTTGCTCGTAGTTTCCCCCTCTCTAGGGTCTCATCCTGAGGGTTTCTCACTTTTTCAGCAAGCTCTGCATTTGCAATGATAATTTCCTCCTCCTGTAACTCACCTGCCAGTTCTACTTCAAGCTCTCCAAATTGCCTATCATAGTCATCGCAAATTTGAAAGCACATCTAAAGCATGAGAATTTTTCTTTTTGAATTTGAAGGATGGAGGAAATAATAGGTAGTTCACTACAACTGTAGTGTATCTATAGTCTGCATTCATCACATCTTAATGCATGTAGGTTGCGGTCCAATGCACATTTTATACATGGGTTTCCATTTTCTTCCCCTGCCATGTTAACTTGCGCACTGGTTTTAGTGTGGAGAACCGTCACCATTGAGTCCATTTTTTTGTTTTTTGTAGATATTGAAATAGTTTGCAAAAAGTTGTTTATTTAGGTTATTTATTTATTTTATATATTATTTATTAAGTTTATTATGGACTTTGAGTTGATTATGAGTTTGACATTTTGTAAATATATTGCAAAACCACAAAATATTTGGTGACATCATACCCAAGTATACTTGTTTTTGCAAATTTTTTGTTAATAAGCCTAATAAAACAAACTATTACTCAAACACCTTCCACTTCAGGATTCACCATCTTTAGGGCCAGACCTGCAATGCTGTCCACCCTGAGAGAGAGTGACCTGCCTCAACAACATTCACTCCTCCAGCTCTGGGGAGGACACCTGACAATGAACTAGCTTGTGTTCTGGACAGGGCTACCAAGAGGGTGGGAAAGCCAGGAAAAAATCCCCAAGGCCTGGAAAGAGGGAGGGATAAAATCTAAAAATATTAATAAAGCAATTGATTAAATAACAGAAGAAATATAATTAATGAACATACATTTTATAGAGATTATCATAGTCAAACTGGGGCTACCTCATAACCAATGTCGTAACATCGCTTCCCATTGATCAGCGAAGTTAAGCGACATTGGGTCTGGGTAGTAGTTGGATGGGAGACCATCCTCCGTGTCCAGATTATGTAGTGACCCGACCCATGGTTCAGATTCCATATAAAGCTGTAAGTCCCCTCCGTCATATGACCTTAGATGTTGCGAAGGAGGTTAAACAAACCCAATAATTATTATTCATAGTCAAACTGAAACAGATAAAATATTATCTGTGGTTCACCAATGCCCAAGACCAACTGACAAATCTGGGAACCATTGTAATTAAAAGCCAGTTAGCCTATACTTTAAATTTCATCAGAATCGTTTATCACTTTGCTAGAGAGAAGGCAAAGAAAGTACACTTCTAATTACGAAAATCTTGCGGTGAACACTTGTCTTGCCTGTATGGACTGGTACTGCATTTGTAAATTGTATGGTGATAGAATTAATATAATTGATTCAAAAAATAAAATGGTAATTTTCTTCTGAGTTGTTTGTTCATACTGTATGTTTTGAATAGTGACTTGGACATATAATCAGTTTGCTTGTTATGTACACAAAAAACACTCCTAATAAAATACTGAGTAAACAGGGGGGCCCATATAACAATCCTTCCCCAGGGCCTGGGGCAGCTCTCAGTGGCCCTGGACCTGGACATTACTTGGTGAGAGTTACCTATCTTTTTATTTGTCTTAACCTAACTTAAAATTGTGTGGTTTCCTTTACATGGTGCTTGTGGATAGTGATCATGATCACTGTCCACAAACACCACATAGGAATGTATCCCCTATTAACCCATGTTATAATGTCCTCATTTAGCAATTGTTCACTTAGCAATCAGTTTTTCAGGAATGTAACCCAATCATTTAATGAGGGATACCTGTATGTTTAGTTTTGAAAGATGTATGAGGGGAGATATGATACAGATGTTCAAACTATTTTCAGGTTTGGACAATTTAGATGTATGTAACTTTTTCTCATTAGAGATTGATGGAATAACTTGAGGGTATAATTAGTGATGTTAAAAAACGTTTTTTTTTTTTTATGTCCATGTTTTTTTTGTTGTTTTTTTGTCATTTTTTTTTTTTTTTTTTTTAATATAGATATTGCCAATTTAATTATAAGGTATACTTTTGCAATGATATATATTATAAAAATAAATACATAAATAATAAAATAGGCCATATGGTACCAGTATAGAATGTCCTTTTCAGCCTATTTACAGAAAAAAACTGGCCTCTTTCTTGCACTGAAAGTCTTGTATCTTGAGATCCGTTAAACTTGCGAGAACACTGGCTGGGAGCTGACTGCCCATTGTCCAACCTTTCCAGGACTCTCCCATCCATGCCTTGGATTTTGAATCTCCCACCTAACTATCCTTTAGACCCACGATGACATATTTTTAACCCCGAGACCATCCAGATATATACATACACATACACCCATATACATAAATACCAAAGCTGGGCACAAACCATTAATCCGTTAATCGTTAATTAACGAAGTTAACTTTTTCGTTAATGATTTAACTTTTAAGTTAACTTTGAAAATCATTATCGGACTAATTAACTTCTGTTACATTTAACTTCTGTTAACTCAAGTCCGTTAACCCCAAAAATTCATAAATAAACGTTTAAAAGTTTCTATTATTTTCAGTGCTGAGCAGGTGCGCAATTAATCCGCCACTGTTAATAGTGATGAACAAATTTCCATTTCCGCAGTGCAAAATCAGGCGATATATTTGTTTCCGTCGCCACAATTTGTGTCTTACCAAATATGGTAGTTATTTATGGCATTGGTTTGAGCAAAACATGGTCGACTGTAAAATCAGGCGGAAAGATTTGTCATTTGAGTTGAATGTTTCAACTTCTTTCAAGAAATATCACGAGCATTTTAAGGCACTTTCAATAATATATATGTAACAATTACAACAAATAACTACATTCGTTTCATTTGCAGTCTGTCTCTTGCGCAACATATTTGTGCTAGTGAATATTTAAAAATAATCATTGTCAAGTAAGTCATGTATATTTATAATATGTCTGTGAGTACCTTATTAGTAGTCTCCTTGATACATTTCAAGAACCATAAAACTGATCAGGTAAGATTTCAATTCTCATGTCACTTTGATGACATAAATCAAGTCAATTGATGTCTTACAATGGGAGCGTTTTCACTTTAACCCTTTATGTCCTGGCGGTACTTCTAGGTACCACATCTTTAAAATCTCCATAATTATTTTTCTACCCGGTTGTGCTGTCATCCAGACAAAAGAGAGCAGCAGAAGCCACAGGTCACTCAAGGGCAAGGCCCAGAACTTGGTCAAGACCTGGCTGGAGACCAACTCCAAGGACTTGCTGACAGATGCTGCCTTCTTGGGTGAGCAAGTGTTGGTGGACTTGTTCATCAAGTTCAACACAGCCATCCCCTCCAGTGCTACAGTGGAGCGTTTGTTCTCTATGGGCAAGGACATCCTGAGGGCCAAGAGATCATCCCTGTCTGATGAAAACTTTAATATGCTAATTTTCATGAAGGGCAACATGCATCTCATGGACAAAATGGAGAATGAGAAGAAGAGGGAAAATTAAATTATATATATATTGTGTTTTTCATTTTTTTTATAAAAAGTTAACGTTAACGGTTTATCAGTAACTTCCGTTACATGTTTAACAGTTAACGAAGTTAACTTTTTGGTTAACGGATTAGCGGTTAACGAAGTTAACTTTTTGGTTAACGGTGCCCACCACTGATAAATACTTATATACACATATTTATATCTATTATATACCCCATACACACGCATACATCCAGAATTACAGATACATACGCATGCATACTCACATATATACCTACACAAACTCATACACCTCTATTTCACCCTTTCATTACCTCCGAGATCATTTAGCACATACAGTAATATCCATACAGCCAAAAGAAACTGATTAAGCACAGACAGAGCAGCAAAGCTAGTATTTATATCCCAAAATGCAAAATTCCAAGAAAGTGAAGTAAAACATGGTGCTACATTGGCTTCATCAACATCCAAATCTGCAATAAGTACCAGTACCTGTGATATTGAAACTATATGCTCTAATCAATCTAGTGATAATGATTCTTCAATAGAAATACAATCAGATAATGAAAGTTAAACAGCATTAGGTTAACACAAAGGTTAAAGAAAGAGATGAATATTTTTATTTTTTTTATTTTTCTATTTGGAATATATATATATATACACACACTGGTATTCTTGCCAATCACAATTATATATATTGTTTTATACCAGTATTATGTATTTTTTATTATGTATATTATACCAGTACCTATGATATTGAAACTAGCATATATGCTCTACCCAATCTAGTGATGATTCTTCCATGGAAATGTAGGTTAACAAAAAGGTTCAAAAAAAGGTGAATATTTTTTTTTTCTATCTGGAATATATATATATACTGGTACTCTTGCCAATCACAATTATGTATATTGTTTGAAACGAGGAAGAATGTTTTATGTTCTAGTTAAAAAATATATATATATATTGGGGTAAATGTGATAAATTGGTAATTATGCATAATTACCAGTAAATATTCATAATTGAAAATATCATGACTTAACCTAACCAATTGTCAAGGGCGTACAGTTGACCTAACCGGGCATTCAATTGACCTAACCTTGAATGCCTGGTTAGGTCAATTGAATGCCCGGTTAGGTCAACTGTACGCCCTTGACAATTGGTTAGGTTAAGTCATGATATTTTCAATTATGCATATTTACCGGTAATTATGCATAATTACCAATTTATCACATTTACCCCAACATATACATATAAAAAATGAGGGTTTGTTTTTCCTTTCTATTATATACTTTTTGCGTGATTCAGTTTTTCTAAAAGATGACTATATATACTAGGTATAACCGTATAAGCATGGTAGTATAAGTATAGTAAATTATAGGTAATACTAATATACTTATTAGATTAAAGGAAGAAAAATATGGAATAAGTTTAAAACAATAAAAAACAAAAAAAACAGACTATCTTCGTTTTAAACAAAAAAAAAAAAAAAAAAAAAAACGACAATAAAAAATGACTCACATCACTAGGTATAATAAGAAAATTAGAAAGCAGACTTGGAGACTTAATCTACAAAAATACTTTTTCACTCATAGAGTGGTAGATTTTTGGAATGACTTGCCATATGATGTGGTAAATAGTAGCTCATTAGTTTTAAGAAAAATTTGGATGCTTTAATGGATGAGATAGTTAGTTTGTAAATAGTGTATATTCTCAGCTTAAGTTATATAGGCTACTTTCATAGCTCTATATATAGTTGTATGTTAATTAATTGACTTGATATTGATGTTTTGCAAGATTTTATTATAAAATATAGTTCATGACTTGGATAACCTCAATAGGCCCCAGTGGTTTCATGTTTTCCAAATGAAATGTAATGTAAGGTGTCCAACGCAATTCATAATAAAATCCATGGTAAAAGTAAGCCATAATTAATAACCTAAACTATAATGACCATCTCGTAGCTGTGTCTGGATTCTTACACACTCCTTTTCAGATCAGTGGATGTTATAATGATGTCATTGACATGTTATGACATTATGTTAACATCTCTGTGATGTCTGCTGATCTGTGGACATAGCCTTCATGGAGCACTATCTGGACTGTAAAGTTTTACTGAGGGGAGACATGATACAAATGTTCAAAATAGTTTCAAGTTTGAACAGTTTAGATGTAACCTTTTTTTATGTAGAAAGGAGTGGCCAAGGGCAAATGCCCACAAAAGTGCCCCTCCCATAGAAGAAGAAGGAGCTAAAAGCAAGATCCAGGGTTATTGAGATGCCTAGACACTGCATTTGAAAGATGGGAGGTCATAGACAGGAGGAAAGATGGAGTAAGGAGATTGTTCCAGAGTTGACTGGTTGAATAGATGAAAGACTGAAAATACCAATTAACCCCCTTGCATTAGATAGTTGGACAGAAAAGGAATGAGAAAGTATAGAAAGTCTGGTACTGCATGCTCTCCTTAAAGGAGGAGGCATGCATTTAGAGAGTTCAGAAGAGCAATGTCCATTATAATAGGAATAGTAAAGAGAGAGAGTGAGACATTATTCTGGCAAAGAGAGAGAGATTGAACACAATTGGTAAAAGGCGGGGAAATTGATGAAATGAAAGGCCTTTGATTCCACCTGGTCAAGTATGGCTGTGTGGGTTGAGCCACCCAACACATGAGAAGCATACTCCATACAGGGGCAAACAAGACCCCTTGTACAGAGACAGCAACTGAGTGGGGGTGAATAAACTGTGGAGGTGGTACAGCACACCTAATCTCTTAGAAGCTGTTTTAGAAAGAGAGTATATGTGATCTTCCCAGGAAAGCTCACAAGAAAAGGAAACACCATGAATCTTAAGAGAAGAGGAAGGATTGAGTTGTGTGTTGTTGAAAGTAAGGGGATAGTTGTGCAGAAGTTTGTGACAAGTAGACAGATGGAGGAGCTGAGTTTTTGAGGCATTGAAAGCCACAAGGTTTTCTCTGCCCTAATCAGATATAGCAGAAAGATCAGAGGTCAGGTGTCCCATAGTCATCCTACGTGAATCATGAAGCAACTGCTGTGAGGGACACTTTGTGAAGTGGGTGGAGAAGTGAAGAGTGGAATCATTGGCATAGGAGTGAATAGGACAGGAAGTGCAAATTAAAAGATCATTAATAAATAAAAGGAAAAGAGTGGGTGACAGGACAGAACCCTGAGGAACACCACTGTTAATAGTTTTAGGAGAAGAACAGTGGCCATCTGCAACTGCAACTATAGATTGGCCAGAAAGGAAATTAGAGATGAAGGCACAGATAGAAGGATAGAAACCGAAGGAGGGCAGTTTGGAAATTAAAGATTTATACCAGACTTTATCAAAAGTGTTTGATATGTCTAGCACAATAGCAAAAGTTTCACTGAAATCCCAAAAGGAGGATGACCAAGAGTCAGATATATGTAAGAAGATCACCAGTAGAGCATCCCTTGTGGAATCCATACTGACAATTTGAAAGAAGATTAGGAGAAGAAAGGTGTTTAAGAATCTTCCTATTAAGGATAGATTTAAAAACTTTGGAAAGGCAAGAAATCAAAGCAATTGGACGATAGTTCAAGGGTTGAGAGTGGTCACCCTTCTTTGGGACAGGCTGAATGAAAGCGAACTTCCAGCAAGAAGGAAAAGTACCAGATGAGAGACAAAGACAAAAGAGTTTGCCTAGGCAGGGTGTCAGCACAGAAACCCAGTTCTTAAGAACAACGGGGGGAACACCATACACCTTCCTAGAGTTGAGCCCAGATAGAGCAGGAAAAACATCTTTAGAAGTGATTGTAATTTCAGACATAATAAAGTCATAATCTTATTACATTCTGACGGGGAAACTCAAGAGCAAAATTAGAAAATAGACTTGTAGAAATTTAGCCCATTGCTCCAACTCCTGCATTATTTATTACCAGTATCATCAACATTTGAACCTCCAAACCCCCCAACCTTAGTGTCTTCACTTTGCTTATAGTGAAAGGATGTTACCCACTGAGCTATGAACACTGGCAACAGTTTACCTAACCTGAAAATTACCCATTTTTGTGAAAGTTAAATTTTTTTAATTTTATAGGTAATGTTACTTAGAATTAAAAAAAATATTAGCAAAAACACCATATGGTACCAAGTTTGGTAAATAAACTTGATGTAAAGGTAGACTTACCAAGTTACCATACATCCCAATTTGACTGGGACAGTTCCGGCTTGTGCTCTTGTCCTGGCATCCCAGCTGGCTTGTAATTCTGTCCCAGTTTATAATTGTAACAATTAGAAACTGGGACAGAATTACAAGCCTGCCCAGACAAGAGCTCAAAACTGGGACTGTCCCGGTCAAATTGGGATGTATGGTAAGCCTATGTAAAGGGGACTCCTTTTGTATTTTTATACAGGTAGGTCTCATTATTTGTAGAATTGGTATAACTTGCTAAATTATTTATAGAACAAATTTATTTCACAAGCTATATAAACTGATATTACACACTGCCTGCAACCTCTGCATCGATGAATAAGTTTGAACATGTGCAAATGCCTCTTAACTCCTTCCCCCATTTGGAACCTGTTTGATCACTCTGCATTGGATTAAATAGGATTAAATTGAATAATTAAATTGAATAACCTTTAATTACATTCGTTTTACACTTTATAATGACATGAATAATTGTGAAGCTCAACTATTTATTTTATTTAATTTGGCCCTTAAGCTTTAGGCTTTACTGGGCTTGTATTAAAAATAAACAGTTAGTTGTTATTAATTAATAATAAATAAGTAAATAAGTATTATTAATAGTTAAAGTATTATACTTTAACAATTAATAATACCACACTTCACAATTATTCATGTCATTGTAAAAATGAGTGTAATTAAAGGTCATTCAGTTCAATTATTCAGTTTAATTTATAAGTTATTTATTATGTTGAATTGATTCTACGAGTATGTACTATATTATGATGCACATTTATTACTATATGACTTTGTTTTTATGGTTAAATTGACTTTTTATAATGTTTCCTGGGTGGCTCTGCCCTGTTCAGGAATGTAATATGCATTTATAACATAGAGCCTATGGGAAATAAGGGTTCACTTTACACAGAACTGCACTATGTACTGTTTTCCAGGAATGTAACCCACACAAAATGAGATCTACCTGTATTACATTGCAGTGTATTGCTAATTGCCAAAAATTAATCAAATGTATTTATATAAAATGCTGAATGTTAAAAGCATACTGGTACCAAATCCACTTCCTCTTAGTAGCTATATAATGTATTATGTATAAATTCTTTCATTAAATTAGAAGTAAAAACTTCTTGGAACTAAGTCTTTTTTTAAGTAGAATTCTATAATAACTAAAGCATTTTAATTGTTATTGTTGATAAGAAATATTTCCTCATTTCTACTACCACATCTTCAATAACTAGGAATTAGTAAAGAATAAAAATTTAGCCCCTGAGTGGCTAGAATTATCAGACATAGAGCCTAAATTGAAGAGTTTACTTTTCTCTGTTATTTCAGTAACTTAAAAAATTCCTCTTAAAAACTTCTATAGTTACCACAAATAATTTTGAGTACAGTAAATAAGGTTTTTTTTTAAACAGTATAATAGAATTGTTGATTATCTGCGTCAAAAACCTTCAGTCCCCACTTTCTCCAGTTATTTTTTTCCTTATTCCTTCTACTTTGAAGAGTCTGTTTTCAGAGTTGCATGAAGTCCTTTTCAGGGTCAGAATTCACTGAAGTGAAGAGACCCCCTTGTAGGATTACTATTTTATCTCTCCAATGAAAAGTTATAGCTGGAGGAATATGAACTTTTTTTTTTTTTTTCTAAATGAAAATCAGAAATCTCACGCATGTAGGATAAGCCTGTGATAGGCTTGATTAGAAGTTGGCTATAGTGAGAAGAGTAAGCCAATATGACAAATAATATAAATCTGAAACCAAAATTTGAATTATTGAATAGCAATTTTGATGGTTACAAACTGAAATTGGACCCAGATCAAACTGTTCATACAAGACAAATTGAAAATGGTAAGATGATGATTTTTTAAGCTAATGTAATTGCTTAAAAACTTGCTGTCATTAATTTGCACATCATTTAAAAAAGTGCCTTAGGTTGAAAAATAATTAAGTCTATACAGTAGGTAAACAAATTAACCAACATAGCAAGAACATTAAAAAAATGCTTACCATATTATTTTACTTGTAAAAAATACTGTACCAGCTTCTATTTTTGTCAGGTATTTTTCAAAATGGTCCCCCAGATGCAACATGTTATTTGTTTACAAGGATGGAGTCTCTTCACAACCATCTCTTCAGTGACCCCTTTGAAGCTCACACCATTTATGTATTCAACAAAAAGGGCCACTTGGTCATGTTCACCTTCATTGATGTAAGAGTATAGCATATATGATGAGAATAATTTGAAAATCAGTCTTGTAACATTTCTATTTTTAAATATAATTAAAACAAACCCAGTCTGTTTATTGGCTCTCGTAGTCTCGTATATGGTAGTGGGTTCCCCAATGATCATATTTTGTTCTTATTTGTAGCCTACAGGTCATATGACAATAATGAGTCAGGAGGGTCAGAAACTGGCACAGCATTCAGGCTGATTAGTGTGGCCTATTGCTCTAATCCTGTAGCTATTATTTATTATCAGCATCATTGGAGTTTGACCCCCCCCCCTCACCAACCTTAATGTACTTAACTTCACTTTAAGGAAATGATGTTACCCACTGAGCTACAGATTCTGACCAAGTCTTATGACCTATACATAAGGCTCACTGAAGGTAATGTAAGATATCATAACCTTTTCTTTACTATTTTTCAATTTCATAGGGTTATGTAGGTTCTCCTGTTGTTGTGTGGCAAGAAGACCTTACTGTAAAGAGAGAGAGAGAATCAAATGAGTCTTGCTACTGCTTCTCCCCTTCAGTTTCTTTCCCATCAAGCAATTTTGCTCTTACTTCAGATGGATGTGGTTTGTTAAATATTTTGGAGAGTGGTGACAGAAATGGAGAGACATCTTGGGTGGTGAGTTCAAAGTTGAATTGAGTTTTGTTTTAAAATTAGACATCTACCAAATGAGCCTTGTCATTCAGCAGCAAAATTTTATATTACATCAGTGATACTTGATTTCCTTATGTAGGAAGGAAGGAAAAAGGGTGAACACACACAAAAATGCCCTCCTCCCCTTATATAAGGAGGAGAGATCCAAAATCAAGTTCTTATCAGGGTCATGATTCCATTTTTATTTATTTATTTTATTTTTTTCTTATACATTTTGAAGAAATTGTGTAGTGTTTAAAATGCATGTATGTGTAGTGAAGAATAGAAGTAGTAGTGTGTTTGAGAGCATGCTGGACTGCTCACAGGATAGATGAGAAAGAAAAAGATCAGCTAAAGAGGACAATGACGGAAGAAACTGGAGTTCCAGCATTCCCTGTCTTCTGCCTAATTCCCCCCCTTCTGCCCCAGTACTTCACTGGTCAGCTGGTGTCTTTAATTTCTTCCTATAACTAACATTCTTCTACAGGTTTCTAATGATAAATTCAGTTTTTACTGGACCTGAGATTTTTTAGGCTTACATATGGCTTATAGTAGGTCACATGGTTAAAACAAATAGTAGTTTCAGCTTTTATTGAAAATTTGTAGATGTGTAGACTTGAAATTTTGTATGTTTACTATGTATATACAAGGTTATACCAAGAAATAATTGGTCATATTTTTTATTAATCACTACCGTATATGGTTGTTTACATTTCCAAACTGTTCAAGTTTAAAATGCTTCCACATAATGAACATAATTTGCTTTGACAAAGTTTTGCCAAAAAGACTTTTAAGTTGGGTGATTGAGATGCCCATACTATCAGTCAACCATGACTTATCCAGCACTGAGGTAAGGTTACGTTTAAACAGTTGCAAACAGCAATGACATAGTGAGGAGGCACCCCATCTTATTGAAAGATTACACTGCTCATGTCAACTCCAATAGCCTTTAGTTGAGAAAAAAATCTTTCTATAGCATGCTAAGATAAACTAGTTTGCTCCAGTCACAGTACAATCATCAAAGAAAAATGGACCACTTAAGCAGTCATGTTACATAGCACACCAAGTGTTAACTTTTGGTGAATCCCATTCATATTGCTGCTGTTTCAGCGCTGGAAAGGCTGTGATGGACTGATAGCATGGCCATTGGCCATCTCAATCACCTGACTTAATGCCTTTGTATTTTTGTTTATCAGGATATGTTAAAACACTTTTGTATCATAACAAACCCTGGAATCTGGCAGAACTCCATCAAAGAATTGGAAAAATTTATTGGATCCATTCCACAAGAAAACACACACTTACCACCAAATTGACACTAGGTATTTCAGCTATCACAATAATTCGGCTATTTTTCTGTGTTAAAATATCAGGCAAATTTTGGTAGATTTGGTGAAAATAGTTGAATTACACAGCAATAACCATGCATGTGGTACATCTGAACCAAGCGCACAATCAAATCTGCACTCTAGGCACTCATCTATCATTCGTATTTTGTGGTGAAAAAAAATTTCACCAAGATTTATGGAAATTTAAGCTTATGGTTAAGCTTTGTACACTAGTGGTAGAAGGGTGACAATATGCATGGCAACCAATAGGTCATGATAATTTTTATCTAGTATTGTAATATAATTATTTGTGGATTAACTGAACAAATGCTGTGTGTATTTACAGTAGTTCTGACATTCTTTGGAAATCAAAGATGAAATATAAAGGTAAAAGTCATTACTTACAGATGAAACTTTAAAGTTATATATAAAGTAGATCCACATTGTTTACATGATCATGAATATTAGATTTGGATATTATTTTTTATTTCAGACCATGTTATTACCTAAGGTGAGCTGTAATTCGTGCATTCATTTTTATTTTAGAATCTAAAAGAAGCAAAAGTCTCTTCTGGAAGCCTTGTTAATTCACTTCTGGTTGATGATCCTGATGACAAAGAATTTAAACAAAAAATTCACACCTTGTTGCTGTCTGTCATAACTCCTGAAGATCTGAAAAGTGATCCCCTGCATACAAACCTTAATGATCATCTTCTCAATACCAAAGTTTCTGCTTTACACATCATTTATTGGGTCACATTTGGATTTGATGGTTATTACTAAAGTTTATAGTCATGCAATAACCTGAAACTTTGCAATGTTATTAATACTGAAAGTAACTTTTAAAGTTATACAAATTTTTCTTTAATTTCATTTTTAAGGTACAAAATGGGAGTTAACAAGAGAAAGGCGTGTTGCTGGGTTCAAGAGTCTGGAGTTTGTCTCATTAGATCTAATGGGCCAAGGGATTGTATTACTAAGCCATGATAATTATTACTTCGTATATGATTCTCTGCATCCCATTCAAGAAACTAGAGAGAAATCTGACAGAATTGAGAATGATGCTCCAAAGTATATTTTTATGCAAAATAATGGTTATTATTTTTGTTACATTTGTTGTTGTTTTATGTGATTGAGTTCTTAATAATTAGTTAAGCAGAAACTTCAATAGACTAGTATGTATGTATTGTACAGTATTTAGGAATAATTTGCTTAATTTTATATCTTTTGATTTAATGCAGAGGAGATTAAACTATGGATCAGCATTGGCTCAGACATCTGTAAGAATGATTTACGCATTGATATAAGTGTGAGAGATATAAAAATAAAACTTAAGGGTAACCTTCTATTAGAAAAGAAATTTCTAAATCCAACTGATAGCTTCGCCACAACTTGGAAAGTAGGTAAGCGGTTCATGTTTCAGAGTTGGAATAGGTTTCTCAAATGTGACGTGTAAGAGATCATTAATGATGTTAAATTCAACTTTAATGCAAAAGGTCTAATATTTCAAAAGTAATTTTGTTTAACATACTAAGTGAAGCAACGCTGTTGTAAGCTTTTGCTCCGAAAGTAAAGTCAGTCTCAGCTTAAATGTTTAGCAAGTGGAATGGCTTTCAGATTTGTCTACAGTTTGCTTGTTTTTAAGTGTAAGCAGAAACTGCAATTATCAAATAACTATCGTATTATAGTAGACAAAGTAGTATACCTTTGTGGACAAAGTTGAGTCAAATTGAAGCTGGATCTTACTTTGTGAAATAAATGGTCTTAAATAAGATTGCCACAACGCAATTTAGTCTCCATTTTTGAAAATTGTAAAAACGCATGAAAAGATTCAATAAAGAGGACAGTGATTTTACTGGTACTTTTATCATTTGTCTTTTGATGGTGTACTCTCTGCTTTGCTTTTAGAAGGTTAAATAGTTGATTGAGGGCATTTATCTTTTAATTACAGAGGAAGGAAAGCTTGAAATTTGCATTCCAAAGGCTCAAGAAAATGTTCATTGGCCAAGCCTATTTGAAGGGGGGGATAACGAAGGTGAGGAGATTATGGATGAAACACTTGTCAAAGAAGTCCACCAGCGGTTAGCTCATCTGACGTCAGACCAATGGGTGAGAATATTTTAGAGTCTAAACCATGTACGCTATCAAGTTTTAAACGTAGTACCTATCTTGCATGAAGCGCACGATAATGGGTCAAAATATACTATCATAAACTGCAGTAGTGTTCATCTTTCTGAAAGGATATTCTCTGCCAAAACCATGGGAATGGAAGTGATATGTGCAAGGTGAATCAAATGGAGACCTTGGTCTTGCCTATTGTGCTATGAGAGGTCTTATTCCAGTCTTCTTATGATATGCATTTATTAGATTGGGATGGTACCTTATCCTTATGTATTAGGGTGGTCCAAAAAAATGAAAATGAAAAATATATTTTTTATGACATTTCCCCATATTCCACTACTAACGATGTTGGAAATAAAAAACTGGATCGATTCGTGCATATTTAGAGGTGGCTCAACTCGAAGACTTAAGTATCATTATACAGGGTGATTCAAAAGTCAGGTTACATAGGGAAATACTGTATTATGTAATGATACAGGGGGAATAGTCACATCACATGTTCGATATGGCCACCGTTAACGGCAATGCACTTGTGCAGCCAGCTAGGAATATCACATCAATGCGCTCCTCCTTCGATAACATCTCGTAATTCATTTACCTGCAAAGAAACAGAAAAGCCTTATGTAACCTGACTTTTGAATCAGCCTGTATAATATATCGTAGCAAATTTCTTCAAACTTGCGCCACTCTTGAATATTGATGGATTTAGCTCAAAATCCGGTCTGTGGTCTTTTTGCATATAATGAATGAGAAAATGCATCAGGAGCTCTTATTTGTGCATTTTCATTTTTTACCATATCTGTGTGGACCACATTAAATTATATATACTCGGTAGTGTAGTGGTTAATATGACTACAAATTCACCGCCCCTGGGTTCAATTCCCGGAGACGGCAGGTGGCGCAAGTTTTAAGAAATTTGCTACGCCATAATGTACTGTATAATGATACTTAGTCTTCGAGTTGAGCCACCTCTAAATATGCACGAATCGATCCAGTATTTTATTCCCAACATCGTTAGTGGTAGTGGAATATGGGTAAATGTCATAAAAAACATATTTTTCATTTTCATTTTTTTTGGACCACCCTACTGTGGATGGTTGCAGATGGATTGCATGTATGCAGTTCAAAGCTCGGCTATCGCGCCCACTGATAGAGAATGGAAAACAGGTTCCTCATAATGATATAGTACACATTCTCTGTAGGCTTTTAAAAGCTATAAAAACATCGTATAATTATTGATATTTTGGAAAGCTTCTAGCATTGTCCAATGTAACAAGTCCCCTCATTTCATGAGGTTTCAGCCTAAATGAAAATACTAATTCTGTTTTTATAGACTAATATAAATGTTAAGAAAATGGAAAACAAAAAGTAAGAACATCGCTAGTGGAAGAGGCATTTTTTTTATGCAGGAAGGAGGGGGCCAAGGGCGAATGTCCGCAAAAGCGCCCCCCCCCCCTCCCATAGAAGAAGAGAGCCAAAATCAAAGTCCAGGGTTTTCGAGATGCCTAGAGACATTGCGTTTGAAAGATTAGAGGTCATAGACAGGGGGAAAGATGGATTGAGGAAGATTGTTCCGGAGTTGACTGGTTGAGTAGATGAAAGATTGAAAGTACCGATTAACCCTTGCGTTAGAAAGTTTGACAGAAAAGGAATAAGAATGTGTCGAAAGTCTGGTACTGCGTGCTCTTCCTAAAGGAGGAGGGGTGTAATTAGAGAGTTCAAAAGAACAGTGTCCGTTATAGTAGCGGTAGTAAAGAGAGAATGAGGCAACATTGCGGCGAAAAGATTGGGATTGAAAACAGTCAGTAAGAGGCGGGGAATTGATGAGACAAAAACCTTTGATTCCACCCAGTCAAGTAGAGTTGTGTGGGTTGAGCCACCCCTCGCATGAGAAGCGTACTCCATACAGAGGCGGACAAGACCCCTGAACAGAGAGAACAACTCAGTGGAGGTGAAGAAACTGCGGAGGCGGTACAATACACCTAACCTCTTAAAAGCTTTTTTGGAAAGAGTGTGTGTGATCTTTCCTTGAAAGATCACGAGAAAAGGAAACGCCAAAAATGATAAGAGAAGAGGAAGGATTGAGTCGTGTGTTGCTGAAGGTAAGAGGATAGTCGTGTGGAAGATTGTGACGACTAGAGAGATGAAGGAACCGAGTTTTTGAGGCATTGAAAGCCACGAGGTTTTCTCTGCCCCAGTCAGAGATAGCAGAAAGATCAGAGGTCAGGTGTACCATAGCCGTCCTACGCGAATCATGGAATGATTGTTGAGAGGGACGCTTTGTAAAGCGGGTGGAGAAGCGAATAGTGGAATCATCGGCATGGAGTGGATAGGACAGGAAATGCGATTTAATAGATCATTAATAAATAAAAGGAAAAGAGTGGGTGACAAGACAGAACAATGAGGAACACCACTGTTAATAATCTTAGGAGAAGAACAGTGGCCATCTGCAACTGCAGCTATAGATCGACCAGAAAGGAAATTAGAGATGAAGTCACAGATAGGATAGAAACCGAAGGAGGGCAGTTTGGAAATTAAAGATTTGTGCCAGACTCAATCATAAGCTTTTGATATGTCTAGCCCAATAGCATAAGTTCCACCCGAATCCCAAAAGAAGGATGACAGAGAGTCAGAGAGATATGCAAGAAGATCGCCAATGGAGCATTCATTGCGGAACCCATCCTGACTATCTGAAAGAAAACAGAAAATGTTAAAAAATCTTCCTCTAAACGATAGATTCAAAGACTTTAAAAAGGCTAGAAATCAAAACAATTGAACGATAGTTGGAGGGTTGAGAGCAGTCACATGCTGAATAAAAGCGGACTTCCAGTAGGGAGGAAAAGTACCAGATGAAAAACAAGGACGAAAGAGTTTGCCTATGCAGGGTGTCGGCAGAGTAGCACAGTTCTTGATAACAACTAGAGGATCACCATCAGGACCGTACGCCTTCCTGGTGTTGAGCCCAGTTAGGGCAAAAAGATCTTTGGAAGAGATTCTAATTTCAGACATAATAAAGTCAGAGGGAGGAGGGGATAGAAGAACAGCACCCGAATCGTCCATAGTTGAGTTGGAGTCGAAACTTTGAGCGAAGAATTCAGCTTTGTCAGGAGAAGAGGCGGCAACTTAGCCGTCAGAATGGAAAAGAGGAGGGAAAGAAGAGCAAGTTGTTGGAGAGGTTCTTGGCTAGATGCCAGAAAGAGCAAGAATTGGAATTGGATAGGTTTTCACATTTTTGTCTGATTAAGGAATTTTTGGTGAGTCGAAGAACAGATTTTGCACAATTCCAGGCAGAAATATAAGCCGAGTGAGAGTCAGAAGTTGGATGGCGACGGTACCTTCTGAAACCTTGTATGGAGGAGATTGTAGACACCAATCGACCAGGGAAGTACTCCGAGGGGTGGGGATGTTAGGCAGGAGACAGGGAGTGCTGGAACTCTAGTTTCTCCTGTCATGTCCTCTTCAGCTCTGTTTTCGTGTCTCATCTATCCCGTGAGCAGTCCAACATGCTCTCAAACACACGCTTCTCCCTCTTAAACACTAAACAATCTTTTCAAAATTTATATTAAAAAAATGAAAAAGGCATCATTCAGCCTTGGAGACTGTTTTTTGGCTCTCTCCTGCGGAGGGGCCATTTTCCCGGGCACTCGCCCTTAGCCTCCCTCCTTCCTACATAAAGGATAGCATTAGAACAAGTAAAGTTAAACCAAGGTTTTCTCGCATTAGTATTAGGAATAGAATATAGAATGTACGCCTCCATGCCCGAGAGAATCACCTCCGTGATGCGTTCAGCACACTCGGAAGGACGCCGGCCTCAGAAGCAGTGATTATTCCATGGGAAATCAGAGAAGTACTGCCTAAAGGCCTCCCAATCAGCGGTGGAAAGTGTCAAAGACGTCTCCTTTTGGGAGGATCCAAAGACCCAATTGGAGCGATAAGACAGGAAACAGATAGAAGATTGTGGTCGGAGGAGCAGAACGGAGAAAAAAAGTTTGACGGAGTAAGAAGAAGGACGAGAGGTAAGAAATAAATCCAGAATGTTGGGCCTACTTGCAAGGCTATCGGGGATACGAGTAGGTTGCTGTACAACCTGCTCTAGGTCATTCAGGATAGAAAAGTTGTAAGCTAGTTCACCAGGGATGTTAGTGAAATGAGAGAAAAGGCAAAGGTGGTGGTGAACATTGAAATCTTCTAAAATGGAGATTTCAGGAAAAAGAGAGTGGGATAGAATGTATTTAGTTCGCGATTGGCGTGTAAACCGTAGCCAGAGGGTATAGAATTCACAGGATTCGAGTTCAGGAATATGAGAACAAATTAGGTCATTCCGTACATATACGCAATATCCACCTTTGGAGTGAAATTGAGTATAAAGTAAGAGGGTACAGAAAAGGGTTTGCTGTCAGTCGTCCCAGACACCCGAGTTTCGGTGAGGTTCAGAGGTGGAGAGGTAGTATTCAACAGATTGAAAATTTGAGGAAAGGCCACGAATGTTGCAGAAGTTTATGAAAAGTGAATCAGGCAGAGGCCCAGAAAATCTCGAATGGGCGGTAGCAGATCCAGCTCCGCTGCCCGGGTCTGCATTCCCGGTATCGGCGGCGGGGGAGCCAGAAGTGGGGATATTTATGGTCCCCTCTCTAGGGGACTTTAAGGCTTTTGAAGTTGTTGCTATTGTTTTTTTTAAATTTTTATTTCGAAAACATTATGTAGTGTGTAAGATGGATGTATGTGTAGTGAAGAATAGGAAGAGAAGTGCGTGCTTGAGAGCATGCTGAACTGCTCACAGGGTAGATGAGACCCGGAAAAAGGATTAGCTAAGGAGGACAGTGACAGAAGAAACGGGAATTCCAGCACTCCCTAACTTCTGTCTAACGTCTCCCCTGCAGTACTTCCCTGGTTGATTGGTATCTGCAATCTCCCCCAACAATTTGTACACAGTATGGCCGATATGTCATTCATACTGGGGGTGAATATTCAAAACATTTTCAAAATATTATGGTTATAATCCATGGAAAAATTTTAAAATTTCTCCAACGGAACGTATTAAATGTTTGAAAACTAAAATGAATGAAACTGTATGACTGAAATTCTCGTTGTTTTGGAATATGGCAGATTCACATATGGACAATTTGCTTTCAGAATCCGAATCCTGATTCTGACAAAGCAGCTTTTAATCCTGGCGAACTGGAGGCCTGCGATGATGCCTCGGAGGACCTGCTCCTCTCCATTTTGGATGGCACAACGCATCTTATCTCTCATTCATCGCATCTTGGGGCTGTTCAGCACCTCTTTAATGCCCAGGTAGTTGGTTGATTAAGAACTTAGATTATATTAAAAAATTATTTTCAGATGAAAGTGAAATTTATTGTAGATTTTCCTGTCCTTATTTTATTTTTTAACATGAATATATTTTTTTATGTAATTGAAGTTACCTTTCAAATTTAACTTAATTATTAGTTGGAAAGAACCGTCATTCCTTCGTTTTGTTTGCGCAATGATGTTGATGGGCTCCTTTGGCAATTGAATGAAGATCGAACTTTCCACCATGTGGCCACATTTCATGCTTTTGGGTATGTAAAAGCATCGAAATCCATGGCCAAATTTACTCAGGGAGCATCAGGTGAGATTTTATGCACTCTTTCATTGCACCATTAGATTAATACAGTGTTCTTCAAGATTCTTCTCTTTTTTATATAATCCTTTAGGAACTGAGCACCCGGTAGCTCAGTGGTTACAGTGACGGACTGGGCGGTGAGGATCTGGTTCGCTCCCAGCCGGTGGCATTGGGTGGGATTAAGCCGGCCACTTGCCTTTTTCTGCTCTAGCTCAGGTGATCTTTGGGCACACTGATCACCATGTAGTGGGGTGTTGAATTTCCTGGATGTACCTTTTGGGACTTTCAGCATGCTCTGAATCGTAATTTAGAATTTTCAAGCAAATACTATACAGGGTGTACATAAAGTCAGGATCTATTTTTGTGAAGCACTTGGAAATTATATGGAATTCAATCATAAAATGATAAAGTGGTAACATTTATTAAATAATTAAGAGTAGGATTCGACGTGACGCCCATCAGTATCCCTGCACAGCTCAAATCGTTCCGCAGCATTTCTAAACACATTCTGGAGCATTTGCGGGGTTATGTTATCTGCAGCAGTTCGTATACGTGTACGTAAGTTTTCAAGACTCGTAATCTTCGTCTGATAGACGTGCGATTTGATAAAGCCCCATGCAAAGAAATCTAAAGGGGTTAAAATCTGGTGATCTCGCTGGCCAAGGTCTGTTTCTTCCGCGTCCGATCCAGCGATTTGGAAAACGTCCATTTAGATAATCCTGAACAATTTTGGCATAGTGACAAGGAGCACCATCATGTTGATAGACGACGGTACTAACAATCCTATCCCCGTCGTCTATCAACATGATGGTGCTCCTTGTCACTATGCCAAATTGTTCAGGATTATCTAAATGGACGTTTTCCAAATCGCTGGATCGGACGCGGAAGCAACAGACCTTGGCCAGCGAGATCACCAGATTTAACCCCTTTAGATTTCTTTGCATGGGGCTTTATCAAATCGCACGTCTATCAGACGAAGATTACGAGTCTTGAAAACTTACGTACACGTATACGAACTGCTGCAGATAACATAACCCCGCAAATGCTCCAGAATGTGTTTAGAAATGCTGCGGAACGATTTGAGCTGTGCAGGGATACTGATGGGCGTCACGTCGAATCCTACTCTTAATTATTTAATAAATGTTACCACTTTATCATTTTATGATTGAATTCCATATAATTTCCAAGTGCTTCACAAAAATAGATCCTGACTTTATGTACACCCTGTATATAATTTTATTAGCATTTTCAGGATCTAGTCGTTCAGGTTTCAACTAGATACGTTTAATGATCATTGGATCAGCGACTTTTACTTAAAATTTTCCCCTCTATGTGCCGTTGATCAGAGAAGTTAAGCGACATTGGGTCGGATAGTAGTAGTTGGATGGGAGACTGTTCGCAGCGTCCAGACTACCGCCCCGTGGTTCGAATCCCACGCAAAACTAGGTCCCTTCCGTCATATGACCTTAGATGTTGCGAAGGAGGTTGAACAACCCTATCATTACATTTTACCAGAGAGAAAGGAATTGGGAAGTATATTTTAAAGTTTTTCTAAATGTCAACCGCAAAATTTTAAACCTTAATATTCAACACGACAACGAAACAAACGGTGTTTTTTCAGGGTGGCAAGCAACCCGGAAAACCTGTAAAACCTGGAAAATGCCTGAATTCATCCCTGGGGGGTTATAAGTAATGGTGTACCGATTCCAAAATTTAGCCGATGCCGATTCTTTGCCAATATTTTAAAAAATCAATTCCCTTCATAAATTTTACTAATCTAATGTGAAAACTTTCATATTTTTACATTTCAAATTTGTTTAAATGTTTTCTTCAGCTCACTCCACAATATACGGTACCGGAATTTGTTACTCGTATACTGTATTTAAAGTGATGTTAAATAGTTTTATTACTCGGTAAAATGATAAAATCATTTCATCTTGGTTTCATAAATTGAATACCAATATTCAAAGTAATTGGTTTTCCTTATGTTGAACGTATTTTCTTCCTTCAACGATATAAACAACAAAAAATACTTTCATTCAAATTTCAAGGCCTTGATGGCCAATTTGAATATAAAAAAGGTTTCGATTTATAAAAGTAAGTTTATAAAATTATTAAAATACTTAAAATAAGGTCAACTTAATAAGATGGTTTAATTTAAAAATTATAAAGTACAACTTAATATAGAATTATTATTAATATAGAGTAGGAGTGTAGAGTGTAAATAAAGATTTAAAGGAAGTAAATTGGGAATTACTATTTCACGAGAAGACTCCAGAACATATACTAGGTATAATGGAGTCTGAAACTAAACCTATATTACTGAAGCATGTTCCAGAGAGACAAAAGAGAAAACGTAGCAAGCTTGAGAGAAAAATCAGGACACTATTTAGACAACGGAAGGAAACCGTAAAACATCTCCAAGGGTTTTGCAAAATTGATGCGAGGAGACTCAAACTAGAGAGGAAACTAGGCGAAATGGACCTAAAGCAAACATTCATACACAAGACAAACGAGGAGGAAAACAAGGTAGCAGAAAACATAAAAGATAACCCAAAATACTAATACACATTTGCGAAAAGGAAAATGTAGTGCAAAGAGAGTATTGGTCCGTTGATAGACGGGGAGGCCAAACACACAAATGACCCTAAAAAAATGAGCGAACTGCTTAAGGAACGATTTAACTCTGTGTTTAGCAACCATAAGTCCGAGATGAAAGTAGAAAACGCAGACGAATTTTTCGACATTGATACAAATCAGCCAAGGACAAATTCTGGCGCAAACCTATTAATGGACTTAGAGTTCTCGGAAGGAGATGTAATTAAGGCTCTATCACAGATGCGAGACAATTCGACACCAAGGCCAGACACAGGGAGTGTCACATTTCTGAAGAAATGTAAAGAGAGTATTGCCAAACCGCTATACTTATTATGGAGGAAATCACTCGACACCGGACAAATTCCACTGCCATTAAAGAACGCGAACATTGCCCCTTTATTTAAAGGTGGTAACAGAGCAATGCCCAAGAATTATCGGCCGGTAGCTCTCACCTCACACCTTATAAAGTGCTTTGAACGTATAATTAGAAGCGAAACTACCTACAAGAAAAGAACTTGTACAACCCAAATCAACATGGTTTCAGGGCTGGAAGATCATGCTTATCACAGCTATTAGACCACCAGGAGAAAATATTGGAAACACTGTGTTGAGGACAAAACATAGATGTAATCTATACTGACTTTGCTAAAACTTTCGATAAATGTAACCATGGAATTATAGCACAAACTTAAGAATCAGGAATTACTGGAAAGCTGGGAAGATGGATATTTAATTTCTTAACACAAAGAGTGGTGGTAAATGGAGTCAAATCGGAAGTAGAGAGCTCTGTCCACAAGGGACAGTACTAGCTCCCTTGCTGTTCATAATAATGATTGCAGATATCAATGACAGTATTGTATCATGTTTCGCAGATGACACAAAGATATGCAAGGAAATATTGAACGAAGGTGACATAGAAAGTTTACAAAACGACTTTGAAACACTATTCCAGTGGGCAGAAGACAACACTCTGAAATTCAACGAAGAAAAATTCCAACTTCTAAGATATGGTAATAACAAGGAGCTACAGAAAAAAGGGTACAAAACTCTGCAAGCCAAACAGATAACACCAAATCCACAAGTCAGGGATCTTGGAGTAATAATGTCGTCTGATGCATAATTCAGAGAGCTCTATAACATAATAACGGCTAGAAAAATAATGGGAATCATCTGGAGGAGCTTCCGCAGCAGAAAAGCAATCATCATGCTCAAATTATGGAAGAATCTAGTCCTACCAATAACTGAGTATTGCTCAGTACTCTCAAGCCCATACAGAAAACGAGACATTGCGAACACTGAAGCTATACAAAGGACTTTGACATCTAAGATAGAGGAAACGGAAGGTGAAGACTACTGGTCTCGACTACAATCGCTGAAACTCTACTCTCTCGAAAGAAGGCGCGAGCGGTACACAATAATATACATATGGAAAATACTTGAGGGCTCTGTCCCTAACCTTAGAAATGAAATAGAAACAAACTGGAGTGAAAGAAGAGGCAGATTTTGTACGGTCCCAGCTGCGGTGAGACAAGGGGCCATGAAAACGAGGATGGAAAATACCCTCAGAATAAGAGGCCCAAAGCTTTTCAATGTCCTACCAAAAGAAGTGAGGAATCTCCAGCACACCGACCTGAATAACTTCAAGAACCAGCTGGACAGATTCCTGTGCAAAGTCGCTGGCTACGAGGGCAGGAGGAGATCAGATAGCAATTCCCTCCTTCACCAAATCCCGCAAATGAGGCGGGATGCTGCAGAGGGGTCGACTGTAGGTTGATAATGAACCGTCGTTCGAACTCGCCTAAAGTTTCTGCCGGTGCCGATTTATCGGTACACCATTAGTTATAAGCATTGCTTATTATAGTACAGGAAGTACCATTCCTGGGGTCCCAAGCTACAGATTATAGGAGTTAGCGCTAGTGATCAATTTACAGTGTTGTTGAGTAGTTTTCTTTTTTCCAGAAATTATAAATGTATATATTTCTAAACTATAAATTAAAAGCCCTTAACCTGTGTTATGATCATTTACTCATTTATATTTTTGTTAAGAACTAGCAGAGAACCCGCCTTTCGTGCAGGTAGAAAAAATATCCCGGTTAATATTTTTGGTAGTTCCTGCGGAAGGCTGTTATTACCTTTCGGATAATACATAGTTACTGTACAGTAAAAAATAATCTATATATTTTTTTTTTTTCCAACGTTTTTTTTTTCAACGAAAATATCATGACTTAACCTAACCAATCGCCAAGGTTAAATTTAAAATTATTTTTTTTTTACTGTACAGTAAAAAAAAAAAAAAAAAAAAATTATATATATATATATATATATATATATATATATATATATTATATATATATATAGTGTATACCATCATCATAATAATAATAATAATAATGACCAGCAAGAAATACCTGTGTTTTCACTTCAATAATTCTGTACTTTAATATATATATATATATATATATATATGTTAAACACAGACCGTGCATGGCACAGGAACTCTTCTGGGAAAATTAAATCCACTATAGTCCGAAAGTAATGATAAATGACAAATACCATAGTTTTTTTCCTTTTTCATGATTTTAGCCCGACGTGGGCAACGGTCTCTCGCAAAGAGATCCATAAATATAGCTTCCCTCACCAGCTATCTGCAAAGCAGACAGGATCCAGCTTTGGGACGTGGATCTAGGGTTTAAAGCAAACCTAGATCCCTACACTCAGAACCTCTATATAAGTAAAAGCTCGTTGCATTCACGTCGTGTTGAATAAAATCAAAGAAAAGGGGGGTAACTATTGTATTTTTAGCCAAAAAAACCAAAACTTAAACCTCAACCGGGACATTGAGCGTCCACTTTTCAAGGCACGAAACACGTCCGTTTAGTATACACAAACTCAGAATGGTTCCCTGGAGAACAATATATGTTAAACACAGACCGTGCATGGCACAAGGAACTCTTCTGGGAAAATTAAATCCACTATAGTCCGAATAAGTAATGATAAATGACAAATACCATAGTTTTTTTCCTTTTTCATGATTTTAGCCCGACGTGGTGCAACGGGTCTCTCGCAAAGAGATCCCATAATATAGCTTCCCTCACCAGCTATCTGCAAAGCAGACAGGATCCAGCTTTGGGACGTGGATCTAGAGTTTAAAGCAAACCTAGATCCCTACACTCAGAACCTCTATATAAGTAAAAGACTCGTTGCATTCACGTCGTGTTGAATAAATCAAAGAAAAGGGGTAACTATTGTATTTTTAGCCAAAAAACCAAAACTTAAACCTCAACCGGGACATTGAGCGTCCACTTTTCAAGGCACGAAACACGTCCGTTAGTATACACAAACTCAGAATGGTTCCCTGAGAACAATATATGTTAAACACAGACCGTGCATGGCACAAGGAACTCTTCTGGGAAATTAAATCCACTATAGTCCGAATAAGTAATGATAAATGACAAATACCATAGTTTTTTTCCTTTTTCATGATTTTAGCCCGACGTGGGCAACGGGTCTCTCGCAAAGAGATCCCATAAATATAGCTTCCCTCACCAGCTATCTGCAAAGCAGACAGGATCCAGCTTTGGGACGTGGATCTAGGGTTTAAAGCAAACCTAGATCCCTACACTCAGAACCTCTATATAAGTAAAAGACTCGTTGCATTCACGTCGTGTTGAATAAATCAAAGAAAAAGGGGGTAACTAGTGTATTTTTAGCCAAAAAACCAAAACTTAAACCCAACCGGGACATTGAGCGTCCACTTTTCAAGGCACGAACACGTCCGTTTAGTATACACAAACTCAGAATGGTTCCCTGAGAACAATATATGTTAAACACAGACCGTGCATGCACAAGCTCTTCTGGGAAAATTAAATCCACTATAGTCCGAATAAGTAATGATAAATGACAAATACCATAGTTTTTTTCCTTTTTCATGATTTATTGCCCGACGTGGGCAACGGGTCTCTCGCAAAGAGATCCCATAAATATAGCTTCCCTCACCAACTATGGATCCTGTCTGCTTTGCAGATAGCTGGTGAGGGAAGCTATATTTATGGGATCTCTTTGCGAGAGACCCGTTGCCCACGTCGGGCTAAAATCATGAAAAGGAAAAAAACTATGGTATTTGTCATTTATCATTACTTATTCGGACTATAGTGGATTTAATTTTCCCAGAAGAGTTCCTTGTGCCATGCACGGTCTGTGTTTAACATATATTGTTCTCAGGGAACCATTCTGAGTTTGTGTATACTAAACGGACGTGTTTCGTGCCTTGAAAAGTGGACGCTCAATGTCCCGGTTGAGGTTTAAGTTTTGGTTTTTTTGGCTAAAAATACAATAGTTACCCCCTTTTTCTTTGATTTATTCAACACGACGTGAATGCAACGAGTCTTTTACTTATATAGAGGTTCTGAGTGTAGGGATCTAGGTTTGCTTTAAACCCTAGATCCACGTCCCAAAGCTGGATCCTGTCTGCTTTGCAGATAGCTGGTGAGGGAAGCTATATTTATGGGATCTCTTTGCGAGAGACCCGTTGCCCACGTCGGGCTAAAATCATGAAAAAGGAAAAAAACTATGGTATTTGTCATTTATCATTACTTATTCGGACTATAGTGGATTTAATTTTCCCAGAAGAGTTCCTTGTGCCATGCACGGTCTGTGTTTAACATATATTGTTCTCAGGGAACCATTCTGAGTTTGTGTATACTAAACGGACGTGTTTCGTGCCTTGAAAAGTGGACGCTCAATGTCCCGGTTGAGGTTTAAGTTTTGGTTTTTTTGGCTAAAAATACAATAGTTACCCCTTTTTCTTTGATTTATTCAACACGACGTGAATGCAACGAGTCTTTTACTTATATAGAGGTTCTGAGTGTAGGGATCTAGGTTTGCTTTAAACCCTAGATCCACGTCCCAAAGCTGGATCCTGTCTGCTTTGCAGATAGCTGGTGAGGGAAGCTATATTTATGGATCTCTTTGCGAGAGACCCGTTGCCCACGTCGGGCTAAAATCATGAAAAAGGAAAAAACTATGGTATTTGTCATTTATCATTACTTATTCGGACTATAGTGGATTTAATTTTCCCAGAAGAGTTCCTTGTGCCATGCACGGTCTGTGTTTAACATATATTGTTCTCAGGGAACCATTCTGAGTTTGTGTATATATATATATATATATATATATATATATATATATATTTTTTTTTTTTTTTTTTTTTTTTTTTTTTTTTTTAGTTCAGGAAGAACCGATTCGCCTCTATTTAAAGGGCATATCTCAGCGGAAAAACAAAGAAAAAGTGAGAGGAAAGACAGAGGAAAAAGAAAGGGTGGAGGGGACAGTCGAAGTGGAAAAAGACCAAGGACTGCAGGGTCGAGCCCCATCATCCTTGGGTGCTAGGGCCGGGAGGGTGCACGTGAAACCTCCAGGAACAAGCACGTACAAACGAGCACAAAGAGCACTCAAGAGCACGAGCTTAGAACCCCCTTGCGGGGATATATATATATATATATATATATATATATATATATATATATATATATATATATATATATACAGGGTGTCCCAAAAGTCCGGCATCATAGGAAAAATTATACAAAAAGGCAAAACAAAAGCCTTTATTTACAGAACGTGCTCAATATGTCCACCATTGTTTTCAATACACAAATTCAGACGTGATACCCAGTCAGCAAGCACACGGTGAATGATGTCAGGAGTAATGGTGTTACATGCCCCAATAATGCGCTGCCGCAAATGTTCAACACTCCTAATTTTCTCTGCGTATATCAGCGCTTTCAAGTGGCCACAGAGATAAAGATCTAGTGGCGTGAGATCCGGGCTTCTAGCTGGCCATTCCACAGGCCCTCGACGTCCTATCCAATGACCAGGGAATTGTTGGTACAGGTATTCCCTTACTTGGGTGCTGTAATGTGCAGGAGCGCCGTCTTGCTGGAACCATGTTGGGACATTTCCTTCTTCGTTCAAGACACTGGGAAATGCTTCTTCCTTGAGCATACGTAGGTAGGTGCCTCCAGTGACACGTTCATCGAAAAAGAGGGAGCCTATGATGCGATCCTTCCAAATGCCACACCATACCATCACCCGAGATGCACCTTGTTCCTTTGAAGAGGTATACCAGTGAGGGTTGTTTTGAAACCAGTAGCGGGTGTTCTGTCGATTTACCTCACCATTTCCATAAAAAACAGCCTCGTCACTGAACAGAATGGTGGACGGAAATTGGCATCCCGAGCATAAGAAAAATATGAATTATATCGATATGGGTCTGATTCCCAACCGTTACCGAGATACAGGCCTCTACATTTGGGTAATTAAAACATAATAAAAAGGCGATCTTAGATACTATTTAATGACACTTGTGGTTTACAAAAAGTACAAACATACAATACACTTATTGCAGAATGGTTTCAAAGTGACCCCCTCCTTCTTCAATGCACGCGGCGAGCCTCCGATCCATCGAGTCTTGCCAAGGAAAACGCAAAAGTTCATTTGATGAGGTTTATGAACGCATCCTGCATACGTGCAACCAACTGCTCCCTAGTTTCGGGCTTACCCCGCTGATAAACGTTACTCCTCTTCAAGAACCCCCAGACAAAAAAATAATGTAAATAAATAATGTGAGGATCTGCACAGTTGCCAATGTATCATTAAATGTCATTGAATATTATCTAAGATCGGCTTTTTATTATGTTTTAGTTACCCAAATGTAGAGGCCTGTATCTCGGTAACGGTTGGGAATCAGGCACATGTCGATATAATACTTTCTACTTAGAAATACCCAAAGAGTCAAATGGTGCATTCTTGACATTTCCTCCTGGGACACCCCGGGGTGTCCCAGGAGGAAATGTCAAGAATGCACCATTTGACTCTTTGGATATTTCTAAGTAGAAAGTATTATATCGACATGAGCCTGATTCCCAACCGTTACCGAGATACAGGCCTCTACATTTGGGTAACTAAAACATAATAAAAAGCCGATCTTAGATAATATCAACGGTTTCCGGGAAGGTGGATTGGACTTGGAGGACCTGTGGCATGGCCCCCCTCGTTCGCCTGACTTATCTCCGCTAGATTTTTTTTTCTGGGGGTTCTTGAAGAGTAACGTTTATCAGCGGGGTAAGCCCGAAACTAGGGAGCGGTTGGTTGCACGTATACAGGATGCGTTCATAAACCTCAGAAATGAACTTCCGCGTTTTCCTTGGCAAGACTCGATGGATCGGAGGCTCGCCGCGTGCATTTAAGAAGGAGGGGGTCACTTTGAAATCATTCTGCAATAAGTGCAATAGTGTATTGTATGTTTGTACTTTTTGTAAACCACAAGTGTCATTAAATAGTATCTAAGATCGGCTTTTTATTATGTTTTAATTACCCAAATGTAGAGGCCTGTATCTCGGTAACGGTTGGGAATCAGACCCATATCGATATAATACTTTCTACTTAGAAATACCCAAAGAGTGAAATGGTGCATTTCTTGACATTTCCTCCTGGGACACCCTGTATATGCATGAGTAACGATGGAATGTTATGCCTCTCTCACGTAGTGAACGGAGGATTTTAATTTTGGAAGAAATATTATGATAGAAATAATATACGAAAAACCCCATTCATGTTGGCAAAATACTATTGTTGTTTGATTTTTTCAAGTGGGTCTTTTGAAAAAACCCGGGTAGCCAAAATGAGTTACCCACTTTGGTGCCAACCCTGATTTGATTTCAGGTCGTTAACTGTATAGGTATATGGGGGGTGCACAGAATAGTTAATTTTATTATCTGGCTGGATACCGGATTTGCTAGATAATTTTCATGTTTTTTTTTTGTATAAGGAATATAATAAAAAGAGAAGTGAAAACATTCAAGGACCTAGTAACATTTGTCAATTTGACATTCATTAATATTATAATCTCATATCAAGTAACTATTACCAGGCGGGTATAGGGGTGGCTTTGGTGGGTTTTCATTATTTTTTTTCCCTGGTCATATATATATATATATTATATATATATATATATATGTTAAACACATATATATATATATATTATATATATATATATATATATATATATATATATATATTGATCTCGACATCCCCACTAATGACAAGAAATGGCTTACTAATCTCATTGCAGGCCGACTTGGCAAAGTCATACACAAACAACACTCATCCAAAACCTACAGACTATACAATGGCGTCCCACAGGGCTCCATACTCTCTCCAATCCTCTTCAACCTTTTCATGCATGACCTCCCACAACCTCTCTCCCCCCATGTCCACGTTTCCTCCTATGCAGATGACCTGACCATAACAGCACAACACCATAACCGTAACACCGCCACACGCCTGATCCAGCAGTACATTACCAATCTGGAACTCTGGCTGACTAATAATAGGATGTCAGCATCCCCTCAAAAATCCTCCATCACCCTCCTAACCTCAGACCGCCACGAATCCCAAGCACACCCGAGAGTCACCCTCATGGGACATTCCCTACCTCTAAACAAAACCCCAACAATCCTCGGCCTCACCCTAGACACACACATGTCCTTTTCCCCTCACATATTAAACATTTGCTCCAAAGCAACAAAAAAACTCAACGCTCTCAGAACACTCACCTCCACAACATTCGGTCAGCAGAAGGAATCCCTTAGTATCCTATACAAACAGTTTGTACGTACTACCCTAACTTACGCTGCCCCCGCCTGGTCCCCGTCCATCTCCCACACAAACCAGAAAAAGATACGGACCACACAAAACAGAGGTCTCAGAAGCATTACTGGCTGCCTCCGAACCACACCCATCCCACATCTACATGCAGATACGAAAATACTCCCCATCGAACACCACATGAACATGACAGGGACTCAATTCTTCTCCAGAGCACTGGCCCCAGACCACCCCTGTCACCATCTCACATTACACAATCCCCCACCCCGCAACAAAAAACGTACTCCTGCTGCTCACTATTCGCAGCTACTGAACAATATCCCCCCTCCTCTCCTAAACATCAACCCCATTAAAAATCTCCACACAGAATTTACCCGGAAATACCTACTCGACCAACCACACAACACTGTCCTTCACGATACTCCCCCTGTAGTCCATCAGAGCGAACAAACCCTCCCAAGGAAAACAAGAGTTACTCTGGCCAGGCTCCGTTCAGGCCACCACCCCTCCCTCCAACAATACAGACACAGACTCCACCTAGCTGACACCTCCACCTGTCAAAAATGCTACCTCCACCCTGAGGACACAGAACACCTACTCTTACACTGCCACACTCTCTCTCAACAAAGACACAACTCCAACATTACCTCTCTACGAGACCTATGGACCCGTCCCACGGTGGTAGCGGGATACCTGAGTGCCGCCGGGTTCGCATAAGAGAACCCGGGGGCTACGAAGTAAGTAAGTATATATATATATATATATATATTTTTTTTTTTTTTTTTTTTTTTTTTTTTTCCAACCCGGAAAATGAGCAGAATTTATCCTGGATAACTTGGAAAATGTCTGAATTTGGTTTCATGGAATGACTTGTCACCCTGTTTTCATGTATATTTGACATTTGGTTAACAATTATAAATTTAATCTCCGCTATTGTTTTTAAATAAGTACTGGCGGCGGCTCGTAAGTCTCAGAAGTTGTGGGGGAGGAGTGTGTACAATGATACGCATGTATAATTGTACATAATTATAAAGGTCAATGCCATAAAATAAGGGCACAAAGGGTTCGGCACAACACGAGCGGCGGACAGCGATAGGTGCGCTACTGGTTGGGGCCAGGACTGGTAGGCCCCATCTACTTTTTTTAAAAGCCCCCTTTCTCTCGACACAGAGAGCCGAATTACGTCAGTTTTTATAGCATTAGTGTTTTATTTCATTTACCGATGAAACAATTCCCAGCAACTAACAAAAAATTACCAATTTTGAATGTGACAACATTACACCCCATTTATATTTTTATGTTGACTTAATTTTGTGTCTAAGGCTCTAAGCTATTTTCCCCGTTTTAAATACCATAAACTAATAAATATATTTTATACAAAGTGAAAATTCATATTGTATGGTAACTTATTATAAAGCAATTTTAACCCTTTACTGCCCAAAAGGACAAATTTGTAACCTTTCAAATACATGCATTCATAACTTAACCCTACAAAATATTTGGGCAGTAAAGGGTTAAGACGAGAATTTAAATTTAATTACTGGGGAAAGAATGTCGTGTACCGCCGCAGTACTTTTTATGCAGGGCACACGGGCCAAGCGAGTTGCGGTCCCAATCCGAGCCTGTTATGAACCAGTTACCGTTCCATTACTACTAACTGTACTCATTTCGATAATTCACTTTTTTTATTATCTTAATACTGTACAGGAAATGAAGAAAATACGCGTTTATTAACAGCACACACGTTTCACATCATATAATATAAGAAATAAAAGAAAGAGCGTTTATTAACAGCAAACATGTTTCGCATCATATTTTTAGGTGGAGCCCGGCTCCACTAGCCCCTAATGACGAGCCGGCTGATAATAAGTCAGTTTTAATAAGTGCAAGTTTTGTACAGTGTGTCAGCTTCAAATTGTTTATTATGTTTACTTTCGATCTTCATTGAAACGGAAACGATCGTCTCTACATTATAAAACTGCCTCACTCGCTAACACTTCAAAAAGTAAGTTGGTTTCATTCTCGGGTAGAATACGAGTAAATAGACAGTTTCCATCAAACTTTAAGAGACGTGAATTCAATCTTTTCACTTTAGGTCTCAGTTGCATTAATAATTGAGAATTTCCCTTTCAGACAATTCTTATGTAGCAGTTGCCGATGTGAACAGTCACGTTTATGTGTTTTGCCAGCCGGGTTCTTTTGGAGGAGAATTACGGAACAGGAAGACTGGCAAAACTTCAACTACGATCGCTCGCCAGTTGGTAATTTCTCTCAGAAATCATGATCAGGTGATGGGCTTTCATTCCGCTCCAAACTGCATCTTTGTTCTTACAAACACAGAATTATTCATTTACACTTTGCAAGCTTCTTGAAATAAATTTTATTTTATTAAATAATATTCTGTAAAAGCCTTAAAGTCCCTTTTCCTTGAGACGTGTTGAAGAAAAATCCTGATGATTGTCTCTGGCTCATCATTTTTGTGGAGTTACTCGAAAGGAAATATTTATAAAGAATTAGATTCCTGTATACCAGGATTGTCCAACTGGTCGATCGCTGGGCAGAAATAAGTATTTCCCCAGTTTCTGTAATTTAAATATATCTTCCTTTAGAAAAACTTGTAGTTGCAAGTTATAGAAGTGGGAATGGGAAAGACTGAGGCAGATGAGTACGGGCAGGATTAGGTCATCATTCCTGACCAAAATTTAAGAATAACTGTTCACCAGAAAGGTTGGACACTCCTAATCTATAATCTGGTGTAGGTATGTGGATGATGAATTCGTACTCGCCCCTTCGTAATTATAAAGATCCGAATGACATTCTTAATAAGCTAAATGAAATCTTAACCACCTGTAAAATTCATGTTAGAATCCGAAAATGAAAGAAAATTTCTCCTCGATATTCTTCTCTGTAGAGCGCATTCAAACTCTACCCAATTTACTGTTTGTTAATATAATAATAATAATAATAAACTCCAGCTTTGTCCACTGGCTGTTCTCGCATTTTAGTGGTACAATTAAACAGGAATCTTGATCAATATGTCTCCGTGTGACTTGAGAATAGATGTAGTCCCTATTTCTTCGATGCCGAAATCATGCCCATCGAAGAATCTTTCATACAACTTGGTTATCCTGAAGACTTTATTAAAGAAGTTAAAGTTAGCGATAAAGTTAAAAGGTAACATCCATGTCCTATATCCCATATCCCCCAAGGAAATGAGGTTTAGGAGACCGAGACTGGGCTACATTAGCCGGAGTCAATTAAAAGGGGTTGGCCGGCCCGCTACTTCGTCGTGATGTAAGATACAGAAAAAACAATAGCCCAGCTCTAGGCAGCATTGGGGTTCAAACCCACGACTCGGCGGAGTCTCAGCACTGTCGGGTGGCGCCCTAACCGATCGAACCAAGAGACGCTCTGTTAGCGACAAAGAAATTCTATACTGTAATAAAATATATCATGACCGAAAGATAAATAATACACCTGGTTTACCAAATGAATGCAGTAACACCAAAGATTATCTTGGGAAAGGTATTAATATACCAATAAGGAACCTCATACATAGCAGTAACCAGCAAATCCAGGGTAGAATCCCATGCAAGAACTATACTAACCTCTTCATAGGCGAAACAGACTTTTTTAAAGATAAAATTTGTTCTGAAAATTAGTAGCAGTGACAAAGCGTCCCTATATCTAGTCAATCTACGCTCGCATTATGACGGAAATAACTTTATACAAGTGATTTTAAACAAGCGAGACTAAAATTTACTTTAAGCTCACGAGCCACTTAGATTTTGAGTGCAACTTCGCGTTGGTTTAACTGGTTTTCGATGTGAAGATCAACATTTTTATGACTGGTATATTTGTAAACTTGTGGACTGCCTGGTTTTTCCTCGATTTCGTAAAAAAAAAATACAAAATTTTGTACAAACGTGGTCTGACTAGCGAGAAATTTGCCTCCCAGCTCTGTGTATCGCTGTAACAGTTCTTGGCATGCATCGTTATATTTTTTATTGTATTGGGTTCAGAATCCCGGCTGAGCTCTGAAGGGGGCCAGTTTAACCTACAGCCCAAGTTAAGCTAGACTAAAGCTTAGACTTGGAGGTCCTATTAGGTCCTACCTCAGGGTTGCTGACTCGATGTGGGTCTACCTTTGGCTTCAGTTGCATAAAATTAAGATAAAAAACAGAAGGGGCACTATTTATGGTCTCTCTAAACCTTGCAATAACAACGACAACAACCTGCACGATGCAACAATCTTGTATCTAAACAACCAAACTGAATTGCAAGAGAGCTCTCTATAAGACCACACCCTGTAAGTGCCGCATTCAACAAACGAGTAGGAAGGACGCGCAGTGCCCCAAAAAAATGCCACAAGCGTGCCCAAACAGTGATGCCACAAAAGCCCAAAAATGCTAGCTCTAAATTAAGTGAATTTTTCACTAACCTTACAAATATGAGATGGATAAATATTCACCTTAACTTAATATATACAAGCAATGCTGCATCAATCAGCTTAGTCATCATATCGCCTTGGGACAACGATGGCTCTTCCACTTCTAGATTTTCTAACATGCATCCACACGGGAGGTTTTCGGGTCTGAACTTAGGTTCTTGGGTATCCAATTTGCAGCGATTTTGTGGTAGTCCAGTTCCTCCAGAAATTGTTCCACGGTACCTTTACTTAGGGGCCATTCAAAAATTATGTAACGCTTTTTTCCACCAAAATTTATACCCACACCCCGAAAATACTCTGTCACACCTATCCAACCACCCGTTAAAAAATTATATAACACTATATCCGCCTCCCTCACATTGCCCTATAAAATGTTATTTTCAATAAATTGTTACTTCTCTTTCACCAAGAACTTATTGCTCATCACTTACTCAACACACCTTTTTATGCATGATAATAATTTGTTACTCTCACCTATATTATATACAAGACACTCTGAAAATACATATCTTGTAATTTCCCAGTTTTATGTATTTGTGATGAAGTTTTATGTAACACTTGAGGTGACACCCCATCCCCATCCCTATGTTACACACTGTAACACCTGGCCTAACACCCCCACCCCCCTTTTGCGTTACATAATTTTTGAATGGCCCCTTATGCAAGAGGTAAAGTCCTCGTCCTCGCCCGTCTTATTGACGGAGCTTATTTTGAGAATCGTTATGCGCACATCTGCTGTAAGTAGTTAGGCCAAGGTAGGCCATAAGACCCTTGTTCATAGGCGTATGAGGCGGGGGGACTGGGGGGCGGCAGCCCCCTAAGACGGGAATTTTGAGCATTTTCAGGGCAGATTTTTCCTGACATTCCTTTGTTTGTTTTTTACTTCTTGAGGTGAATTAATTACTTGCTACTATACTTGTAGTTAATAAGTAAAACGTAAGTTGAGGACTTACTCCATTCTATATCAACTGCAATGCCGTAGTTCTGCTTGTCATTTAGAAATGTAGCAAAAATTTCTCATTTTTGTAAATTGTAATGTTTTTTATATCAAAGAGGCTTTAATATATGTTACTCATACTCAAACCTTTGTGTTATTTTATGCTACACATAGTGCTTATGCTGAAATCGGGGCACCCCCCCCCCCCCCCCCCCCCCCAGTAAAGTGCCATCCCATACGGCTATGCTCCTGTTGCTTGGCCTATGGCCAAGGTAGGCCATAAGACCCTTGTAGTAGTTTGGCCTATGGCCAAGATGAGCCATAATACCCTTGTAGAAGTTTGACCTATGGCCAAGGTGAGCCACAAGATCCTTATAGTAGTTTCGTCTATGGCCAAGGTAGGCCATAAGACCCTTGTTGTTTGGCCTATGTCAAGGTAGGCCATAAGACCCTTGTAGTAGTTTGGCCTATGGCCAAGGAAGGCCATAAGATCTTTGTTGTTTATTCTATGGCCTAGGTAGGCAAAAGACTTGTTTGTTTGTTAGAAATCTGATGAATAATCTCTCTCTTCAGATCTGAAGTATGTGCACTCATGGCCGTAACTGTGGGGCCGCGCAGTTAATTTTCCGCATTTATATTATTTTTATATTAGTTACCGACAAACCAATTTTGCGCGTACCAAATTGTATATATTTTATCATTGTGTAATTTTAAGAATCGTATATAATCTTTATAAATAAGTATTGTACATAAATTTATATATATATATTTAATTAATTCAGCTGTATATAAATAACAAAATCTTCTGTAAAATAACCTCAGCCAACCAAGAACTCAATAAACTCTGAAAACGACCGGCTTTTCCTTCAAGACGCCAACCCCCAAACGACAGGGAGAGAAGAGGACACGAGAGGCCCCTAAAAGAGATACCCAACAAAGCGATAGCTTGCCTCTCGTATCCTTCATTCTTCCCGGCAACTACAAGTAGCACCAAGAAGGAACCAGCTACAATTGGTGACCCCGGAGTGACCCGAAGCAGCCAGCGGAAGCAGCATCCTTCAGTCGCCGGGCGGAACAAACCGAAGCCACGCCTCTTCGCCGCCCACCCGTAGTAGCCGGTCGGAACCAAAGCAGCAGCAGACCCGAATTACATTCCCGCAAGATGGAATCTGTTGAATCAGGAGTGCACCATGTCACCATCAAGCCACCCACGTTCTCTGAAGCGTCGGCCGCAGGATGGTTCTCCATCATGGAGGCACAATTCCACATTTCCAGAATAACATCCGAAGAGACCAAATTTTTCCATGTTCTAGCCTCGTTACCCCCCGAAGTCGTCTCACGAATTTCAGCAGCAACTCTCTCCAACAAGTCGTACACCGATTTAAAAGAAGAAATCGTGAGTCATTACGAAAAGACGAAGCCAGAACTCTTCGAACGACTCATCTCCAACACTCCTCTCACTGGAAAGCCCTCCCAATTCCTTCAAGATATCCACCAAACGGCACTGAAGGTGGGCGTCAGCGATGATTTGGTGAAGCATAAATTCATCCAGGCGCTCCCATCCTCAATAGCGCCCGTCGTAGCAGCACAAAAGGAGCTGACGCTAACTCAACTCGGCAAACTAGCCGATGAGTTAATACCGTTCGCTCAACAAAGCTGCTACGCGGCGCCAACGTCAACTCGAGCCAATACAAGCCCAAGAACGAATATCCCCATCGGCCTAAAACCCTTCAGCGAGAATCAGCGGCCGGTGGTGTGCCGCGCGCACCTTTATTATGGCCCCCAAGCAAGGACCTGCAGGCCATGGTGCAAGTGGCCAAATAAAGATGACGCCAAGCTGCTCCCCTCGTCACGCCCAAATTCAAGATCTTCCTCACCATCAAGAGAAACGTCGGAAAACTAGATAAGCAGGCTGTGATTAACGCGACGTCCGGCCTGCCGCTGATCTCAGTCGCAGCTCGCATCGCCAGTCTGAAGGTCAATTTTATCATTGACACAGGAGCGAGCATCTCAATTTTACCACCAACTTGTGTCAATGATTGTCAACTCCACCCAACCGCAGTAAAGATTTCCACCGCAAACGGTCAGCCGCTCGAAATATTCGGAGAAGTAACACTGGACATATCAATTCCTAAATTACGAAGAATATTCAGGTGGCCATTCGTCGTCTCCCAAGTCTCCAGTCCACTTCTCGGCGCCGATTTTCTATCCCATTATGACATCCTTGTGGACTGCAAGCATGGCATTTTGAAGGATAGAGCAAAAACTCTTCAAGCCACTACTAAACCTGTGCAATCCAAAGACCTTCACCTCATCAATATTAACCCTACCGACAAATTACCTCAAGAAATCAGGAACCTGCTTGACAAGTACTCCTCACTACTGAAACCAGCTCAACCGCAGAAAGTTTCCACCAACACTGTCAAGCATACCATCGACACTGGCAGCGCACCACCAGTGTTTGCAAGCCCTCGACGTCTTCCACCCGATAAATTATCCTCAGCTAAGGCTACTTTCAACAACTTACTTCAAGATGGAATTATAGAACCCTCAAAATCACCATGGGCCTCACCGTTTCACCTCGTTCCGAAGAAGATACCAGGCGAATGGCGGGCGTGTGGTGATTATAGAAGCCTAAACGCTGTCACGAAACCGGACAGATATCCACTTCCTCATATAAGAAGTCTGTCAACATCTCTGCACGGAAAATCATGCTTTAGCAAAATTGATCTAGTCAGAGCATATCACCAAATTCCAGTCCACCCAGAAGATATCGAGAAAACGGCTATAACAACTCCATTTGGTTTATTTCAGTATTTATACATGCCATTTGGTTTAAGAAACGCCCCTGCAACATTTCAACGCTTCATGAATACAATTTTCAGAGGAGTTGACTGCGTATTTGTGTATCTCGACGATATTTTAGTCCATTCAAATAACGCAGTTGACCATTTGAAAGACTTAGAACGCGTATTCAAGATCCTTCAAGAACACAATTTAAGAATTTCCTTAGAAAAATGCATATTTCAGCAATCCAAAATTGAATTTCTGGGTCATGAAGTTTCCCCAGCAGGCATTCGTCCTCCTGTAAACAAAGTCTCCGAAATTCAAGATATTCCCCAACCGCAAGATTACCAAAGCCTCAGAAGATTCCTAGGAATGACGGGATTCTATCGCCATATGATACCCCGTTACGCCGATTTAGTCTCACCTTTAAGTGAAATCGTCAGAACTCAAGTCAAAAGCAAAAGTCTACAGTGGAACGACGAAGCAATTCAAGCCTTTCAAGATGTCAAGGATGCACTACGGAACGCCGTTACGCTTTGTCATCCTCTTCCATCAAGCTCAATCCTTCATTTAGTTACGGTCTGCTCACAAATAGCAGCTGGAGCAGTTCTTCATCAAATAATCGACAGCACACCAGTTCCCATCGCCTTCTTTTCCAAGAAATTAACTACAACTCAGCAAGCGTACGCCGCATACGATAGAGAATTACTCGCAGCATACCTAGCCGTCCTGCATTTCCGTCAATTTTTAGAAGGTCGTCAAGTAATACTCTTCACGGATCACAAACCGATGGTTTCTGCCTACAAGAGTCCCTTACGAGCCAAGACAGACCGACAACAACGTCATTGGTCTGCCATCACGGAATACGTATGCGATGTAATACATATCTGTGGATCCGAAAACGTCGTAGCGGACTGCCTTTCACGCAACGTAAACGCAGTACATATCGACGCTTTCGATTTATCAGCAATCGCGGAATCTCAACAAAAAGATCAAGAAACGCAAGAATTTCTCCCACGTCTCAAGCCGTTCCCGTTTCCAGAAAATACAACTTTATATTGCGATACATCCACGCCATATCCCCGTCCTTTTGTTCCCAAGCAGCATCGATCTTCCATCTTCAATCAATTTCATAATATTTCTCATCCAGGCATCAAGCAATCACTTCGTATCATTAAATCAAGATACTTTTGGCCCTCAATGAATAAGGATATTCGAACTTGGTCCCGAAATTGTGAATCATGTCAATCCTCAAAAATTTCTCGCCATACAAAATCAGAAATAACCCCCTTCGATTTACCAAGTTCAAGATTTGAAACGGTACATATCGACATCGTCGGTCCCTTACCACCAACCACTTTGCCCGGTCAAACATATCCTTCCCCATATAGATATCTCCTAACCTGCATCGATCGTGCCACAAGATGGATAGAAGCATATCCTCTGATTGATACTACAGCCACATCAATAGCACACGCATTTCTCGATGTATGGATTTCAAGATTTGGTGTACCACTGCAAGTCATAACGGACCGCGGATCCCAATTCGAATCCGAACTCTTTAGGGAACTCTCAGCCCTCATCGGATTTCACCGACTAAGAACTTTGTCGTATCGCCCTCAGACCAACGGAATAATTGAAAGATCTCATCGCACCATCAAGACAGCAATCATCGCTCGAAAACAAGATTGGCTCCCCGCTTTACCCATAGTTCTCCTTGGTTTACGCAGTCTCCCCAACGAATCGGGTTATTCACCGTTCACCACCGTCACCGGAACCACCCTATTATGCCCGAGGCCAATGATCGCCAATTCGTCGTCAAAATCCAATTCAAAATTCATCTCCGAATTAGCCAAGAAAATGACGCAAATCGATTTCGCCCAACTCTCTCAAGGAAACATTCACTCAGCCCCCAAATCATTCATTCCATCGGAACTCCACAAATCAAGCCACGTATGGGTACGCATCGACCGCGTTCGAAAACCATTCGAGGCACCATATCAAGGACCTTTCCGTGTTCTCGAACGCCACGATAAGTACTTCGTAATAGAAAAAACTAACGGATCATCAGAAGCCATTTCAATTAATCGTTTAAAACCGGCGTATATAGTTTCAGGTCCCACACAGGTACCGGGCGCACAATCGGACGACATCAGATCGGAGAAAAAGCACGCAAGGAAAAAGGACGATGGAGGACGTACCTCGGAGGTAGCAAATACAGACCTCAGGACGGGCGCGCAGGACAACGCAACAACCGGAAACGAGGCCGACCGAGGATCAACGCGAGCTGGACGAAGGATCCGATTCAAATCAAGACCCGAATATTTCTACTTTTGATATACGTGCTCCGCTTCTCGGGGTGGGCAGTAGTGTGAGGCCGCGCAGTTAATTTTCCGCATTTATATTATTTTTATATTAGTTACCGACAAACCAATTTTGCGCGTACCAAATTGTATATATTTTATCATTGTGTAATTTTAAGAATCATATATAATCTTTATAAATAAGTATTGTACATAAATTTATATATATATATTTAATTAATTCAGCTGTATATAGAATAACAAAATCTTCTGTAAAATAACCTCAGCCAACCAAGAACTCAATAAACTCTGAAAACGACCGGCTTTTCCTTCAAGACGCCAACCCCCCAAACGACAGGGAGAGAAGAGGACACGAGAGGCCCCTAAAAGAGATACCCAACAAAGCGATAGCTTGCCTCTCGTATCCTTCATTCTTCCTGGCAACTACAAGTAGCACCAAGAAGGAACCAGCTACATAACTACCTATGAGGTCACCGAGGTCCGGACCTCGGTAATTATTTCCTAAAAAAAAAAAAAGAGTGAACCGTTCTCCGTGTATGAAACGCATATTACCGCTTTTCTTTTGAAAAGAGGGAGCGTCGAGCGTGTATTAAACATTAGAGGGCTTTTATTATAGACAAGGGTTTTGTGTTTAGTGTATAGCTTGGGTTGTGTTTGTAGATGTCATTTTGGTCTGAAGTTTGCTCGTCCCGCCGCGCTCGAAAAAAATCTGGACCTCACTAATTTCTAAACCCTAGTTACGGCCCTGTGTGCACTGCCTGACCATATAATTTTTTGCACAAAATTATGTGCACAGAACTAGAAAGCAGCAATAAAAGCCTTTACTCTCCGATCCTTCATTATGTCCAGACAGGTTGTACGTGTTTGTGGCACATGTAAAGACAAACAAACAAAACATCTTTATTGTGGATCATTCATTCACAATCCATAGCCACTTAACCTAACATACAAGTACAATCTTACGTATACACTGAACTTAATGCAAAAATAAGGCCAACATAGCCACTTAACCTAGCATACTGGCATACTGTTAATTATCTGACAATTTTATGTATATTGTTATTACATGAGACATCATTAACTGAAAAAAAAATCATTTGTATACGTGAGAGAAAATAACTAGAATAATGAAAAAATCGGAGAAATTATGAAAATAAAAATGCTGATGAATTATGGGAAGCTGAGTTCGTATATGATTTTGTGGAAACTATATTTTAAATTATTAATTATACAACAACCAAAACATCTTTGTTGCGGATCATTCACAATCCATAGCCACTTAGTATACAAGTACAATCTTACGCATTATACACTGTAATACAAAAATAAGGCCAACATAGCCACTTAACCTGACATACAAGTACAAAAATATGGCCAGCATAGCCATTTAACACAACATACAAATACAATCTTATTATAACACAGTATGTATATATGATCTTTGCTACATTACAAAAATAAGGTATTGTAAACCAGCAGTTGTCTGAACCAAGACTGCCATATAGGTGAGAGGTACACAGTATCTGAAGACAGGACATTGCACAATAACACATTAGAGCTGTTTTGGACCCTAGTAATGAAATTATATATATTTTGCATTCTTTTGAGTCCAGTTGGCCTTCAAAACTTGGATTCACCACTGTAGTGATTTTTAAAAAACGTCTTTACTTCTACTCTTCGCTTTCTTTTCATTATTTGCCTTTTCTTACTATTATCACTCGTTTTACTGCGCTTTAATCTTATACGGATGTGGGCAGACGGGTAGCCGTGGCCGGCATTATGATTTTGAGCAGCAAAGGAACCGGGGATAAATTACACACTATTATTACTATATTGTGAAAATTGCTCTTATGAATTGGTCCCCAATTAACCCACCCCTAATATATCTAGTCTAACTGTAGAGTAGGTTAAGCCAGTGGTGTAGTCGTAATTTCTTCAGTGGGGTAACGCAACAACAATTTTTCTTATATAACGTTTTTACATTTTATGTACATTCCCAAAAACACGTTGAAATTGAAGGGGTTAGGAAAGAAATATAGTTAGAAAGAGTATTGCAAAAATGTTCAGTAGAAACAGCAAAAAATATAAAAAATATAAAGTAAAATAAAACCAGTAGGGTAACGCTAAAAGTAAAATAAAACCAGTGGGGTAACGCCGTTACCTTGCGTTACCCCCGGACTACACCACTGGGTTCAGCCTAGCCTTGTAGGGGTTAGCCTAGAGATTCCGGAAATGGTCCAGAGCGAGCAGAGTAAATTGAGGTCCACAGTAGGATTCCTCACCAAATTAGGTTAGGGTAATTTACCTTAGCCTTTGTTAAGCTATGAGTTGATGCTAAGTCTTAAACTACAATGTAGGCCTAATTTAATTGACCTAGCTCAGGGCCGGATTAAGACCTTTAGAGGCCCTAAGCACTTAAAAGATTTTGGTGCCCCATATATATGTAATTCAAAATATAAACAAAAATAAACCATAAAATAAAATTTTATTTTTTGAAATGAAACAAAACTTACAGTAAGATGGAAAATAATGTTATTTTGTATACTTCCACTTCATTTATATTTGAAAAGTTTTCTCCTACTTTTTTTAATTGCAAAAGTCTTTGATCAGACCTCAAAACTAATCTTACGTAACACATCTGCTTCTATACTTAGTAGAGATAAGGCATCCAGCCTGCCTTGTTGCATAGTTGTTCTGTTGGTATTTTTAATATACTTCAACTGAGAAAATGAACGCTCAGCTGAGCAATTTGTGACCATTAATGTTAAAAATATACGAAAGGCAATTTTACATTTGGGAAGGCACACTCAATATTGTCTTCTACAATTATTTTATAAAGTTCAGCATGACTGAATCTTGTTTTTACATTTACTATAGCACACGAAAATATTAATCTATATGTATTTTTAATATGGCGCTCAAAGATTTGATATAAACAAAATAATAACGCAAAGCGTAAAGTGTGTGATTACAACGAAATATATTTATTCTCTCAAAAGGGTTGTTGTTCACTACAAATTCAAACAATGAAAAAAAATAAATACTATATATGAATATATATAATTCAGTTTTCAACAGCTTATAGGCTATAAGCCGCGATTATAATAGTATAATAAATCCATGGTAAATCCGACAATGGAAAATTTCTGTGGTGGCCCCCTTCCCTTGATGCCCTAAGCACGGGCTTATTTTGCTTAATGGTTAATCCGGCCCTGACCTAGCTTATAGGTCAATCGCCAAACTGGGGTTCAAAAACACAACTGATCATTTACTAAGTGTTATTAAACAGTCCCTCTTCTCTTTGCTCAATTTTTCAGAGCGTACTTGCTGGTGGAGATCTTTTTCTGTTTTGAAGCCCCTTCGTTTTCCATGCGGTTCTTCCTTCCCACCAGTTCCTTCTCCCGGCTTTTTCCACCAGCGTTCTTTTTTTGGTTGGTTGATCGGTAGTGTATTTCACTACCGAGCACGCTCTATCACACAGTATATAAAAACTGGTTTCATCCACCCAACTATTGACATAAAAGGCGTTTAATAATTGTTAGATTAACTACCTACCTATTCAGTGGACCATCTTTGTTACCTCCCAACTACCCACACGTATCAGTTTTCCATAATATTCTGACTTTTTATTTACGCTTAAACAATTGAAAAATGGGGGAACACGAGTGCGGACCCATCGTTAACCTTTTATCGCGGAGAGAGAGAGAGAGAGAATTGAATATTTCAGAATCGCTCTAACATATTAATAACAAACACCTAAAAAGGGCGTCCACCCGAAGACTGATTTGGGGCATTTCAGTCTTCAGCCTCAGCACATTTTGGGTGTTGCCAGCTAGTATTTTATATTCTTAATTTCATACAAAACATTATTATATTCTTATGCGAAAAATGCTCTGTATGAATTGGTCCACAATTAACCCACCCCTTATATCTCCAGTCTAACTATAGAGTAGATCAAGTCTAGCCTAGAGGGGTCAGCCTAGAGATTCCGGAAATGGTCCAGAGCGGGCAGATAAATTGAGGTCCACAGTAGGATTCCTCACCAATTTAGGTTAGGGCAATCTACCTTCACCTTTGTTAAGCTATGAGTTGATGTTGGGTCTTAGGCCACAATGTAGGCCTAACTTGTCTGACCCAGCTTAATTTAATGTGATTAACTTACTGGGTTAAAAACTCAATTAGTCACTTACTGTTAGTTATTGGAGTCTGTTCTCCGGTTGTGTAATTGTCGAGAGCGCACTTGCTGGTGGGGACTTTTTCGTTGTCTGTTCTCGTCCCTTCCCCCCTTGCGTCCTCTCGCCCCGTTCTTCGTTTTCGTACTCCTTTGTTCTCCTCTTCGCGGGGCTTTTTCCACTAGCGTTGTCTTGGTTTTTTCCTCGGTTGGTTGAGCGGTAATGTATCTCCATTACCGAGCACGCTCTTCTCACACAGTATATAAATACTAGTGTGGAGAATAACTCTGGTGAGCAACCAATTGGTTTCATCCACCCAGTTATTGACATAAAAGGAATTTAATAATTGTTAGATTAACTACCTACCTACTCAGTGAACCATTTTCGTTACCTCCCAACTACCCACTCATCAGTTTTCCATATACTGGGGGCCCGGGGAGATAAAAATTTTGGTGTCATTGTCACCAATTTTTATGTCTGAGTGTAGACTAGCTAACTATTTAACTGTAAATGCCTGTTAATCTGATTAACAGTGCCTATCCTCACCTTCTCATGGAGAAGGTGTAGCATTTAGCATGCTAAATGCTAAATTTAGCATGGGCATGGGCATTCTTCTACACCCATTAAAGAATTGCTTGAAGAAAGCAATTGGCAAAAAACAGATACACTTATTTGGGTTGCTCACTCTCCTGGCTGAGATTGAGAACATCATTAACAATAGACCACTCACTTATGTGAGTGACAACATTAATGACCCGGAACCATTAACTCCAAATCATTGATTCGGGGAGAACAAGTTAGTCTCCTGCCGGACTACAATATAGACTCTTCAGAAGACCCAAACTGGACTCAACGACATGATGAGCTCCAGACTAAGTTACAACATTTAACTAGAGTTAAAGCTCATTTCATTAAACAGTGGAAAACTGAGTACTTGATGGGTCTAAGGGAGAGACATAAACAAATGACTAAGAAGGATTGGTCTGACACAATTAAGGTAGGGGACCTTGTTCTCATACATGACAGTACTCCAAGACAATACTGGCCTCTGGCTAGAGTTTCAGAACTCAGACCAGGGGCAGACGGGGTAACAAGAGTGGTCAAATTAAGGACTTCAACGGGTGACACAACAAGAGACATTTCTCTTTTGTACTCTTTAGAGTCTGGACCCAAAACAATGGACTTTGGAGAACCTTCTCCACTGACAGTAACAACTGGAGACACTGAACTTCCAGTAACTATTCCTTTGACAGTAGGAGTGGTAACGCATCCTACTACAACATTGACAGACACAAGACCTCAGCGACAAACAGCATTAAAGGCGCGACTATTTTTACAACAAAAAATAGATGCTGGGGAATTGTGATTTTATCTTCTTTCATTTTTTCTTTTCTTATGGTAAAGACCATAGACAGTTTCATCCTATGGATGTATATTTTCTCTTTTCATAAAACATTATGCATTTACCTTTAATTTAGTGAGATCCTTGTGCTTGATGCTTGGAAACTAAATTCCGAATGTTTGGCTTGAATTAATTATGCAGAAATACCAGATGAATGGGAAAAAGCTAATGTAGTACCCATTTACAAAAATGGTAGTAAGGAGGAAGTACAAAATTATAGGCCTGTTAACTTGACATCATTGGTAGAAAAGATACTAGAAAGAATTATAAAGAATAATAAGTTATTATTTGTTTTAACACGCATCTCGCTAATGAATTGGGTAATTATGTCGCAAATGACATGGCCTGAAGTTGAACTAAAAAATATATTTTTCTAGTGTATTTTGGTGTGCTCTGTTCAAATATAACCTTCATTTCTTGTGCAAATGAACAGATGTATGTTTGGGCCATGCAATGACAACTATTTTTGTTTATTTGCACAAGAAATGAAGGTCATATTTGAATAAAGCACACCAAAATACACTTGAAAAATGTATTTTTTACTACATTTTACACAATAAAGCATAACCTAACATGTTCATGTTACAAGATCTTGTAAATGATGCATTACCACAGGAAACATGCAAAACACCTCAAAATTAATCAGAAAAGTTTGCTCTCATCATTTTCATTTAAACTAATGAAAATATCACGACAACCTAACCAATCATCAAGGGTGTACAGTTGACCTAACTGGGCATTCAATTAACCTAACTGGGCATTCAATTAATCATCTTGGGCACATGATGAATCAAGTTCTCAAAGTTGAAACCACACAAATGGCACATCATAATTCTCTCACAAACACCACCAAACTGAATCCAATTAGAAAAAAAATAGCCAGAACAGAAACCAACAAACTAATTAAGTCGCAGAGTAACATGATGTCGTACCACCTCAACTACAAATACACCAAATATATATATATACTTATATTATTATTATTATTATTATTTTCGACAATAGTTTGCCCAAAAAATGAGTGACATTTGAATAAAGTGACTAAAACTTCCTCATAAAAAGTTATTTTGATTTACAGGTCGAGCCCATGTCATTTAAAACATATTAACCATGAATTGAAAACATGATTTTCTTATGTAATTTGATGCATACTGTTTGAAAATGACCTTCATTTCTTTGGGAAATGTGCCATTTTTCCAGAAATGACCTATATTGTATGCAGATATAATTCCGCTACGCATCAGAGAAAATGGTGGATGCATTCATCTTTATTATAAAATTGGTTAAATAGGTACAGTACCGGTATCTCACGAAATATTGGGAATAATGTTCTTTCTTATGCCCTGACCTCAGCACCCAATTGAATGCCTAGTTAGGTCAACTGTACATCCTTGATGATTGGTTAGGTTAAGTCATGATATTTTCATTAGTTTTAACAAATATCACAACTTAACCTAATCAATCATCAAGGATATACAGTTGACCTAACTGGCCATTCAGTTGACCTAACCAGGCATTCAATTAACCCAAGTTATTTAATTATGTTTCATTAGGTTAGGTCATTTCTGAAAAAATTTCTGAAAAAATGGCACATTTCCCAAGGAAATGAAGGTCATTTTCAGTAAAACTTTACAAGACACCCTCATTAACATGAAACATGCTACAGTAACGAAACATATGTCAATCGATAGAGCAGAAAAAATGGTGCAAGCAGTTATGTATCATTTTGAAAATATTAGAAAATAACAAAGTTATGACACTATGAAGATGTTACTAGGCCTATCATAGCTTACACCATTTGGATCTTTTCCGTTTCATGTACTGTTTCTGATTTTGTTGAAAATAAGATATTTAATGTAGGTTAACTGATAATGTATATGTAAAGTTATATACACTCTTGAATAAATATGTATGAGTAGCCATAGGCTGATGGACAGACAATAGACAACACATAAGAAATAGATAAAATTAATTAATCCATGCTTTACTACATGGGATGATTTACAAGACATGATATAGAGTACCGTAGCTAATAGATTTTTTGAATGACTTGTCATATGATGTGGTAAATAGTAGCTCCTTAGTTTTAAGAAAAAGTTACTTTATGAGGGTTTGAATGACAGTTCAGGATTGACCTGTGGTCAACCTCTCTGCAGCATCCCATCTCATTTGCAAGATTTGGTGAAGGAGGGAATTGTTTTCCAATCTTCTTCTGTCCTTGTAGCCAGCCATGTATGCCTGGTCAGTGACTTTGCACAGGAATCTGTCCAGCTGGTTCTTGAAGTTATTCAGGTTGGTGTGCTGGAGCTTTGAGTCTCATATTCTGAGGGTACAGTATTTTCCATCCTCATTTTTATGGCCCCCTTTCCCACTGCATCTGGGACAGTACAAAATCTGTCACTTCTCTCATTCAATTTTGTTTCTATTTCATTTCTGAGGTTAAGGACAAAACCCTCAAGTATTTTCCATATCACTGTGGAGGTTAGATGTTTTCATGAATAAAAGAGTTTATAAATTGTGTAAATAGTGTATATTTTTATCTTAAGTTATGTAGGCTACTTTGGTAGCTCTGTAAATAGTTTTATGTTAATTAGCTGACTTGAGATTGTCATTTTGCAAAATTTGATTAAAAAATATTGCTTAGGACTTGGATAACCGTGATAGGCCCAAATGGTTTCATGTTTTCCAAATGAAATGTAATGAGAAGAAAATAGCTTAAATACTGTCCTCTATCTCTGTTTATAAACAAACTTTATTTCAGAATGTGTTTATAGCCTACTGAAAAATATACAAACTGGTCCAAACTTTTATTTGCAAACAGAAATGGAAAAAAAGTCCTTATGAAGTCTACAAAATAGTGATTGTTATGAATAGTTTCATGACAATATTTATCTTTCATCATGATGAACTAATAATGCCAAATGCAATCAATCATATTTTGTTTCTCATGTCATGATCATCAAGCAGTGTAGGCCTATTTGACAAAAAGTGAAAGATGAGTTTAAACATCTTAAAATATTATAGAGTTAATTACAACTCTATAGTAATTTTAAATAAATTTGTTTTAAATAAATTTGGACCTAACTGCTTAAGATCTAATTTTAGTGACTCTTACAGTAACAATGATAAAACTAAACCTGAAAATAACTTGAATCATTCAAAGCAGTCTTCTGATTCTGGAAATTTTCATGAAGATGAAGCATCACCAAATTCAGAGTCAGATGCTAGAGTTAAAGGAGAAGGTACAACAAGTAAAGTGAAACTTAGTGGGTTTGCCAGATCATTTGAAAAATTTGCAGAAGAGTTGGAAAGAGGGGAGGATTCTACTTTGGATGATAGAAAAGAAGAAATTAAAGAGCCTCCCAAACCATTCATTACTCTTTTAAGACATTCACAATTCATGCAGGTAGGCCTTAAATTCTTCAAATTTATGTATATTAGCCTTATAGGTAAAACTTTACTACAATCCAGTGTTCAGAGACAGAGCCCATTGGTCCTGAATGGTAAATCTTTTTCCATGTATCATCTGCCCTGTGAGTAGTCCAGCATGCTCTTAAACACACATTTCTCTCCCTATTCTTCTATACATACGCATCTTACACACTACATAACACTGCCCAACACCAATTTTGCTGATTTAATTCTAACACCTGTTTTTAGGTAACTTTGGTGTGCTGATTTCAAAAATCACCTTAGTTTTTGCCTATCACGTCAGGTTTTCGAGCAATCAAATACGGATATTTTGGAGATATCGCATTTTGGCAGTGTTATGCCCAATTTTTTTCTTTTCAAAAAATAAGTTTTTACATACTCAGAATCAGCATGGAAAAGTAAACAATTGTGCAGGGAGTGAACTTTAATATACAATGGTAATATTGACACATAAAGTGATTAAAAGTGTTTAAATAAGCAAAAAATGAATCCATATTAAAGCAAGCACGGGACCAGTTTTCTTAACATTGTCTTTTTCTTGTTTTCTTACTTTTCAGTGCTGATAAATTTTCTCTTATAGGACTTCCTAGAATGAGAGATGTCAAGACAATCTCTTTGCAGGCTCCAGCAGTAGTCAGCCATCATATGGGTATCCCATCTTCCTTGGTATCGTTATTCCATCACTTTGATATCTTGGTGGAACCTTTCACCTTGCTCTTCACTAACATCAAGATTTTCTGGAAATTTATCCAGATGACTGTTGAGATAGTGAACTTTAATGCTCATGTTGCAACCCAACTGCTGAAAGTTTACAAGTAAATCCTTTACAAGATCTTTATATTTTCAGACTTTTTGTTTCCTAGGAAGTTCTTAACTACTGCCACAAAAGCATTCCAAGCTCTTGCCTCCATTTCGGTCATTGAGTTACTGAACTGCGGATCTTTCATCAGTTTTCTTATCTGGGGACCATCGAATATACCAGCTTTAAGCTTCTCATCACTAAGACCTGGAAAGGTTGCACATATGTAATTAAAGCAATCACCTTCTTTATTCAAAGCTTTTACAAACTGCTTCATAAGCCCAAGTTTGATGTGGAGTGGTGGAAAAATAATCTTTTCTCAATCTACCAATGGCTCATTTACAATATTTTTATGTCCTACATTTAAATTTTGCCTTAGTGGCCACTTTTCCTTTACCCAATGTTCAGCTTTGGTGCGACTATCCCATAAGCACAAGAAACATGGATACTTTGTGTAGCCACTTTGTTGGCCAAGAAGAAAGTTGACCATTTTCAGGTCAACACAAATCACCCATTTATGAACATCATATTTTAGCATCTCCAGCACTATTTTTATGTTTTCATATTCTTCTTTTAGATGCACTGAATGACCAATAGGAATCGCGCCATATTCATTCCCATTGTGAAGCAAGACACACTTTAAACTTCTTTTTTAACTGTCTATAAACAATCTCCACTCATTGGGGCTATAATGGGTTACACCCATTGCATTCAAAAGTCCTTCTACATTATGGCAGTAAACCAAATCCTTCTCTGCACCAAAATATTGCAACAATTCTCTTTCCCTATTGCGATAAGATGTTATTTTTGTCCCAGGATGAGTAGATTTTTCTCATGCAATCTTGAAGCTAATAATTCTGATGACTCTTTTGAAAGGCTGAGATCACGAATTAAATCATTCAACTCAAGTTGATTAAATCGCTGAGGTGTCGTTGATGAAGAAGGCTGTTCAAAATCATCATCAGTGATATCACGTTCAATCTCATCAGGTAATTCCATATCTTCATCATCTTCTGTGAGTGTTGGAAGGTCCGTGAAAATTGGAACAGGAATTTCATCTGAGTGAGAAACTGGTCTGATTGCTGAATCTAGGGTAGGATACTTTAGATGGTGTTTATTCTTTGCGTTGAAGCCAGAAGTCTTCACAAGGCAAAAGTAGCAATCATCTCAATGATTTTTGGGCTCTTGCCATACCATAGGAATGCCAAACTTCAAACCTTTTCTGTTTCCATTTGTCCATTGTCGTAAATGTTCCACACAAGTTTTGCAAACAGTGTGAGGAGCCCACAACTTATCCTGATCTCCAAGTTTAACTTTAAAATAGGCCAGGTATGCCTTTTTTATGAAATCAGTAATGTTCATCCTCTGCTTTAGTAACGTAAAGCATCCAGAAATGTAGCAGAAAACATCTGGGCTGTTTGAACACTTTCTTTGAACAGCAGACATGATGATGAGCTGCAACGCACCCTTCACTCACCACTGATCACAAATAACTGCCGCAGTATTGGATCACTGAATGCTGCCCACATGTAACTCTGTGCCACTCCCAATCATGTGGCGAGCAAGCGATGATGTCACATACTTTGCAGCTGTATCCAACCAGGACAGACTGACGTCACTAGCGGAACCGGCTGCTCTCACTCTGCCAGTGGGAAATCTCTCTCAGATCATGACATCACGCTCACACCTGGGGAAATCACAGATACCCAAGATTTTAATATGTTGTACATGACCTTTAGATTTAATGCACAGATTTGTGTATTCCACAGATAAAATTTTAACAGCAAAACAGCTGTTAACAGGTCTCAAAAATCATCAATTTTGATAAGCGCCCTTCATGGATCACCCAAAATAGGCATATTGCATTGCACAAAAACCTGATGTGATGGACAAAATCTAAGGTGATTTTTGAAATCAGCACATCAATATTATCCAGAAACAGGTCTTAGAATTAAATCAGCAGCAAAAAATTGTTTTTTTGTTCGGCAGTGTAATCTTTTCAAAAAAAAAAAAAAAAAAAAAAGCAACAACTTCAAGCCTTGGTGTCTCCTGGGGAGGGGACCATAAATGTCCCCACTTCTGATCCCCCACTGCCAATTACTGGGAATGTAGACTAGGCAGCAGGGCTGGTCCATTTGAGATGTTCTGTTTCACTTTTCATAAACTTCAGCAACATTCATGGCCTTTCCTGAAATTTTAAATCTGTTGAACACTACCATACCTCTCCTCCTCTAAGCCTCATCTTCTGTTCCTCACTGAAACTCAGGTGTCTGGGATGACTGACAGCAACCCCTTTTCTGTACCCCTCTACTTTCTCTATATTCAATTTCACTACAAGGATGGATGTTGCATATATGTACGCAATGACCTAACTTGCGAGCTCTTGTATTCCTCAACTTCAGTCCTCTGAATTCTATAACCTTTGGATATGGCTTAGCTACATGCTAATCTCAACTTACTCAATTGCTGTAGAGAATCAAAATTCACATGCATACATCTATATAAGGCTCAAATCTCAAAATTCCCTTTGGTTCATAGGAGAGAAGGCCAGGATTATCAATATATACTTTTTGACTCCCCACCCTCCTTTCTCTGTTACAGAAATTTTTGTTGTATCAACTCATGATGTTGATGAGTATCAGAGCATAGGAGACTTTGAAACGAGTCTGAAAGTGTGCTGCATGTTGCAGTTGGACGATTAAGTACACACAAACACACACACACACACACACACATATATATATATATATATATAGGTTTGATATCTGAAACAAAAGAAATATTAAAATGACATGTAAATAAATGGAAATAGTCATTGAGGTCTTTAGATTTCATTAAAGCCTGCAGTGATGCTTGTTACACAGGTCTCTGTAATGGGCATCATGGTCACAACACAAAAATGGGTGAAGATATTTTAAATCTGACAAGTTTTAGAGGTAATCTATGGGAAACCTATTTATCCCTGAGAATAAAAAACAAAAAATGTGACACCCATTGCATTGGAAGTGTTTAAATTCAAATTAGCTCCACAATCAATAAGAATGTTTTATGGGCATCTCTTTGTATGCAAATATCTCCTCTAGGTCATCCATTTCAGGGGTTATATTCACATAGTTCAGTATTTATTAAAATATAATTCTTTAGGTACGGTATTTTACTCGTATTTTACAGTGTGTCACACCTGGTCTCGCATTGAACTGTAACTTTTTTTGGTTGGACATTTCTCACTTCTGTTTTCAGATATGAAAAGTAGATGCTCCAAGCTTTCATGTGGTGTATTATTTATTGACATTAAAAAATTTTCAGTTTTTGGCAAAAGTTGACATTGGCTTGGAATGGCCCTCCATTAGTCTCCTTCAACCACAATATTATATCTGCTTCCTGTCCTGTTGCTTCAATTTAGCCTGTGGATCCTCCAAATGCTTCATATGGGACAGCTATGGTACACCTGATCTCTGGTCTTTCTGCTATCTGTGATTGGGACAGTGAAAACATTGTGGCTTTCAATGCCTCATAAACTCAGTTTCTTCATCTGTCTACTTATCACAATCTCCCAAACAACTATCTCCTTACCTTCAACAATACAAAACTCAATTCTTGGTGTTTCTTTCCTCATATTATTTTCTGGGAAACTTTACTACTACTTGCCCTCCTCTTTTTCCATTCCATTGCCTCAGTTGCTGTATCTTCTTCCAATAAAGCTGAGCCCTTCACTCAAACTTTCACCTCCAACTCAACTGTAGATGATTTTGGTGCTGTTCCTCCATCACCTCCTCTCTCTGACGACTTAATTATGTTTGAAATTAGTCTCTTCCAAGGATGTGTTTTCCGACCTATCTGCACTCAACTCTAGGAAGGCATACAGTCCTGATGGTGTCCCTCCTGTTCTTCTACAGAGCCGTGCTTCTGTGCTGACATTCTGCCTAGGCAAACCTTTTCATCTGGTACTTTTCCTTCCTGCTGGAAGTTCACTCTCATTTAGACTGCCCCAAAGAAGGGTGACCACTCTCAACCTTCCAACTATCATCCAATTGCTTTGATTTCTTGCTTTTCTAAAGTTTTTTAATTTATCTTTGATAGGAAGATTCTTAAACACAATCTCACAATCTTCTTTGTGATTGTTAGCATAGGTTCCACAAAGAATGCTCTACTGGCAATCTTCTTGCATATCTCTATAGGTAACTATTGGTCATCCTCCTTTTGGGATTTCAGTGAAACCTTTGCACTAGACATCAAAAACCTTTGATAGTCTGGTGCATATCTTTAATTTCCAAACTGCCCTTCTCCAATTTCTATCCTTCTATCTGTGCCTTCATCTCTAATTTCTTTTCTGGCTGATCTATTATTGCAGTTGTAGATGGCCACTGAATTTCCTAAAGCTAATGATAATAGTGTTCCTCAGGACTCTGTATTGTCACCCACTCCTTTCCTTTTATATATTAATGATTTCTTAGTCACACTTAGCTAATTTCCTATCCATTCCTATGCCAATGATTCCACTCTTCACTTCTCCACCCATTTCACAAAGCATCCCTCTCAACAGTCATTCTATACTTCTTGTAGGATGGCTGTGGTACTCTTTTCAATGTCTCAAAATTCAGTTCCTTCATCTGTCCACTCATCACAATCTTCCACGTGACTATCCCTTCACTTCACCACCAATCCACAACTCAATCCTTCCTCTTCTCTTAACATTCTTGGTGTTTCTTTTTCTCATGATCTTTCCTGGAAAGATCACATACACAGTACTCTTTCCAAAACAGCTTCTAAGAAGTTAGTTGTGTTGTACTGGCTCCACAGTTTCTTCACTGTCACTCAGTTGCTGGGTTTTGTCTGCCCCTGTATGGAGTATGTTTCTCATGTGTTGGGTGTCTCAACCCACACATCTCTACTTGAGTGGGTGGAATCAAAGGCTATTCATCTCATCAATTCCCCCCCTCTTACTGACTCTTTGCTGTAATGTTGCCTCACTCTCTCTTTACTATCATTATTATAATAGACACTGCTCTTCTGAATGTGCTAACTGCATGCCTCCTCCTTTAAGGAGAGGACGCAGCACCAGGCTTTCAACATATTCTCATTCGTCTTCTGTCCAACTCTCTAATGCAAGGGTTAATCAGTATTTTCAATCTTTTATCTACTCGACTGGTCAACTCTGGAACAATCTTCATCAATCCATCTTTACCCCTGTCTGTGACTTTCAATTTTTCAGATGCCAGTGTCCAGGCATCTCTGAAACCTTGGGCCTTGATTTTGGCTCTTTTCTTCCTCTATTGGGGGGGGGGGGCATTTACCCTTGGCTCCCCCACTTCCTGCATAAAAAAAAGATGGATGTAATACTCCACTGGCCTATTGTACTGTCAGTTCTGGGTGAGAAAAACATCTATGAAAGCATAAAAATATGCTTACAAAGTTACAATTATATTATGACCCCTCCCTCCTGAAAGGTTGTTAGGTTAGGTTTGTGACATTTATTCAGTTCACTTCTGCAATGTTGTTGAATTTCATACATTGCATAAAGGTTGCCCCATTATGGTATGTTCCACTCCAAGCACTACAGTGCAAAACATCCAGGCTAATGGTGCATATCAATTGGTGCATTCAGGCAATGGTGCATTATGTCTGTAATAACATTACATTACATTAACCTAACCAACCCTAATCAACCTAACTTAGTCTAATCTAGTCTATTTTAACATATTACCAAGTTGTTATGGACTCTGTTTCTGAACACACTCTGGATACCATAGTGAAGTTTTGCTGCCTAATAGGGCAAAATTCTAGAATGCAGATTCAGTTCAGAGACAGAGTTCATAATAGCTTGTAATATGAAGTTAGGTTTGGTTAGGTTAGTAATTAGTAATAATGGGTTTTGTTTCAGAACTGTGTGTAGATTCTGAAATTTTGCTATTAATGGTATGCCTACTGACCCCAGTAAGGATTGTTCTTGAATTTTTTAAATTATACAAGCTAAAATCACTGGAAAACTGGTGAATTGTAGCAAAAACTTGAGTATGAGAATATTTAAAATATCCTTTTTGGTGTACTGTACCAAACTGAGAAAAAAATCATAAATATTTAGTTATTATAATAAAACAAAGAAATATGATAGGTTTATAACCAATTAATTTGCAAAATTGGTTAACCTTGCACTCAGTGCAAAATAAAGATTTTTAATAGTTTGTATAATTTCTCAGTTTTGAAATGTTACTGTGAAGTAATATAAACATCAATAGAGCTATTTCTCCAAAGCTCTTTGGTCAGTATTGAATTTTGGAGCCACCAAATTTTGATGATCCACCAATTTCACTTCTCAGTTCAATCAGGATAAGTTTTACATCTGGGTTAGGTGATCATTTTATGTTAGTTACAGTACTTATTTCCCACATAACCACCTTTCAGCTATTATTATTATTACAAATTCAAGTTCATTGTCATCTACAATACTTTTATGGTTTCAAAATCAATAAACCTTGTGATAATATGGCCACTGTATGTACTATGTTTGATACTGAACTGATAGTAATGCAATTTCAGTAATAAGTCTTCAAGTACTAACAAAATAACCATTTACAATATACTCTTCGTTAATTACCACTTAAGAAAACTATAAACCATAATTAATTACTATTAGCTAGAGCAGAGCTTTCCAAACTGGTGTGTCATGACACATTAGTGTTTTTTGTATTTTGAACATTTTGATTTTTCTATCAACAAAATCGGCTTCAAGATAAACCACCTACTTAAAAATTATTTGATATTTGATAACAAAAATTAATTAATGCGTCGTGAAAATTGTTATGCTTAAATAGTTTGTCGCCAACGTTAAAAGCTTGGAAAGCTCTGAGCTAGAGGCTCTGTAAGTAACTTAGAGTAAATTTTGTAGCAAGAATGTTGAATAAGGACCTACATCTTCATAGCTGGGCATATTGTTTGCTGATAAGTAAAAATATTGTAGTTAGCTTCTTTATTGTTACTTCAGTATTAGGGAGGTAGGCATAGCTTTATTTTATAATTTTTACTTAGGCTAGCCAAGATTTGCAGTTTATACCATATTTACACTAATATTTAATTATTAACTTATTTTCCAGCTGGGTGATCCTCAGAGGAAAGTAGTTGAAGGAAAAATATTCCACGTTGTTGATGATGATGATTTGTATATTGATTTTGGTGGAAAATTTTATTGTGTTTGCCCCAGGCCACAGAAAAATGGCAAGTAAGTGACTTCACATTTAATCTATATGTGGAGGGTTGGCAAAAGTAAATAGACACTACAATGATTGTCCTAAAGGAAAAATGGCAAAGCTCATCACTAGAATGTCAGAACATGTCAGCTTTATATAATGCAAAGGGGAAAATAACATGATTTTAAATATAGTGATTTATTTCTTTACTTTTCACAATGGAAAAACCAAAGGTGTCTATTTATTTTTGTCAACTCTCTGCAGGTGCCCCCCCCAATATATATATATATATATACTGGGCTACAAAAGTATTTTACGAATCGTAAGTTGTAATAGCTATATTTGGAATAAGAATGTATATGTTAGAAGAAATTTATGCTAGAAATTTCACCAAATATAGGAAAAACTAATGTAAATTATAGTGAGGTTAAGGCTACTGTCAGTGACCCGTATCAGTAACAGTGTAGCAGTAGTCATAGGTGTTGAGGTTAGACTTGAAGTTGAACCAGAGGTAGGAAATGGTAATCCTAGTGAGGTTAAGCCCAGTGATAGGGATATAGGTCCTAGGATGAATGGCACAAGGTCAAAGTCCAGGCAAGAAATAGGATTACTGTTAAGAGAGAAAGCAGATCATATGGTAGCACCTAATAACGGGTAAAATACTTCATAGTTTGCTTGAAAAGATAAATGGTGAGGTTACCATAGTTGGGGATTATCATTAGGAATCAGAACAAAGTGTTTTGTAATAAGTGAAGGAAAACCAACTGAAGAATGTTTTTCAGGAGGCAATATTCCCAGTGTCAATGAGGTACTTAGTAAAGAAAGAGAAAGTGAAATTATTGTGCATGTATGTATAAATGATGTGATTAGTAAGGACTGAGATTGTAAGTTTAAATTAAATAGAAGTTCTGAACAGATTCAAAAGTTTTTATTTTTAAAACTATTGTTATTAATTTGCAGTTATTAAGTTTAGATACTGAACTGGTAAATGAAATGAAACATTTCTTTAACCCTTAATCCCTACCCATTATAAAAGTTATGCTAGCAATACATGAGGTACTGGGATACACCAGTGCCCATGGGTGGATTTATGTATAGGCATAGTAGGCATCTGGCTAAGGCAGTAAATTTTGAGGGGTGGCAAATTTTGTTGTATTTCAACCTAAATAGGGCAAAGAAAACAAAAATAGAAAATAAATAACTTAAAGCACTAACAAATTAAATGAATTCAGAAATAAGTTTTAAAATAAAAAAAGAACAGTGGTCTCTAATAGCAAACTAGCGATATCAAATGGCACAACTATAAGGCACTTTAATCCCTGCCTATGGGTTGCAAAATGCTAAGTATGGCTCTGCCAGTACCCTTGGTAAGGTTTAAAGGTTAAGAATTTATTTTGATTTTCTTTATGAAATTATGCAAGAGTATCCTTTTAAACAAAATTATGGAAAACTATACGCACCTGTTACATGGTTTACAACAAGGCCTATTTTAACCCCAGGCCTAAACAAGCCTACAATACAGTACCTTATATGGTATCTTTATGTCATACTGTAATTTAATAAAAAATATTAATTTATTATATAGCTACAAGTTGCTGCAGATTTTGGGATGAAGCCCATCAGGAATATGAAAAATTACCATAGGTGGAACTAAAGAATAAGAGAGTATGTAGGCATTGGGCCGACTATCACAGAGACCAGACCATGATGCCTATATTGACAACAGACAAAATGTAAGAGACTGTATTTTTTCATATCAAATTTATCATCATACGTAATTTTTTTAATGCAGGAAGGAGGGGCCAAGGGTGAATGCCTGCAAAAATGCCCCCTCCCCACAATAGAGGAAGAAGAGAGCCAAAATCAAGGTCCAGGGTTTTCAAGATGCCTGGACACTGCCTTTGAAAGATTGGAAGTCATGGACAGGTGGGGGGGAAAGATGGATTGAGGAAGATTGTTGCAGAGTTGACCAGTTGAGTAGATAAAAGGTTGAAAATATTGATTAATCCTCGCATTTGAGAGTTGGACAGGAAGGGAATGAGAATGTGTTGAAAGTCTGGTACTGCATGCTCTCCTTGAAGTAGAAGGCATACAGTTAGAGAGTTCAGAAGAGCAGTGTCCCTTATAATAATGATAGTAAAGAGAGAATGAAGCAACATTGCGGCAAAGAGAGAGGGATTGAAAACAGTCAGTAAGAGGCAGTAGGGCTGTATCCAGAGCATGAGAAAGGGGGGATTACAGTGTTGGACAAAATGCACACAGCAAAGCTGCACACCCTGCTAGTGGGGGGGTCTGGGGGCATGCACTCCCTAAATATTTTTAATCTTATTATTCAAAAGGGTTGTTTTTAATTATTGGCCATGGAATGATTGACTGGGTTGGCTCTAATGCGCATCCACTGTGACATTGCCATTGATGTGGAGACCATTATCACCATGTTTGCAAGACACCACCCAAGAGGAATGACCATGGTCAATGTGTTGGATGACTGACTCCTGATTACTACTCATGCTGTATTAAGCTCAGGACACGAGGAGCCTTTTCTGTCACTATAAGACTGATATGACAGTACATGATCATGAAGTGTAAAGTCAGATGCAATAAACAGATACCAATTCATGATGCTGAGGCTATTGTACTGTTTCACTGACATAATCAAAGGCCCCCAACCTGTTCACAGGGTTTACAGTTTAGAAATTAGATCTATATATAATTTTTTTCTGGGATGTTCAGGGGGTGGGTTCAGGCCCTGGGCAGGGCTGACAAATAAAAATCCCACCCAAGAACCCCTTCCCCCTTTTTTCTTTATCAAATTCACATTTTTTGGGGTCCTTTTTACACTAATGTTTGAACGTGTGCCATTTTTGTGCCATTATGAATACTATGAACAATTATGGGATCATTTCTAACATTGCTCCACCCATCTTGCATGAGAGTTATTGTACAATTCTCATTTTCCATTTTTTTTTTTTTTTTTACTTGAAATCACTTCTTCATTCACTTTTTCACTTGCTAGTTTCTTCCTACTTGGAGGATGGTATCGAAGCCTCAACATTTCATTTCATTTTAAGAATTGCTTGTTCTCAACATCACTGAATAGTATATTAGCAGAATAAAAAAAATGAGCAACTTCAAGATCTAGAGAATCTTTCTGTTCAGCACTGGTTCTGATGGCAAAGTTATCTAGACTTTTCTGTTTCTTGACTTTAACAGGGTTACTGCTGTGAGGTTCAATTAATGACATGGATGAAACACTAGTATCACAATTCTTCTGATTTTCAAAGTCTGTCATGTTGCTACATCCAGCCACCACTGCTTCAAGATCAAGTAGACAATTGTCATGTTGCTACATCCAGCCACCACTGCTTCAAGATCAAGTAGACAATTGTCATCATGGCTTGTTGTTTGACTTAATTCCCTTTTGTTTCTTTTAGAACATATATTCAAGTGGGCTCTCACACACTCCACTTTGGCACTTATCAAGACATCACAGTACTTGCAGCTGACTTTGCTTGAATCATTTTCTAATGTATTTTCTTCATTCCACTCTGAACACTAAGATCTTCCACTACCCAAAGGCATTGGGTAGTGGAAGTCACTTAACTCAGTTTTGTAGCTAAGGTATTTAGTTAGTAGTTAATAGATTTATTTCTGAAGAAAAAATTTTCTTCTAGCTAATTCTCTGAAAAAATGGGTAAATAATCAGAAAATATTCATAAATAAACACAAGTGGAATAGTCACAATTACTTCACACAGGTTCCATTATAGCATAGCAGTATTAGCCATATATGCCATTAAATAATAGAAATTGGCCTAATAATTCATAAAACAGATGAAAGATAATAAAAAAACAGCTGACCCAATTTTACCCAATAAAATCCAGGTACACTGGGTTTTTTTTTAGCCCTGGACTAAGAGTTGGGGAATTGATGAGACTAAAAGTCTTTAATTTCACCCAGTCAAGGAGAGCTGTGTGGGTTGAGCCACCCAACACATGAGAAGCATACTCCATATGGGGATGAACAACACATCTGTACAGAGAAAATGAGCAGGGTTGAAGAAACTGCAGAGCTGGTACAGCACACCTAACCAGTACTGGCCTTAGCCAAAATGGCACCCTATACATGCCCTAAAGATTGTATTCATGCAAATCACTAATTTTTATGAGGGGCAGTTGCCCTATTTGCCAGCTCTGCACCTAACCTCTTAAAAGCTGTTTTGGAAAGAGTATATGTGATCTTTTCAGGAAAGATCATAAGAAAAGGAAATGCCAAGAATGTTAAGAGAAGAGGAAGGATTGAGTTGTGTATTATTGAAGGTAAGGGGATAGTCATGTGGAAGATTGTGATGAGCAGACAGATAGAGGAACTGAGGTTTTGAGGCATTGTATAAAAAAACTATGTAGACCTATGGTTAATTGCTTTCAACCTGGCAATCCAATGGAAATTTCCAGCAGATTTAATGCCTACAGTCAGTGGCCAAAAGCCTATGTTTTTTGGTTAAAAGTTGTGTATCTGTGGAGGTCTTCAAAAGACCTTAAGTAGTTCTTTAGTTAACTTATTAAATTAATTTGCCTTCAGTATTTCGCACAGCCCAATGGTAAAAAGGAAACCACCATACATGTTTTATGTTGAAGGTTGCATCTGGTTGCATGGTTGCCTACTGCACCTCTCTCTTGATGTAGGCAACTAGGCTATGCAAGGTATTTGTTAAGTTCAGTTAACAGAGGCAATGCACTGTGCTTAATTATGGTACTCACTGGGATAGGCCTATCCTTTAGTTTTATTAGGGTTTTTCACTTGGAACTTGTAGGAAAACTTAAACCATCTTCCTTGCCTACAGCAGTGTTTACAACTAGGCAGCTCAGAGCTAATTCTTTATGGCTTAAATTTTGCTTATGTCCACAAATTGAAAAACAGCAGATGTATAATTTTTATATTTTCATTACTTCTCAAAATTTTCACGAGTCAATGATGAAAAATTTTGACATGAAAAAATACATTCTTGTTTGTTAATGTAGGCTCAATGCCTACATATTTTGTTCTACTTTTGTCAATTTTCCTCATTCCCAATAGGCTTTATCGCAAATTTTGAGGTAATTTGTAGTTATTCAATACAATAATTAAATATTTTGTATTTAATTATGAAATAAAGGTAATGTATATGATACCATATTGTAGGTGTATTTAGTCCTGGGTTTAAATTAGGCTTGTTGTGGACTGTAATGTAAACTGTAGAAGAAGAACATAAGAAATTTTTATAGTGGGCACACTAGGGGCCACTTTGGCCCATCAAGGTGGCTCCACTATGCAAAAACTGCCTTTACATTGGCAACAACCAATTTTTATAAAACTAATTAATTATCAATTTAAAACTAATATGTTACACACTATATCTAGGAGATCACAAACATTATTTATAACTGACATGCAAATATATCAAATCCAAAGAATCCAGTCAATTTCATTACATGGTACCCATCAATACCAGTACCTTGCCAACCAAAAATAAGTCATGGTCCATATCAATTGCGGACCAAGTCACAATTTACAACCATATACATTACAATATATATACTTAAGAGGAAAAGTGTAGGTGTGGCTGTAAAGACTGTACAGTAATGTAGAAATGTGTGTGCACCCATTTTGGGTGTCCCATTTAAAGGTGTTTGTGAGGCAAGTGAAGATCATGAGTTTTTCAATACCTCACAGTACTATGGGGGGCACCACTCGGCAGAGGAATCTCTTTAAATGGGGTGTGTAAGGACAGAGAGTATCCCCTAACCCAAGATGATGCCTCCCTATATCCCACAACACTTGTGTTGAGCTGTGGGATCTATCACCCAAATGCACATAATATATATGAAATAAACTAGTACCATTCATGCAATAAAAATGGGCTTAAACACTATCACCAGATGCCTCTTGCAGACATCAAACTATCCAACCTTCTTTTGAAAGAATCAAGTGTATCTGAAGTCACCACTTCTCTCAGACTGTTCCAAAACTTAATTACTGTGTTTGTAGAACTATGTTTTCTTAAATTTGTCCTACATCTTGGCTTAAATAATTTCATACTATGACCTCTAGTCTGGTTATTGTGATCTTTAATGAAAAGAGAATCAAAATCTATCTTATCCAACCCTTTTATCATTTTATACACTTCTATCATATTTCATATCAACCCTTAACCACCTCCTTTTTAATGAGAACATGTTTAGATACGCCAGTCTTTCTTTATATGTCAATTGTCTTAGAGATGGGATCATTCTTGTTGCTTGTTTCTGTACTTTTTCCAGTTTTTCAATATCTTTTATCAGATAGGGACTATTAAATTGAATAAGTATTTGAGGAGGGGTCTCACATATGAAATGTATAGTTGCGTTATAATATTGGGTGATTTGTATTCAATGTGTCTTTGCATGAGATTGAGTCTAGCATTTGCTTTATTTCTGATTTCAATACAGTGATTTGAGGGTTTAAGTTCATTAGTCACAGTGACACCTAAGTCTTTCTCTTTATCATCATTTTTAATCCAAATTCCATTCATATTGTATTAAAATTCTGGATTTTTTGGCCCAATATGCATAACCTTGCACTTATCAACATTAAATTTCATCTCCCACTTATCTGCCCAGGCTGTTACTCTGTCTAAGTCTTTTTGTATTGTCATTGCTCCTGCTACTGACTTAACATTATGGCCTAATTTTGTATCATCAGCAAATTTTGAGGTTTTACATGATATAGGCCCTTCTCTAGATCATTTATATAGACAACAAAAAGTAGAGGTCCCAGCACAGACCCCTGTGGGACTCCGCTCAATACGGGTCTCCAAGTAGACTTATTTCCATTTAGATGAATTTTCTGTTTCTCAGCCATTCTTCTATCCAGTCAGCTATATGACCTCTTATACCATGGGCTCTAACTTTTACCAACAATCTTGCATGAGGAACAGTATCAAATGCCTTTGCAAAATCTAGGTATACTATATCTACTGGTTCTTTATTGTCCAAATGCAATAGGACTCCATCATAAAATTCAATCAAGTTGGTTAGACAGGAACTTCCATTTCGAAAACCATGCTGGCGATCATTTATAAGGTTGCACTCTTCAAGGAACTCGGTAACTTTACCTCTAATGATACTTTCGAGTAATTTGCAAATAATGGAGGTGAGGCTGATGGGTCTGTAGTTTTTTGCCAAGTTTCTATTTCCTTTTTTAAAGATTGGAGCCACATTTGCTTTCTTCCAATCCTCTGGAATTTCAGTACATATCAATGATTTATTAAAAATAATTTCTAGTGCCTGTGCTATATTCTTTTTGGCAGCTTTTATGACTATTGGATGCATTTCATTTGGCCCTGGAGATTTTTCCATTTTTAATTTATCTATTGCTTTTAGGATATCTAGTTTTGTTACCCTAATTCATTTATTTCTCTATCTTGTCCTGGTAGTATAAGATCAGGAATATTATTTAAATTGTCATTTGTGAATACTGATGAGAAGTATTTGTTTAGTTCTTCAGTTATTTCAAGATCATCATCTATATGGAGGGGGCCAATTTTCTTTTTCACTCTACTTTTCAAATTGAAGTGACTGAAAAACTTCTTAGGATTGTTTTTTGAATTCTTGGCTAGGCTTTTTTCCAGGTCTTGTTTGCTATCTCTGATTGCTTTCTTGCAAATGCTTCTTTTACTTTTATATATTTCGGAGTCTGTGCCATTTTTAGTTCTTTTGAATTTATGAAATGCTTTTGTTTTTTCTCTGTATAACAGGCTTGTATAGTTTTTCCATACATTGAAAGCCACAAGGTTTTCTCTGCCCCAATCAGAGATAGCAGAAAGATCAGAGGTCAGGTGCACCATAGCTGTTCTACATAAAGCATGGAGTGACTGTTGAGAGGGACACTTTATGGATTGGGTGGAGAAGTGAAGAGTGCCATAGGAGTGGATAAGACAGGAAGTGCTACCTAACAGATCATTGATAAATAAAAGGAAAATAGGTGAGAGGGTGACATGAAAGAACGTCGAGGAACACCACTGTTAATAGCTTTAGGAGAAGAACAGTGGCTATCTACAACTGCAGCTATAGATCATCCAGAAAAAAAAACAAATGAAGATCAAATAGAAGGATAGAAACCAAAGGAGGACAGTTTGGAGATTAAGGATTTGTGCCAGA